>OU015747.1:91718707-91764047 GCA_907169655.1 Acomys percivali
CATGGGTATAGGGAAGGCAGGAAGCACAATTAAAAGCAGAGAAAGACCCCAAAAGAGAAAGGGATTTTGGGGAGTGGGGGTGGGGTTGGAGGTAGAAGCATCAGAGACAGATAGCTCAGAATCTAGAGGAAAAGGTGAGTCCTCTGTGAGGGGTTACTCCTAAAGCAGAGGAGCAGGCTGGTCCCAAGCCAGTGGTCTGCCTGCTCATCTGGCCTGACTTGCTTTCCTGAGAGCTACCAGGAGCCAATGCCTCATTCCCCAATGACACAGAGAAAACTAGTTGAGTGGGAACCCCAAAGCTCTGGGATCATACACACCTAGAGATCTGATCTCAAGCCGGGCATGGTGGCTCACACCTTGAATCCCAGCACTCGGGAGGCAGAGGAAGGGAAATCACTGTGAGTTCGAGGCCAGCCTGATTTACAAAGTGAGACCAGGACAGCCAAGGCTACACAGAGAGACCCTGTCTCGGAAAAAGGGAGAGAGAGAGAGAGAGAGAGAGAGAGAGAGAGAGAGAGAGAGAGAGAGAGAGAGAGAGATCTGCTCTCAAAGTCTTTGGAGAGACTGAAGCCCCTTCCCTGAGTGGCAGACATACAAGTGGGCTATAGAAAGACATGTTCCTTTAATCCCAGCACTCAAGAGGCAGATGCAGGCAGACCATTGTGAGTTTGAGGCCAGCCTGGTCTACAAAGTGAGTCCAGGACAACCAAGGATACAGAGAGAAACCCTGTCTTAGAAAAAAACAAAAACAAAAAACAAAAAAAAGAAAGAGAGACAGAAAGGCATACTCACCTCCATGAAGGGCACAGCCCGGCAAGAAACATCCCCGAGTAGCCTCTGCTTGGTGATCTCGTTGAAGATGACGATTGGGAGGCAAAAGAAGAGGACCAAGAAATCCCAGAGAGCCAGGCTGGCAAGGATAGAGTTCCAGGCACTCTTCAGGTAGTAGCTGTGCCACACAATGCACATGACAGACAGATTGCCTATGATACCCACAGCGAACACCACCAGAGCCAAGAGCATAACAGCATAGGCACTGTAGGAGCTCTCAGTCACCGGATACAGAGGGTTCTGAATCTGCAGCCTCTGACTTGGTGTCCCCGTCAGATTGGCCCTCAGCTCTTGTCCACTACCTGGGGTGGCCCCATCCTTGTCTGGGTTGGGGCTAGTGGCCACCAAAGGCTTGGTGGGTTGCAGGCCAGCCGGATGGATGGGCCTGGGGTACTCGGCCCACTCCTCAGGTACATAGTGCTGTACCTCCTTGGGCTCCTCATCTTTGGTGCCTCTTCGGGGTCGACTCTGCTCCTCCTGGGCCTTGGCTCTATGCTGACCCAAAGACGAGGTGGCAACCCCAGAGACCCCACTCCGCTTCACAGCCAACACTACAGCAAGAGAGACAGCCAGGGGCCACAGCCACCTCATGGCCGGAAGAGCAGGGTGCAGCTGCCTCAGAGAGGTGAGGGCAAGGGACTAAGGGCTGCTCAGAATTAAGAGAGGCAGCTGGCAGCTGGGTCCGCCTCCAGTCAGGCGGCTGGCATAGCTGGCCCTTCCTCCCATCCTGTTGGCCATGGTCTGGCTAAGGCCCTCTGCTGGACACTGAGCAGTCTGTGTTGCCCTCACAAATCACATTCTCCACCACACCCCTTCTCAGGCTCTTAGGCCACAGCAGAACAGACTGAACAGCCCGCAGTGGGACTTGCGCCAGTCACCAGTCCCTGGGACCAGGGAAATGAGGGCTGCAGAGGCAGATGATAACTGGTCTTCCAATTCTAAGGCAGATCCTTCATTCAAAACAGAATGATAGGAGCCAGGTGTGGTGGCGCACCCCTCTAATCCTAGCACTACAGGAGGCAGAGGCAGGCAGATCTCTGTGAGTTTGAGGCCACCCTGGTCTACAAAGCAAGTCCAGGACAGCCAAGGCTACACAGAGAGACCCTGTCTCAAAAAACCAAACCCAAACCCAAAACCAAACAAAAACCCAGAATGATAGGGTGGGTATGGTGTCTATCTCCTGTAATCCCAGCACTTAAGAGACTGAGCCAGGAGGACAGAGTTCAAGGTCATTTTGGAAGTCATGGCAAAATATTGTTTTTGTTTTATTCTTTTTGTTTGTTTGTTTCTGGTTTTTCCGGACAGGGTTTCTCTGTGTAGCTTTGACTGTCCTGGACTCACTTTATAGACCAGGCTGGCCTCAAACTCACAGAGATCTGCCTGCCTCTGCCTCCCGAGTGCTGGGATTAAAGGTGTGTGCCGCCACTGCCTGGCTTGTTTTATTCTTTAAAAAAAAAGTGGGGGCGGGGACTGAAGAGATGGCTCAGTGGTTAAGAGCATTGTCTGCTCTTCTAGAGGTCCTGAGTTCAATTCTCAGGTGGTTCGTAGCCATCTATAATGAGGTCTGCAGCCCTCTTCTGGTATGCAGGCATACATGTATATGTAATAAATAAATAAATCTTAAAAAATACTTATTTAGGGGAAAAAAAAAGGTTGGGCGTGGTGGCGTATGCCTTAAATCCCAGCACTTGGGAGGCAGAGGCAGGTGGATCTCTGAGTTTGAGGCCAGCCTGGTTCCAGGACAGTCAGGACTACAAAAGAAACCCTGTCTTGGAAAAAAGAAGTTGCCAAGATAAAAACTTGAATTATAATAATTGCTGAAACCATTTGGATACTTATCTAGGTGTGCCACTCAGCTGATTTTGTTGTTTGTTTGTTTGTTTGGTTGGTTGGTTGGTTGTTTGGTTGGTTGGTTGAGACAGGGTTTCTCTGTGTAGCCCTGGCTGTCCTGGAACTCACTCTCTAGACCAGGCTGGCCTCAAACTCAAATATTTGCCTTGCCTGCTTCTGCCTCCTGAGTGCTTGGATTAAAGGTGTCTGACAGCTGGGTTCTTGGTGGTTCTTAATATGTTTGATGAGGACGTACTACTGTAATCCATTTCCTAGATTCAAAATATGAGGTTTGTGTTAGTCTTAGTGACTACGTAGTTGATGCAAGGTAGAACCTGCCTCAAAACAGGGATCTGATTCCATAGCCTTTTAACTCAGTGCTGGTCTAACAGGCAAGAGCCCATTCCTTGCCTCCTAGCCGTACAAACTCCCAAAGAAAGGCAGCAGCAAAAAATTAATTAATTAATTAAAATCCCACACTCTAGGATGGAGGTGTGACTTAGTGGTAGTATTTGCTGTAGGCTTCGACCTTTTCCAAACCTACTTTATTTGAGGTTCTTTAATGTTTAGACCTCCTTTCCAACCCACCTAGGAGGGAAAAGAGGTTAATGGAAATAGAAGAAGTAGACATTTTTGAACTCAGCCCCTGGAAGCAGGATCTCAGCAGACCAGCAATTCAACCAAAGTTACTGCTGGAACCTGGAACAGAAGCTGAACCCAGAGCCCCAAAGCCTTTGCTGGTGAGGTTCTCTCTAGGAGCGTCTCAAAGTGGAGCAATGAACAGCCAAACAACACCAAGACCCAGAAAGCCCCCTTGTTATATTTTGTTATTCTATTTTCATGGTTTCTTTTCTCCACCACGATAACCACTGTAACTGCTGAGCAGCTTCTAACACAGCTGACACCAGTCCCTTCCAATCTTGGGGAATAAGTCTATGCTACATAGCCCAGTTACTTAACATTTGTTTAACAAAAGATGAATATACCGCACACCATACAATAGCCTCTTTAAAATGCTTTAAAGCTAGCATATCTACTGGTTGCCATGCCATCTCATCATAAGCCTCACCACCATCATTAGCGGGGATATGTTGTACAAATACTGGAAAAGCTGACGGTGTCATGTAGCCCTGGAGGATTCCTCTATTGGAGCACTTGGCTCAAAAACCCTTTTAGCCTGTCTGCTTTCCTGTTCCTCTAGAATCTAGAATCTTTACAACCACTCCAGCTCCCCCCCGCCCCCCCCCCCCTTTTTTTTTTTTTGCCACCCCGCTTCCACACACTGGTGCTCTGGACACCTGGTGCGTGGAGCAGGGCAGTGCAGCAATTGTGGGAAACAGTGGCTCTTAGTTACCAGGTGTTTTCCCTTTACCAATGGTGCTTTTTGCTTTCTGAATGGGTCAACCTCTACCTGCAAATTCTCTAGTTGTACAGCCAACTCTGCAATCCTTTCCAGAATGATAGAATTTATTGACCCTTTGGTTTTTATCTATCTTTCTTCCAATTTTTTCTTTTTCTTTCTTTCTTTTTCTTTCTTTCTTTTTTTTTTTTTGTTTTGTTTTTTGTTGTTGTTGTTGTTGTTCTTGTTGTTGTTTTTTGAGATAGAATTTTTCTGCCTAACAGGCCTGGCTGTCCTGGACTCACTTTGTAGACCAGGCTGGCCTCGAACTCACAAAGATCTGCCTGCCTCTGCCTCCCGAGTGTTGGGATTGAAGGTGTGAGCCACCACACTCGGCTCTTCCAATCTTTTAAAAAATGTAATACAGTAAAAAAGACAAAATAAATAAATAAATAAATAAATTCCCTCTGGGTATAAAGCAGGAAAGAGCTTTGCAAAAGCAGTTGTGATTCTGCTGACACCCTGAAATAGCATCTCTATACCTTCAAAGCCTATATCTTCTTCCACAACATTAGAAGTTAAATTATGACAGGCGATGGTGGCACAAGCCTTTAATCCCAGCACTTGGGAGGCAGAGGCAGGCAGATTGCTGTGAGTTTAAGGCCAGCCTGGTCTACAAAGTGAGTCCACGACAGTCAAGGCTACATAGAGAAACCCTGTCTCAACATCCCCTAAAAAGGAGTTAAGATGTTATCCCAAGCCAAGCAGTGGTGGCGCACAGCTTTAATCCCAGCACTTGGGAGGCAGCAGCAGGTGAATCTCTAAGTTCGAGGCCAGCCTGATCTACAGAATGAGTTCCAGGACAACCAGGGCTACACAGAGAGAAACCCTGTCTCAAAAACAAAACAAAAAGGTGTCATCCCAGAGGCAAGGGAAAATACTACATATTGTCACTCAAAGGAGCGTTGGCTTGACTAAGTTATTTTTAGACGGGTCCAGGATGGTCAGTGGGCTCCTGACAGCATAAGCAGGCAAGTGTAGAAGTGGCAGGACCCATGGTTTCCAGGAAAGTCAGCAACACTGAAGGGGTCATGCTGCAGGGAGTGTGGATCAATGCCGAGTAAATGGACTCTGTCCACCCATCTCTGGAGGACACAGGTAGGAGAAGGGGCACAAGACTCCACTGTATACAGGTGGGGATTTGTGTGCCAGGGGTCACTGGGATGGAGGTTCAGGAAAGTGGTTTCTGTAGCTAAGGAGACTAGCCAAAGCAAATAGGAGACAGAGCTGGCTGGGAGCTATTGACACAGTCCCCTGGCAGCATTAACTGAGCACTCCCACCAAGACGGTCAATCTGGAAGCGGCCTCCCCCAGAGACTTCCTGACCAGGAACCTTGCCACCCTACCCATTAGGTCCCCATGTGCTATGTAAAACTAGGGGTCTCAGGAGAAAAAGAAGACAAAGAGACAAAGAGAAAGATAGGAGCACCAATCCTCTGCTGAGGTCTCTTGGGAAGCCGCCAGAGGCCTGTCTGAAGTCTGGCAGGGCAGCCAGAAGCTCAGCTTCATCACCAACACAACCCCGCTTATGTCATCAGGGAGAGGAAGCCGGGACCCCACATCCTGTGTCCTCAGGAAACTTAGGAGAAGTGCCAAGGCCCAATCCTGAACTCCCAGCAGCCTGACCCCTCAGTGCTGCTGGCTCTCCTGGAATCCATGGGTCCTGCTACCTCAACACTTACCTCCTTATGTTGTGAGGAGCCTACTTGCCCTTCCTGGACCTCTCTAAAGTAACTTGGTCAAGCCAATGCTCCTTTGAGTGACAGCATGGAGTATTTCCCCTCCTCTGTGCTCGGAGCCAGCCTCTTGTAATCCTCCAGAAGAACTGCTGCAAGGACCTGGCCCCGAGCGCTCTGGCCTTTTAGTCTTTCTGAAGCCTAAGACATTACACTGCTGTCATTGAAATCCTCTGCCTTCTTTCTGTCTTATGTTGTTGCTAGCTGGATAAAGCCGTCATCATTTGTAGTGAGCCTTCCCCTGCCCTTTTCCTCTCTTGTTCTTTTCTCTTACTCTCTTGCCCTCTTACCTGTGTCTATCTCTCTTCCTCTGTCTCTCTCTGGGGTGCCCCTCCTCTCCTTTCTCTCCCCACACTCATCTAATAAACTTTTCCTTATCAGATCTGTTGCCTGGCATCTTATATTTTAATCATTACACCAGGCTGTGTCCTAAACACTCATAATTACCAATTAGTCTTTACATTATTACACAGGCTTGGAGGGAGATAAAGAAGCCTGCTGGAGGACACACACAGCTAGGGAACGACTGCCGAGATCCAAAGGAAGGGCTATCTGACTCCACCCTAAAACCCCCACCTGTTCCCTTGTGGTTTGCAGAACTGTACAGGTGAAGAGCTCAGGGGTGACCCTACACCAACGCTCTTACTTTCCAGAACTGGAAACTGAAGACCTGCCAGGTCAAGTCCTAAGGCCACAGGCTCGGCAATCACAGCTCTAAAGCACAGCCTCAGTTGCTTCAGGGGCAGTGGCCAGGACGAGTTAGATCAGTGGTTCTCAACCTGTGGGTCACGACCCCTTTGAGGTCAAATGACCCTTTCACAGGGGGTCACCTAAGACCATCAGCAAACATAGATATTTATGTTATGGTTCATACCGCTAGCAAAATTGCAGTTATGAAGCAGCAATGGAAATAATTTTATGGTTGGGGGGGTCAACACGTGATGAACTGTATTAAAGGGTCACAGAACTTGGGAGGTTGAGAGCCACTGGTCTCGACCTTAGCCCAGGGCTGAATTAAGCAAGCATTACGTCTCTGCTTTTCTTTCACACTCACACATGTAGCCCATCCCGCTTCATACCATGCTTGCACATACTGACACTCGGTGAACCTTGAGGAACTGGGAGCTACGCAGTGGGTGAGAGCACTTGCCGTGCAAGCCATGAGGTCCTGAGTTCCAGTCCAGGCACCATGTACAACGTGTATTTAGGGCTAGAGAGACGGCTCAGTGGCTAAGAGCACTTGTTGCTCTTGCAAAAGACCTGGGTTCAGTTCCCTGAAACCATATAATGGCTCACAACCATCTGTAACCCCAGTGCCAGGGGATTCTGCAGGCACATTGTGGCACACATATATGCATGCGAGTAAAGCACTAAGTAAATAAATCCTTTTTCCTCCCTTTGGTTCTTCGAGACAGGGTTTCTCTGTGCAGCCCTGGCTGTCCTGGAACTTGCTCTGTAGACCAGGCTGACCTCGAACTCAGATCCACCTTCCTCTGCCTCCTGAGTGCTGGCATTAAAGGCCTGCATCACCACCACCTGTCTAATAAATAAATCTTTTTGTTGTTGTTGTTTTTCAAGACAGGATTTCTCTGTGTAACAGAGCCCTGGCTGTCTTGGACATGCTTTGTAGACCAGGCTGGCTTCAAACTCAGCGATCCCCCTGCCTCTTTCTCCCTAGTGCTGGAATTAAAAGCGAGTGCCACCACGCTGGACAATAAATAAATCTTTAAAATAAAAAAACAAGCTGGGCGTGGTGGCGCACCCTTTAATCCCAGCACTTGGGAAGCAGAGGCAGGCGAATCGCTGTGAGTTCGAGGCCAGCCTGGGCTACAAAGTGAGTCCAGGACAGCCAAGGCTACACAGAGAAACCTTGTCTCGAAAAAACAAACAAACAAAAATAAGTAAAAATGAAAACCAAAAACCAGGTGAGGCTGCATATTAGTGCTGGGGGCGGAGATAGGAGGATTTTCGGGCTTGCTGGAGTCAGGCTAGTCCCAGATTCACTGAGAGAGACCCTATCTCAAAAGAATAAGGCAGAGTGATAGAGCAAGCATGCGGGTGCGCACACCGCATTTCTTCATCTCTGTTGTTCTCCATTAGGACAGCTGAAATGCCAGAGGCCACTAGGTGGAACCAAACGTTCAGTGTTGGAAGCTAAGGCTTGGGCCTTGGTCCCCCTCCTGTCTTGGGCCTTAGCTATCCCACGGCAGCCAAGTCCAGCCCAAAGATTTTTGTGATCTGCCTACAGATGTGATCCAGAGAGAGAAGATAGTGCGGTGTGCTCACTGTACCCCATTCCTCTTGAGAAGTTAACTGCCTGCAAAGTGCTCTTCGCCCCTGGCTGCTTCTGCTTCGGTAGATTCCCGCCTCTGGGCCAGGGCGGAGGAGAACCCCAGCGAGACACTGAAGAGTGCCCAGCTCCTGAGCCGGCCTCTCCTGGTGTCTCCGTGACCCCAGGAATTCCCCATGCTTCTACCTGGGAGTTCCCCCGGCTAGTGGCTAAAGACATGGGACCCAGGTGGAAGGGAGGGAGGGAGGAAGAGGCTGGAATTGTCCTTGACAATAAAGCAGGTGAGGGCTCCTCACAAAATCATCCAAGCCCACATTTCACTGAACAAACTGTGCAAGGCTGCGGGCCGCTTAAGTAGCGGTGACTTTGCCCAAGCGCTTAACATCTGTGCTTCGGCTTCCTATGCTTAGCGTGGGGTAGCAACAGGCTCCTGAGAAAATCAGTGTGAATGGGGCGGGGGAGGGGGCGGGAGGTCGAGGAGGGCGGAGGTGGGGGAGGAGACAGTGTCAGACTCATTTTTTAATGAACGAATTCACTTCTTCCCTCAGCAGCCTTGTGACGTAGAGTATTGTTTATTATCTTCGTTAATAGCGTTGCAGATCAAAGCAGAAGGAAGCAGATAGCTATTGATCCTGTTACAAGAATACAAGAAGACGAATAAACTAAAAAAAAAAAAAAAAAAAAAAAAAGCTAAAAAGTTGAATACATTGTTAATTTTACAAGTATTTGTTGAGTACCTACTGTGTGTTAGGCTTTGTTCTAGCAGCTTAGAGAAAGAGTGAGGAACATAGGGTGGCCTCTGCCCTGATGAAATTCATCTTTGAGCTTTGAGCTGGTGTGATGGTACATGCCAGAAGCGGGAGAATTACCCCAAGTTTGAGGCATCTTGGACTGCATAGCAAATCTCTACCCAGCCTAGGTACATATAGGGACCCAAGGTACATACAGGGACTCAAGGTACATATAAGGACCCAAGGTACATATAGGAACTCAGAATACATATAGGGATCCAACGTACATATAGGGACTTAAGAAGAAAAATAAAGGGGAAGGTTGGAGAGGTGACTCAGTGGTTAAGGACACTTGTTTCTGGGCAGAGGGTCTGAGTAGACCAAAGTTCACTTCCCTGTACCTACACCAGGTGACTTACAACCATCTGTAACTCCGGCTTCAGGGGATCCAGTACCCTCTTCTGGATTTTAAGGGCACTGCACTCACATGCACAAGCACAAATTCACACATAGACATACAAATAATTAAAAATAATAAATAAAAATTTAAAAAGAAAGAGATGGAGAGAGAGAGGGGTTCACCGTCTTGTGAAGGATACAGCCACCGAAAAACTAATTCCCAACAATACATTAGATGGTGATGAAATGCATGGAGGAAAAGGACAGGGAACCAAAAGTTCATGGGACTTCCCCAGCTTTCACACAGTCTTTGGAAAGAAGTAGAGTTGCCATCCTGGCTCTGAAGTTACACAAGATGCTGTCACATGGGGGCTAGAGAGATGGCTGAGTGGTTAAGAGCACTAGCTGCTCTTCCAGAGGTCCTGAGTTCAATTCCCAACAACCACATGGTGGCTCACAACCATCTGTAATGGGATCAGATGCCCTCTTCTGGTGAAGACAGAGCACTTATGTATATAAAGTACATAAATAAATAAATAAATAAATAAATAAATAAATAGATAAATAAATAAATCTTTTTTAAAAATGCTGTCACAGTAAGATGTGGTCATTGTGTGGCCTTTTATATATAATGACAAGCCCTCGTGCTGGGGTGTGGCTCAAAGAGAAAGTAATTTGCCTAGAGTGTACAAAGCCCTAGGCTCTATGTCCAGCTTGCCAAAAACATGAATACAAAAAGATTGCTCAAAATTGTAAAAGTGCTGAGTGTGGTGGCACATGCTTGTAATCCCAGCACTCAGGAGGCAGAGGTAGGCAGATCTCCATGAATTTAAGGGTAACTTGGTCTACAAAGCAAGTCCAGGACAGCCAAGGCTACACAGAGAACCCTGTCTCAAAAATAAATAAATAAATAAATAAATAAATAAATAAATAAATAAATAAATAAAATAAAATAAAAAATAAAAGGAAAGGAAAGGAAGGAAGGAAGGAAGGAAGGAAGGAAGGAAGGAAGGAAAAAAACTGTAAAAGTAACAAGCCAGGAGCAGGCAGATCTCTGTGAGTTCGAGGCCAGCCTGGTCTACACAGAGAAATTGTTGTCTTGGAGGCTTACTGCCTCCGTTTTCTAACCTGAGCCTAGTCCTGGAAGCTTCTAGCTTCTATGCAGTCTAATCTAGGCCTAGAGCGCTTTCAGCCTCAGAGACTTACTGCTAAATAAGGTCACTCTCAGGCTGGAGAGATGGCTCAGCTGTTAAGAACACTGATTGCTGTTCCAGAGGTCATGAATTCAATTCCCAGCAACCACATGGTGGCTCACAACCATCTATAATGTGATCTGGTGCCCTCTTCTGGCCTGTAGGGGTACAAGCAGGCAAAACACTGTATATGTAATAAATAAATCTTTTTTTTTTTTTTTTTTTTTTTTTTTTTTTTTTTTTTTTTTTTTTTTGGTTTTTCAAGACTGGGTTTCTCTGGGTAGCCTTAGCTGTCCTAGACTCACTTTGTAGTCCAGGCTGGCCTTGAACTCACAGCGATCCACCAGCCTCTGCCTCCCAAGTGCTGGGATTAAAGGCGTGTGCCACCACCGCCCAGCTAATAAATAAATCTAAAAAAAAAAAAAATAAGGTCACTTTCTCTCTATCTCCTTTTAAACTATGTCCTTCTAAACTCTAAACTAAAGAGTTCTTGCTCAACTCTTCTCCATGATGACATTCAAACTGGCTTCTCTCAGCTTTTGACTGAATTGCTTGACCTCATACCAAATTTGGGAGTGTATTCTAATCTTCTGGCTTCTTTTCATTCTCTGGCTTGTTCTGTCTTCATCTGGGTCTAGCTTGTTCTCTCTACAACCTATCTCTGTAAAACTGACCTGGTAAAACTGCTCTGGCTACTCACTTTTTTTTTTTTTTTGGTTTTTCAAGACAGGGTCTCTCTGTGTAGCCTTGGCTGTCCTGGACACCCTCTGTAGACCAGGCTGGTCTCAAACTCACAGAAATCCACCTGCCTCCGCCTCCCAAGTGCTGGGATTAAAGACATATGCCACCACCACCCAGCTGGCTGCTCACCTTTTTTTATTTTTTATTTTTTATTTTTTATTTTTTTATTTTTTTTTTATTTTTATTTTTTTAGTTATAACAACTTTGGTTTTTGGTGTGTGTGTGTGTGTTCACATGCATACCTATGGGCCCACACTATATGTGTGGAGGCCAGAGGTTGACAGTGAATGTCTTTTTGTTTTGTTTTGTTTTGTTTTGTTTTTTGTTTTTGTTTTTGTTTTTTTGTTTTTGTTTTTTGAGACAGGGTCTCTCTGTGTAGCCCTGGCTGTCCTGGACTCACTTTGTAGACCAGGCTGGCCTTGAACTCACATCGATCCACCTGCCTCTGCCTCCCAAGTGCTGGGATTAAAGGCATGCGCCACCACGCCCGGCCCTTATTTTTTATTTTTTAATATTTATTTATTTGTTACATGTACAGTGTTCTGCCTCCATATACACCTGCACATAAGAAGAGAATACCATATCTCATTACAGATGGTTGTGAGCCACCATGTGGTTGCTAGGAATTGAACTCAGGACCCCTGGAAGAGCAGACAGTGCTCTTAATTAACCTCTGAGCCATCTCTCCAGCCCCAACTGCTCATTTTTTTTTTTTGGTTTTTCGAGACAGAGTCTCTCTGTGTAGCCTTGGCTGTCCTGGACCAGCTTTGTAGACCAGGCTGGCCTCGAACTCCCAGCGATCCACCTGCCTCTGCCTCCCAAATGCTGAGATTAAAGGCCTTTGCCACCCACCATTCCTGGCCAAATTAAATAAAACTTTAAATGATGAGCCTTCTAAGGATGAAAGCCAGTACTTATCAAAGTATGAAGGGACAGAAACGCCTGCAATTTGCATTCAATGTGCATTTCCAAACCTCACTCTGCCCCTGTAGTACTCCATAGCAAGGGTGGGGTCAATGGCCAACCAGGGGATTCTGATGTTCTGAGGCAAACCGGAGTTCAAAATCCACTCTTTAAGGTGTTCTCATTATGCAAGGGTCTCCTCTGTAGAGCCCTGGGTAGGGCACTGAGGGAGGGTACACTGGTTAAGACAGTGGAATCACTGAGCATCTGCTCAGCATGGCTATGTCCTCCATCTGGGTCCTCAGTGCCTGGCATTCAGTAGATACTTAGAATGTTTCAGAGGACTCTCAAGGTGGCTTATACGATAAAGGTGCAGGCTGGAGAGGTGACTCAGAGGTTAAGAGCACTGGCTGCTCTTCCAAAGGTCATGAGTTCAATAACCAGCCACCACATGGTGGCTCACAACCATCTATAATGAGACCTGGTGCCCTCTTCTGGCCTGCAGGTCTCTATGCAGACAGAAACAACACTGTATACATAATTAATTTTTTTGTTTGTTTTGTTTTTGTTTTTGTTTCTTAGGTTTTTCAAGATAAGGTTTCTCTGTGTAGCCTTGACTGTCCTGGACTCACGTTGTAGACCAGGCTGGCCTTGAACTCACATCGATCCGCCTATCTTTGCCTCCCAAGTGCTGGGATTAAAGGCATGTGCCACCATGCCTAGCGCTGTATACATAATTAATAAATAATTTTTTTGTTCTTTGTTTGTTTGTTTTGTTTTGTTTTTTGAGACAGAGTTTCTCTGTCTATCCTTGGCTGTCCTGGAATTCATTCTATAGGCCAGGCTGGCCTTGAACTCACAGAGATCCACCTGCCTCTGCCTCCCGAGTGCTGGGACTAAAGGTGTGTGCCACCACTGCCCAGCATAAATAAATCTTTTTTTTTTTTTTTTTTTTAAGTATTTGTTCCTGGGTTGAGGATGTAGCTTATTTTAGTCAGGGCTGGACGGGCAGGGGCCTTGTCTCTGCATCTCTACAGAGGACTGTATGGTTTTGTTGTTGTTTCTGTTTTGGCTTTGGTTTTTCATTGTGGTTTTTTTGTTTTGTTTTGTTTCTTCCGAGACAGCGTCTCTCTGTGTAGCCTTGGCTATCCTAGACTCCCTTTGTAGACCAGCCTCGAACTCACAGAAATCTGCCTGCCTCTGCCTCCCAAGTGCTGGGATTAAAGGCGTGCACCACCACGCCTGGCTTGATTTTGGTTTTTCAAGTAGAGTTTTTCTGTGTAGCCCTGGCTGTCCTGGAACTCACTCTGTAGACCAGGCTGGCCTTGAACTCAGAGATCTGGCTTCCTCTGCCTCCCAGGGTGCTGGGATTAAAGGTGTGCGCCTCCACTGCCTGCCCCTGTATGGGGTTCTTAAACTCAGACCACTCCAAGGGTCCTGTGGAGACTAGATCCATAATGCCAGCACTTAAGGGGTGAATGCAAGATGACCAAAGGTCAAAGTCATCCTTAGATATATGCCAAGTGCAAAGCCAGCCTGGGGTACATGAGACATTATATATATATAATAGCAGGAGCTAGAGAGATGGTTCAGTGGTTAAGAGCACTGTCTACTCTTCCAGAGGACCTGGGTTCAATTCCCAGTACCCAAATGGCAGCTCACAACTGTCTGTAACTCCAGTTCCAAAGGATCTGGCACCCTCACATAGACATACATACAGACAGAACATCAATGCACATGTAATATAAATTAAAAATAAGAACAGGGGCTGGAGAGATGGCTCAGAGGTTAAGAGCACAGTCTGCTCTTCCAAAGGTCCTGAGTTCAATTCCCAGCAACCACATGGTGGCTCACAACCATCTATAATGAGATCTGGTGCCCTTTTCTGGTGTACATGCAGGCAAAACACTGTATACATAATAAATAAATAAATCTTTAAAAAAAATAAATAAATAATAAAAATAAAAACAAGAAAAACCCAGTGTCATGTCATATCCCTATATCCTTAGTCAGTGCTCTATTGCTGTGAAGAGATACCATGACCACAGCCAGTTTTATAAAAGAAGGCTTGCTTATAGTTTCAGAGTTTTAGTCGTTCATTCTTATCATGCAGGCAGACATGGCGCTGGAGAAGCAGATGAGAATTCTCCATCCAGATCCATAGGCAGCAGGAAAAGCAAAACGCTAGGCTTGGCTTGGGCTTTTGAAATCTCAAAGCCCACCCCAAGTGGCACACTTCCTCCAATAAAGCCATGCTCACTTCAACACAGCCGAAGCTGCTCCAACAAGACCATCATACCTCCTGATCCTTGTAATCCTTTCAAATACTGCCACAGGCTATAATCCTTGGGAGGCAGAGATAGAAATATCTAAGTTCAGGAAAGATTACTCTATGTTGTGAGTTCCAAGCTAGCCAGGCTACAGGCCTTGTCTCAACAAAACAAAAAAAACAGCACACACACACACACACACACACACACACACACACACACACACATACACAGCTTCAGTGGAAAGTCAAGTCCCAGACTGTGGCAGCAGCTGGGAAGCTGGGAGGCGTGGAAAGTTGTCACACTTTCTGTGTTAAATCATAACTGAGGCGAATGAAACAAGCTCCAGACCTCAGAGTCAGCTAGCCAGCCAGCCCCTAAGCCCTTTGCTCCCAGGCCCTGTGATGTTGTCCTCTTCAGCCAACACCACTCAACCACAGGCAACAGGACTGGGTAGGATAAGCAGATTACCCATTGCCAGGTGGTGCCCTGGCTGTGTCCTTTCTGCTTTCTTGCTCTGATGTCCCTTCCCGAGTTGCCAACCCCAGCTTCTCAGCACAAAAGAATGCAGCTCGGAGCCAAAGGAGGAGGGGTTAGGCCTTCCTTTGCTGGCAGCATATGGCCAACCTGGGCAGCCTTCAGGCACAGGACGGTGAGAGCTGATGCGAAGATGGACTTCCACTCCGGAGTCCTCCTAAACTGAGTCCACCCTCCTCTGCTCTGCACTGGTAGGTTATTCTGAGCACAGCATGTGATCAGAGCTATAAAAATACAAATTCCTGGTTTCCTATGTGTGTCTAGGTAAGTCATCACTCCTGAAATTCTCTCTCTCTCTGTTTTTGTTTGTTTTTTCTCTTTTATCTTCTTTGTTTTTGTTTATTTGTTTGTTTTTCTTGTCTTTCTTTTTTTTCTTTTTTGGTTGTTGTTATTTTTTGGCTTCTTGAGACACGGTTTCTCTGTGTGGCTGTCCTAGCCCAGGCTAGCCTCGAACTCACAGAGATGCCCCTTGACTCCTAGGGTGCAGGGATTACAGGTGTGTGCCACTAGGCCCAACTTTTGTTTTGTTTTTCAAGGCAAAGTTTCTCTGTGCAGCCCTGGCTGTCCTGGAACTCACTCTGCAAACTGGGCTGGCCTCCAACTCAGAAATCTGCCTGCCTCTGCTGGGATTAAAAGTGTGAGCCATGCCAGTGGCTGGTGACACACGCCTTAAATCCCAGCACTTGGGAAGCAGAGGGCAGGCAGATCTCTGGCCTAGAATCTGCTATGCAGGCAAGCTGGACTCAAACACAGAAATTTGCCTTGTTTCTGTCTCCTGAGTGCTAGAATTAAAAGCATACAACACCGTACATGGCCTGAATCTCATGATTTTAACCTGTAAATGTAGACAAAAATATGTACCTTCATCGCGTTGCTCTGGACAGCTAAATTACATAACTTAAGTGTTATGGCACATCCTTGACATAAAGTTCACAAAGTGGGGTTCTCCCCATCCCACCAAGGTTATGAGATAAGATCTTGTAGGTCTATTTAGTAGCCCAGGCTGGCCCTGAACTCCAGATCCTCCTGTCTGAGCCTCCTCCATACTGAGATTACAAGTATATTTGCCTCTATGACCAGCCAATGTCACATCAGGTCCCCTCTTCTCTCCCTAGGATCTCTCCCCCTTCCCCCCAACATTACACTTATTTCATCTCCCCAATCATACTAAGAACACTGCTTGAACCCCCTGCGCCTTGGTGCTCCCTACATGCACCTGACCAGACAAGAGCCCAGAGAACTCCCAGTAGGCCAGGCTAGCAATGTGGCTCTGACTCAGGTTGCACTCCAAAGTGGGGGGTGCAAAGGTCTCTAGTCACACCTTCTTGTGGGAAACACAGAGGAAATTCCCAGCATGCAAAAGAGTCTAAAGTTAGACACAGCAATCCACCCCCAGTTCTCCTGTCCTGCCACGCCTTTGAATCACAGCCCAGCTTCTATTCCCTAGAATAGGCAGGGTTAGATTGGCTGCCCAAGATCTGCAGACAAACTTGACCTGCAGACGGGACAGACTGATCTCCAGCCACAGACAAAACTTCTTCCACCACTTGCCTTCTGTCCAGCTGCCTAAGAGAGGGGAAATCTTCCCTGGCTCTACCCTATGGGTTCTGGGCCCTAACCATGCCAGGTTAATGCCTTGGACTGTGCCACCCCAGCCTATGCGCTTCATTTGGATCCTTCCGCCTAACCGAGCACCAAAATCCTGTGGGTCTGCAGGACTTACCTGTGGCTTTGGATTGGGGTTTGTGATGTTGGGAGTGAGACAGTGGAAGGAGCCTTTTCTAAAGCCTCCATACTTACCCTCAGGAGAACAAACCACTGGGGCAGATGCCCTCCCTTCACCACCACCACCCATCCTCCCACTCCATCCTCCCACTCCATCCTCCTGCCTCGGTGTTTGACACAAAGTATGAAGTTCAGGCTAAGGATGTCGGCTCAGCGATAGAACACTTTACAACCCTCTGAATCTCATCCTAACACTATCAGTTAATCAATATACAATAAAGATATATATTATTTAAAGTGTGTGCATAGCCGGGCGTGGTAGCGCAAGCCTTTAATCCCAGCACTCGGGAGGCAGAGGCAGGAAGATTGTTGTGAGTTAGAGGCCAGTCTGGTCTACAAAGCAAGTCCAGGACAGCCAAAGTTACACAGTGAAACCTTGTCTTGAAAATCAAAAACAAAACAAAACAAGTGTGTACATCATGGACACCCATAGTTTGGTCGCTGCAGGGCCCTGCAGAAGGGTGACTCAGGCTTCTGTCAAGGCCCAGGGTTCAGTCCCAGGAAGCTTGAGTGCCCTGTGTAACACAGCACTGACCGCCAGTGCCTTTGACCTAACATATCTTCTCAGTTGGACGTGCAGGTCTGAGGCAGGGAGGAGGAGAGGTCAAGACAAACACAGTTCAGTGGCCTCTTTCCCAGGCCTTCCTCTGGTCATTCATGGTCTATCAGTAGCAGCTGGGGTCACGCACCCCGGAGGGCCTCCAGAAAGAAGCAGGAGCCAATATTTTACAAGATCTCACTATGTAGCTCTGGCTGACCTCAGACTGACAGAGATCCAGCCACCTCTGCGTCCCTGAGTGCTGAGGCCTAAGCTGGGCACCGCCATGCCGAGCAGCAGCTAATGTTTGACCACCTCCTGGAACTTTGGCAAGAGAACCTGGCCGATAACACTGGGAAGATCCTGCCTCAGCACAGAGAACTCCATCTCTCTGAGTCTGAGCCCCAGTCTGCAACCGCGGGCTCTGTGTAGGAGAGCTCTCAGTGCCTTTCTAACCCAGTGCTGCCAAAGCAACCTCTACGGATGACCGTAGGTGCTGTTGTTTGCTTTGCTGTGTCTGTTGATAGGGAATGATAGAAGATTTTAAGGGGAAATGGCTGGAGCACTGCTGACATAATAATTCACAAAAAGTTATTGCTGAGCCAGGCATGATGGTGCACACCTTTAATCTCAGCGCTCAGGAGGCAGAGACAGGCAGATCTTTTGAGTTCGAGGCCAGACTGGTCTACAAAGGGAGTCCAAGACAGGCAGGGCTACACAGAGAAACCCTGTCTTGAACAACAACAACAACAAAAAGCTACTGCTGAATGTGGCCGAGATCTCTACATCAACCGCAGCATCATAGGCTTTATCTCTCTCACCCATTTCTGACCTAGGAGATGGAAAAATGGAGACGATGACGACCTTGGCAGAGGCGGGGAAGAAATGGGGCTGGAAGTGGCATGTTTTCAGCTATGCAGGTGCATACCTATGTGTTTGTATCCATCTAGAATCATTATGTATCAGCGTGCAAGTCCTGTCTTAGTGTTACGGAGCACCACACAGGCAGCTGTATACATCTTTATTTCTTTCTAGAATGGCTGGGGCAAGGGTGTGGTCCAACAGATGGCTAGCAGGTTACAGGTGTGTCTGGCTGAAAGCGGTACCTGGTTGGGCCTCCTGATTGGCTGTGGGTGAGTCACGGCAGTTGGGTTCCTGGAGCGGAGCTAATGGACTGTCATGGAGTATGGGTTCATGCCCTGCCTTATCTTTAGGGCCTTCTGCCTGCCTGCCAACCCAGACGGACAATGTTCTCTGCATTGGCAATGACGCTTACAGGCTGCTGACTCCAGGTCAGTGGGACGTGCCCTCTGAGTAGCTTTCCCAGCATTGTGTGGCGGTTTTCACCTCAACCTCATCACACTCTGGCTCCTTGGACCTCAAGTGACAGAAAAAAAAAAAAAAAAAAAACATGCTCTGGAGGAGTGACTTGAGGGGCTAGCCCTAAATGACTGGCAGCATTAAAGTATTTGTGGATAAACAGTTTAGGAATGAATTCCAGATCATCCATAGCGATGGGCAGGAGGTGTTGCCGTGGAAACTAAGAGATCTTCGGAGTCTGAACAGAGAGCAGAAAAAATTCATGTGCAATGAACCCTGCCCTGGCTCTTCAGACCCTAGATCCTTGGGCTTGTAGGCATGGCACTTGTTTTGCCTCCCAGCCTGTAGTCACATGTGCAATAATTATTTACTTTTCCTCCATGGGTGTGGCATCACGCCCTTCAGGATGACAGGGACAGATGGTTGTCCCCGTGTTTTGATGGGCAAGTCAAGAACTAAAGGGGACTAGCCTAGCTCGACCCAAGGTCACAGAACTCAGGGAACACATGCAGGGACATTGGTCCCTGCAGCGCTTGCCAAAGCTTTCTTTATGCATGTCCTCTGAAATGCTACAGCCTCCAGTCCTCCATTAGAGTCTCTGGGACCCCTGGACCAGGGTACCAGGAAGAAAAAGCACATAACAATGGTCTTAGCTTGGGGGACTGACTCCTGAGATACACACAGACTTTAACAAATTGCCGTGCACCGCCCCGCCCCGCCCCCATCCTCCTTCTCTCTGTCCACCTGAGCAGAGTACAGTTTATGTGGCTGGACTATGGAGGCAGTTGAGCTACAGAGGCCTTGATGCTAGGCTATCTCTTGGTACCCCAGACTCCTAGCTCTTGCTTGGCTATGCTGGCACAGTTGTAATCCAGAGCGCCTGGGCAGGGAGCCAGAGGGAATTTTCCACCTGCTTGCTTGTGTTATCTGCTGTGTGGTCTGGTGCCTGGGCCTGGGGAGGGGCAGGTCCCCGTAGGTATCTGGAGTAGAGCTCCTGGTTGTTTAAGAACCCTCCCCCTAGTTACTCCATGACCCAACTGGGTCTCTCTTCCCCTCCCTAGGAGAGATGAAGGAATAGGTAAAGAAAACATCAGAAAGTTGGGCCCTGGAAGGAGCCTTGACTTACTAACTGAGCCCCTGCACTGTAGAGATGGCTATACGCTGGCACCAAGATGTGCCAATGGGCACATTTCCGGTCACAGAGGGAAATGGTAGCCAAATCACAGCTCAGAGCCAAGTTTCCAGACTCACAGTCCAGTATCTGTCACCACTGTCTGTCCTCCAAAGAAGTCACCCCCATCCCCACCCAGCCCTTCTCCATCCCAATCTGAAGCAGCCTTAGTGGGAGAAAGGCGTGACGCTTCTCACCTATCCCTGGGTGAGAGCCAGCAAAGCAGGTCAGCAAGAGCAAAGCGTAGCACGTGCGTCCAGGTAACGCCTCACATAACCTAGAACAGAGACCCAAAGAGGACACACTCTCTGCTTTAGGCTCAGTGAAGAGCAGACAGCCAGAGCAAGATGCATCTGGACACTGAAGTGATGGAATTAGACTGAGGGGAGCCAGCAAAGCCTGTCCATTCAGATCCATTTAGATTCCTCCTGGGGTGGCTATAGCCTACCTTCTTCCTAGGAGCAAGATTTCTTGGAACAAAGGTCTCAGGGGAAAAAAGAGAAGAGATCACCTCCCCACCCCCACCCCCAGGGTTTCTCTGTGTAGTCTGGACTCACTTTGTAGACCAGGCTGGCCTTGAACTCACAGAGATCCGCCTGCCTCTGCCTCTCCGAGTGCTGGGATTACAGGCGTGCGCCACCGCACCTGCCTGAGAAATAGGCTTACTTTATGTGACTTTCAGGGAGAGGGCTCCTAGTTCCTGTGATCCACCTTGGGGAAGATTTTCCACTGGGTTTGGGAGAACAAAGGGTTAGGAGCCTTAAAAGTGGGAGCAGGCTGCTAAGATACCATACTTCGGGGTCTCGTGTTCTGAGCCTCAACACAAGGGTATTAGTGCCTGGTCCGATCACCTCTTACTCCCTGATATCAGTTCTCAACACAGGGAGTGTCCTGGCTCAGAGTGAGCAGTAGCCTTGCTAGCCTCTGCCACTTTCAGGGTGTCCTTACCTCTGCCAGGTGTCCTCAGGCTGAGGGTGGGGCAGGGCTGATCCACCAACAATGCTGGCAGTGTAGTTGTGGGTGGGGACTGAAACCACCAGTGACCGTGGAAGGCTAGGGGTGTGTGTGTGTGTGTGTGTGTGTGTGTGTGTGTGTGTGTGTGTGTGTACTGGGTGATGGGTAGATTAGAAACTACAACTATTATAGACTCAGGTGCTAGGTGACTTGGTGGGGCCCACTTGGAGTCTTTTTCTCCCCACTGCCTTTACCCTGCTAGGTACGCTACTCTATCAGGACTCTGCGTCACCTGTGGCAGTGGGGCCAGCAGAGTCCTAGGTCCCAATCCTGGAGTCCCATATCTCTCCCCTCTGGGGTTAGGTGACCAGCCACACTTATGCCTCCCTCCCTGAGTAAACAGCAAATGGAAGGCCCAGGGCAGGGGTGGGGTGAGGCTGAAACTGGGTGCTGAGAGCTGGGTGAGTCACGTTCTTGCATTGCAGCTATCAGGCAATAGATGGGGAGTGGAGATGAAGAAGGCACCACTAAGCCAGAACAGGGCCAAGGGGAGGGGTCCCCTGCCCCCCCCGAGACTCCGGAACCGGCATTTGGAAAATGATCCTCCAACCCTTGGTTTTGTTGGAGGTAGGAGGCTGACCCCTAGAGAGGTTCCAGAGAAGACAAATGGCTTGTCTAGAGATACACAGAGAGCGGTCTCAGGTCTCCCAAATTATCCATGAGTTCAAATCCCAGAGCTGGTAGATATTCTCTGTCTTGCTGGGAAGAGGCTTCCTATGGACCTGCAATTACACTCCCAGATAAGAGGCAGCCACGCCATAGTACTTCCCGGTGGAGTGGATCCACAGCCTCCCTGACGTCAGCTGAGTGTCACCAATCCCTGCCCAGTGGTATGACATCACAGGGCTGGATCCCTTGAGCTGGGAGAGGTTCCACCCTGAGAAGGCGGCCAGCTGGGTAGGTCTGTTGACTGCAGGGTTACTGATACTTCTTCTGCCTCCCCCCCCCCGAGGCTTGGGGTCACAGGAGCCCCCCCCCCCCACCGATGCCCACCTCCCCACCCCACACACACACCCCACCTCGTGACTGAGTCAGCCCTTCTGTGGTGGTGAGCTGTGAATAAGCCAAGTCAGCTTTGGCTGACAGCACATAGCATTGTGGTTAAGTGGTGGAATTTTGAGAATTCACAGTATCGGCTAGCCTGGTTCCTCACCAATCAGCTGTGAGATCTGGGCCGGGCCTGCCTTCACTAAATGTCTTCAGTAAATCAGGACTGACAATACCTACCCATAAATTGTTGTGTAGATTAAATGAAATGACTGGGTTGTCCCTTAGGCACAATACCTGGCATGGACTCAACTAGTCTGTGAGTGCATACGTGATGCTAGTGGGATTGGAGTCAGGTCATGCTGTTTCTTCTACTGTTGAGTTAACATCCTCAGGGTCTTGGCTCAACATTTGTGAGAAACACACAGGCACACGCATACATATAAGTTAAAAATTTAGCTATTATTATTGTTGTTGTTGTTTTGGTCTTTCTTTCTTTCTTTCTTTCTTTCTTTCTTTCTTTCTTTCTTTTTCTTTCTTTTCTAGTCCTAGACTCACTTCGTAGACCAGGCTAGCCTCCGAACTCAGAGATACCACTTGCTTCTGCCTCCTAAGTGTTGGGTTTAAAGGTGTGCACGACCATGCCCGGTCATTGTTTTGGTTTTTCAAGATAGGGATTCTTTGTGTAGCCCTGGCTGTCCTGGAACTCACTCTGTAGACCAGGCTGACCTCCAACTCACAGTGATCCACCTGTCTTTGCCCCCCAAATGCTGGGATTAAAGTTGTGTGCCACCACTATGGGGCAATTTATTTATTGTTTTTATTTATTTATTTTTATTTTTCCAACTTAAAAAATATTCAAAAAATAACAACAATAAACCAAAGTCCTGAGCCTTACATTCACAGAAAAAAAATGTGCTATATTCTTTCTGGCCTTCTCTTACTCAACCTGGTTTCCTAAAGCCAGAGAGGGACACAGTCCTCTGAACAAGGTGGCTGATGAGTGTCCTGTAGGTTCTTCTGAATTGAGGACTACTGGGGACTAGGATCTACAGAGGATTGGACCAGAAAAACAAAGAAACCAGTTTACCCTCTCTTCTTTCTGACTAGAATTCTCTGCTATTCACTGCAGGCATCTTTTCCCCCTTTTCTTTCTTTCTTCCTTTTTTTTTTTTTTTTAGTATTTATTTATTTATGTTATGTTATGTATTTGTTATGTATATGGTGTTCTGCCTGCATGTACACCTGCAGGCCAGAAGAGGGCATTAGATCTCATTATAGATGGTTGTGAGCCACCATGTGGTTGCTGGGAATTGAACTCATGACCTTTGAAAGAGCAGACAGAGCTCTTAACCTTTGAGCCATCTCTCTAGCCACCCCCCCCCCCCCCCTTTTTTTTTCTGAGACAGGGTTTCTCTGTGTAGTCCTCACTGTCCTGGACTCAACTTGTAGACCAGGCTGGCCTCGAACTCACAGAGTTCCACCTGCCTCTGCCTCCTGAACGTTGGGATTACTGGTGTGGGCCACCTTGCCTGGCCACTACAGACGTCTTTACCTCTTAATTTATGTCTGCTTCTTCAGCTCCCCAAGGAGCTGACCAACTCCCCTCAAGGCACCCCCCCACAGGCTTCTGCAGCCCCGCCCACCCACCCACACATACACACAATCCGTCCACAATACTCTTGCCGTGACTTATCTCTTCATTTAGATGGGCAGCTGCCCTAGGTGGGAAGGTCTTGTATACTGTCTAGAACTCCCAGTAGAGATGGGAGAGTAACCATGGAGTGGACTACACAGGAAGAGTGGGGGCCACTCCTTGAGGCCTTCACTGGGAGCCTGCAGAAGAGCCTCCAGGGACCCATACTCATGCTGTTGTCCTATCACAATTATTGATGTCACCTCCTTTTGCTCTCCAGCATGCCTTGTTTAAAAGGGTACATTTTAAACAGGGAGGCCCAGACAGGAAGTGCAGGCTCCCCAAACCAAAGGTTTCTGGGCTTGACTTCTAGGTTTTCTTTTCACTGTGGCTTTGTTCTTTCTCTCCACTGTGCTGGAGTGTTGGCTGGGGCACTGTTGTTAAGTCTGGGCTGTAAGGGAAAGGACAACAATAGAGGGACTAGCACAGTACAAAGCCCACCCTTAGAGTCTGGGGTCCAGCAGCCTAGGCTTATTTAGTTAACTAGCCAAACTAACAAAAGGCACTCCAGGCACAAAGAATTCGGTAGCCCAGCGTGTAATGAGGAGGAAATTACCATAGAATGCAGCTCTTTGTCTTCCCAAACTCCAGGGACCTCAGTGAGGCCAGCTCAAGGGTGAAGGTCTTGATGACACAGCCCCATAGTGCCCAGGGCTTCAAAACTGTGAAGGCCGGCTGGGTCAGTCTTTTGATTCCAGCTTAGGTATTGGGGGACCTGGCTCCAACAAGTAAACAAAAACACAAAAGGTGTGGAGACCCAAGAGTCTTACTACCCAATATGCATAGGTGTGATACCTGCCCCCAGGTCTTCTAGGGCTATTCACGGATTCACCAGTACACTGGCTCTTCTAGTCCCCAGGCTGTGGAGAATGAGGGAGAGAGAAACCATGGCAACCGCTTTATGAACGGCTACTCATCAAAAAGTTTGGAAGAAATCCAGAGGAAGCATCTAGCTGTATCTCATTCAGCAAACATGTAGGGTGCCAGGCACTGGGCTTAGGCCCTGAGGATACAGAAATGAAGACCGCAAGCTCTTTTTTCCAGAGAGGAAGCCAACCAACCAGCCAACTGATGCTGGCAGTGACTGCAGGCGCCAAGAAAGTGCTCAAAGGCAGCCAGGGGAGGAGTGGCAGAGATGTGACCTCTGACCTTTGGCCTGGGAAGGAGCAGCAGGAGAAGTTAGTAGGAGGCAGACAGGTGCAAGGAGGTGGAAGAGCATCTCAGGCTGAGAGAAAGAAGCTGTGTGTTGGAAGGGAAGGATGTCTTTTTGGTTGGTTGGTTTGTTTTTGTTTTTTTGTTTTGTTTTGTTTTGTTTTTTGTTTTTTGAGACAGGTTTTCTCTGTGTAACAACTCTAGCTGTCCTGGACTCATTTTGTAGACCGGACTGGCCTCGAACTCACAGAGCTCCACCTGCTTCTGCCTCTGCCTCCAGAGTGCTGGGATTAAAGGCCTGGATCATCACGCCCAGTTGCAAATAATGCTTTTAACCACTGAACCATCTCTTCAACTCGGTTCAGTATGATTTCTTCTCCTCCTCCTTCTCTTCTTCTTCTTCTTCTTAAAGACTTATTTATTATGTATACAGTGCTCTGCCCATATGTACACCTGCACACCAGAAGAGGGCATCAGATCTCATTATAGATGGTTGTGAGCCACCGGGCATGAACCGCTGGGCATGGTGGCTCACTCCTTTAATCCCAGCACTCGGGAGGCAGAGGCAGGTGGATCACTATAAATTCAAGGCGAGCCTGGTCTACAAAGCAAGTCCAGGACAGCTAAGGCTAACACAGAGAGACCCTGTCGCAAACAAATGAACAAACAAACAAACAAAAATTTAGGGCCTTTGAAAGAGCAGCCAGTGCTCTTAACCTCTGAGCCATCTCTCCAGCCTCTCTCTTCTTTTTCTTCTTCCACTTTAAATTCAATAAGGGGCAGCCAGGCATGGTGGCTCAGGCCTTTAATTCCAGCACTTGGGGAGGCAAAGGCAGATGGATCCCTATGAGTTCAAGGCCAGCCTGGTCTACAAAGTAAGTCCAGGACAGCTAAGGCTACACAGAGAAAGAAAAGAAAGACAAAGAAAAAACCCCAAAATAAAACAAATCCACAATGGATGGGATTGGAGAGATGGCTCAGTGCTTAAAATCACTGACTACTCTTCCAGAAAACACAGGAGTGGTGTCTCACAACTGTCTGCAACTCGAGTTCCATAGAATCCAAGCCCCCTTTTGGCCTCTGGCAGGTACCAGGAACATATGTCACCACATGTATGCAGGCAAAGCACCAATACACATTTGTTTTTCCCGAGACAGAGAGCCTTGGGTATCCTGAACTAACTTTGTAGACCAGGCTGGCCTCGAACTCACAGCGATCTGCCTGCCTCTGCCTCCTGAGTACTGGGATTAAAGGCATTGCGCCACCATCGTCTGGCTCCAATACATGTTTTTTAAAATTAATAATTTTTAGAAAAACCACCATGGAGGACGATAGATATAGTTCAATAATACAGGTCTTGCTTGGTATGCTTTCATCACTACTAGTACTAATAATTAATAATAATAAAACAAAACAAAATTTAATCATACACACAATAGGTGTTCCTCAAGGTAAACAGAAAACTGTCCAGACTGCCTAATACTACTTAGAGAAAAAGTTAAACAACAATGTCAGGGTTGGGATTTAACTCAGTGGTAGAATGCTTATCTAGCAAACCCCAGGCCCTGGGTTCAGACCTTGGCTCCAGAAAAAAACAAAACAAAATAAAAAAAACAATAGTGTTACAGCCAAGAAGGTATCACAGTGCTCAGGAGACAGAGGCAGGCAGATCTCTGAGGAGGCCATCCTGATCTACAGAGCCAGCTCCAGGACAGCCGAGGCTATACAGACAACCCCTGTTTTTGATAAACAGCAAAGCAAAATATTAGTGTCAGAAAGAATCCTTATCTGGGGGTGAGAGGAGAAGCAAGCTTATCCCAAACCAGCTCTAGGAAATAGGAAGGCTAGAAATGCTTCAGATTTGATGGCTGGCAGAGGGCTCAGAGGGTGAAGACATTGGCATGGAGCTAGATAGGTAGCTCAGAGCTTAGGAGCACTGGCTGCTCTTCCAAAGGACATGAGTTCAATTCCCAGCACCCATATGGCAGCTCACAACTGTCTATAACTCCAGTTCCAGGGGTTCCAACACCTTCATATAGACATGCATACAGACATAACATCTATGCACACAAAATTAATTAATTGATTTAAAGGAAAAGGACATTTGGCATGTAAGCATGGTGATAGAGCACACCTTAAATTAAAGGGAGAGAAGTGACTCCAGAAAGTTGTCCTCTCACCTCCGTATGTGCTGTGGTATAAGCGTCTGCACACAATAATAATAATAATAATAATAATAATAATAATAATAATAATAACAACAACAACAACAACAACGTGATTTTCTCAAAGTTTATTTCATTTTTAATTTTGTATGTGTGTGCATCAGTAACCCCAGGCTCTGGAGTTACAGGTGGTTGGAAACCATCCAAACTGGGTGCTGGGGACTGAACTGGGGTCCTCTGCAAGAGTGCCAGATACTTTTAAGTGCTGAGCCATCTATCTATCTATCTATCCACAAATATTATTTTTAATATTTATTTATTTTATTTTACATGTAGAGTTGCTTTGTGTCTGTTTTGGGGTGTTTGTTTGTTTTGTTCTCCTGCGTATGTGTACCCCGTGAGTGCAGTACCCTTGGAGTTACAGAGGTTGTTAGCGGCAGGGACCATGAGTGCTGAGAATCAAATCTAGGGCTTCTCAGGGGCAGGTTGTCTCTGTGAGTTCAAGGCCAGCCTGGTTCACATAGTGAGTTCCAGGTGTGAATGGTGAGATCCTGTCTCAAAACAACAACAACAACTTCTGCCCCCCTCTCCACCCCCTCAAAAACAAAAAAAACAAAAAAACAAAAAAACAAAAAACAAAACAAAACAAAAAAAAAACAGAAAAGAAAGAAAGAAAGGGGCTGGAGAGATGGCTTAGGTGTTAAGAGCACAGATGGATTCAGGTCTCAGCACCCACATGGTGAAGGTTCACAACTGTCTGTAACACCAAAGGATCTGACACCCTCCTCTGACCTCTACAGGCACCAGGCACACACACCTGGTGCACAGAGATACAAAACACCCATACATATAAAATGTAAAAAGGAAAGAACTGCTCCAAGACTTGATTGTGTGCTGAGCACGGTTGTTGGTACACGCCAGAACTCACTTAAAATCAGTGATCAAGTTGCAGTGTGTTAGCACCTGACAGCGGTTTGTGCAGGGTGGGAGGGGTCAGGATAGATAGAGGATCTTTCATTTGCTGAGAGGTGGGTGGGATCATCAGGGGCTCCCAAGTAGAAGGGGACTGTCTGGGTAAGTCAGGTCAAACTATGCTTAGCCAGGAAGCAGGGCTCTAGGCTTGGTGTTTATGCCCTCTAGGCCTTTCCCTCCCCTCACTTCCCCCAATACCCCCACCCCCACCCCCCATTCTTCCCACCCCAATGTACTTCAGAAAGAATATCAGATGTGCCTCAGAGGAGGGCTTTTTCTTTTCTTTTCTTTTCTTTTCTTTCTTTTTTTTTTTTTTTTTTTTTTGAGACAGGGTTTCTCTGTGTAGCCTTGGCTGTCCTGGACTCCCTTTGTAGACCAGGCTGGCTTCGAACTCACAGCGATCCGCCTGCCTCTGCCTCCCGAGTGCTGGGATTAAAGGAGGGCTTTTTCTCTCTCTTCTCTCCTCTTAGCAACAAGATCTCACAGTGAGGTTCAGACTAACTCCTGGGCCATCCTTCTGCCTTTCCTCCCCAGTAGCTGGTAATACTGATGTATCCCACAGTTTTTGCATCAAGATGATGTTTCCCCCAAGACAGGATACCTTACCCACAAAGTCTTATACTCCCACCCACAGCGTGCTGGGGTAACAGGTGCAGTAGCACCAAGCCTTGAAGTGGCTTCTTTCTTTCTTTCTTTCTTTCTTTCTTTCTTTCTTTCTTTCTTTCTTTCTCTCTCTCTCTCTCTCTCTCTCTCTCTCTCTCTCTCTCTCTCTCTCTCATTTATTTATTTTGTATGGGATTTTTGTTTGTTTGCCTCCACAGACCTGGAACTCACTGTGCAGACTAGACTGGCTTTGAACTCAGAGACTGCCTGCCTCTGCTTCTGTACTGCTTGGGTTAACAGTCAGCACCACCACACCCAGCCTAGCTATTTATTTTATGTATATGTGTGCGGCACATATGTATATGGAGGTCACAGGACAATTTCTAGGAGTCAGTTCTCTGCTTCCACCGTGTGGGTTCTGAGGACCAAACTCAGATTGTCAGGCTTGGCAGCAAGTGCCTCTACCTGCTCAGCCATCTTGTCAACTCTAGTCACACACCACACACACACACACACACACACACACACACACACACACACACCCCATACACACAAATGCAGAAAAAAGAAGAAAAAAGTCGGGCATGATGGCACATGGGGAGGCAGAGGCAGGCAGATCTCTGTGAGTTCAAGGCCAGGCTGGTCTACAAAGTGAGTCTAGGACAACCAGGACTACAAGAGAAACCCTGTCTGGAAAAACCAAAAAGAAAAAGAAAAAGAAGAAGGAGGAGGGAATGGAGGAAGAGGAGGAGGAGGAGGAGGGAAGGGAAACAACATTTATCCGTAAACCTTAGCATTTGGGAAATGGAAACAGGATGATCAAAAGTTCAAGGTTATCCTCAGCTACGGAGCTAGTTCAGGCTGGCCAATGCTAGCCTGAGCTATGAGAGACCCTGTCTCAAAAAATCAAAACCACGTGGGCGATGGTGGCTCACACCTTTAATCCCAACACTCAGGAGGCAATGACAGGTGGATCTCTGAGTTCGAGGCCAGCCTGGTCTATAAAGCGAGTTCCAAGACAGCCAAGGCTACACAGAGAGACCCTGTGTCAAAAATAAACAAAACAAAAATCAAAACCAAACTAAAGCCAGGCACAGTGGCGCAGATCTGTAATCCCAGCATTCTGGGAGGCAGAGGCAGGAGGATTGCTGTAAATTCAAGGCCAGCTTGGTCTACAAAGAGAGTCCAGGTCAGCCAGGGCTACACAGAGAAACCCTGTCTGGAGAAACAGCAAGAACAAAACAAACTAACTAACTAAACTAAAAATCTAAGGAACAAAAGAATTGTACTTGCAGTTTTAGTAGTGCAATTTTAAAATAAGGGCACTCATCTGGAGGTATGGCCCAAGGTACGTTTGCAGTAAATAGCAGCTGTTACTGTTTTTACTGTTATTATAACTAGATCCCTGGAGGGATGGGCAGAGGTTTGGATGAAAGAGATAATGGAGTCAGGATTTAGGTTGAGAAACCTCAGCTTACAACCCAAGTCCTGCAGCTCTCTTTCACCCTCTTCAAACTTACTCTTGACTTACAGCAGCCTCAAACGCTCAACTTCCCTCAAGTTAGGGCACAGGAAATAGAGGCACTTACCCCAAGACCGGAAGCAAAGACTGTTGGAATCTAGCTGCCCAGGGTAGCCGTAGGGCTCCGGCCCTCAACTGGCCATCTCCAAGGCAACAAACTGAAGGGTGCTTGCCTACAGGAGAGCCCCGGTTGTCTGTGGCCTGTGGCTAGCCCCTCCTCCTCCTGCTGTTCCTCTTGCCGCTCCTTTTGCCAGGCCAGGAAGGCATATACCCCAAATTCTGCCTCTCCGTCCCTCCTTGGTTCTTCTCATAGATCACCTTTCTCATCTCTCTCTGAAAAGGAAAGGGGCGTGGGGGGGTGGGAGTGGGGGAAACGAATATAACAACTTTCAAAGTGTGGAATACCGGGCCTGGGTTGGGGAGTACACATCTGTAATCAAAACACTTGGCAGGAAGAGGCAGCAAGATCACAAGTTCAAAGCCAGCTGGGCAAACAATAAATGCATTTTCTTCAATGCTGGACTTGGGGGTGTAGCTCAGTTGGTACAGTGCTTGCCTGGCATGCTCAGAAGCTCTGACTCCAATCCCCAACACCACACAAAACTGGGCATGGTGGCTCAGGCTGATCATCCCAATACTACACCAGTACTGGGGAGGTAGAGGCAGGAGGGTTACAAGTTCAAGGCCAGCCTGGGATAAGTGAGACAATGCAAGAAAAACTTTAAGAAAAAGTATTAAGGCCAGATGGAGTGGTATATGTCTTTAATAGCAACACTCCAGGGGCAGAAAGCATTTGGGGATTTTTGATTTTTTTGTTTTTGTAGCCTTGGCTGTTCTGGACTCCTTTGTAGACCAGGCTGGCCTCAAACTCATAGCGATCCACCTGCCTCTGCCTCCCGAGTGCTGGGATTACAGGGATTACAGGCATGGGCCACCACGTCCAGCTTGGAGCTCCCCCTTGGTGCCGGCAGGAATGAGATGTCCACCCAGCCCCAGAAGCTGCTGGTGAGTGGTACAGCAGAGTTGGCCTTGCTGTTTCTTCCCAAGTCCATCTGGTGGTGGATGACCACCACACCTGTTTCTTTATCTGTGAAATAATTTGTTGTGGTGACCTCATCCCCTTAAGGGCAGGCCCTGGAGCATTCCTTATGACAGTTATTGCCTCATATTCTTCTCTTCCCCTCTCCCTGCCTTCTGCTGGGCCTGCAGTCTCAGAAAAGAGGCCCATCATCCAGTCTTGATGTCCCTCAGGGCTGGCCTTCACCTGCTGGGGCCAAGGCCCCTTTTGCAGCAACCTTGTTTCTCAAGCCGTTCTGTATCCAGGCCAGGAGGGCAAGCAGCCTGCTGCAGCTGGCCAGAACAGGATTAGGCTGGGAACATCTCCAATCCCTACCAGGGCCCAGTGTCAGTTTCAGGCCCTTCTGGGGCAGGAGGAGGCTGAGGGTGGGGCTGCCAAAGTCAACAAAGCCTGTTTCCATGGGCCAGGACCTGTTTGCCACCTGCAGTCCTGGTTTCCAGCCCAGGATCCTCCATCTCAGCCTCTCCTGGGGTCAGCTGGAGGTCCCCTCCCTCTAGTCCCCCCCTCCCGACTTCAGAGCTTCTCATTCGGCAGCACCACGAGGTCTTCTCACTGTCCCACCGACCCAGACACCTGTGACCACACCCCAGTGTGAGCTCCATTGCCCCCAGGGCAGTGGTTCTCAGCCTTACTGTGCTGGGACAGTTCTTCACGTTGTAGTGACCCCCCCCCAACCATAACATTATTTTCCTTGCTACTTCAGAACTGTAACGTGGCTATTGTTATGAATGCTAATATAGCCTGTGTTTTCTGATGGTCTTAGGCAACCCTTGTGAAAGTTCAACATCCCCCCCCCCCAAAGGGGTCACAATCCATAGGTTGAGAACTACTGCCCTAGAGTGTTTCCATCCTCTTGTACCTAAGCGGTAGACTACAGGTCAGACCGCAGTCCAGGGGCTATTTGCATGACTTTATTTATCTGTTTTCAATTTTTTTTTAAAGATTTGCTTATTTTATGTGCATGTGTTTTGCCTGCACACACGTATGTGCACTACGTGTGTCCCTATGGGTCCCTTGTAAGCCATAAGCACTTGGGTATTGGCCAAGTCCTAGGCCAGAGCAGCAAGGGTTCTTAACTGCTGAGCCATCTCACTGGCCTCCATTTACATGACTTCGTCTCCTACATTAGCATGACCATAGTATCGTCTGCTTCAGTTAAAAGACTTTGCTTTATCTGAGGAAGTCCTCCAAAGGCCATTCTTCAATGGAGGTAGCCAGGTCTGACCATGTAGCCCTGGCTGTCCTGCAGCTCATTTTGGAGACCAGGCTGGGGTCGAACTCACAGAGATCTCCCTGCTTCTGCCTCTCAAGTGCTGGGATTAAAGGCATATCCTTTTTCTAGCAGCTAGTGAATCCCTGGTGCTTTGATCTGACTATTATTTGGTGATTCATACCTTACCGCCTTCAAAAGTTTCCCTCCCCCCAGTGAAAGGCCCATTCACCCATTATTTATTTACTTTATTTATTTATTCTGGTTTTTCAAAACAGGGTTTCTCTGTGTAGCCTTGGCTATCCTGTACTCACTTTGTAGACCAGGCTGGCCTCAAACTCACAGCGATCCGCCTGCCTGTGCCTCCCGAGTGCTGGGATTAAAGGCCTGCGCCACCACGCCCGGCTCTTTGTTAACTTTAATTAGAGTATTTATTTATATGCATGATGCGTGTGCCTGCATGGATGTGCAGGTGCCCTCTGAGGCCAGAGGAGGGGTAGAATCACCTGGAATTGCCCTGACTGGCAGTTGTGAGCTGCCCAGTGTGGGTGCTGAGAACTAAGTCCTCTGCAAGAAAAACAAATGCCCTGAACCACGGAGCCATCTCACCAGCCTACATTTATTATTATTTTTTAGAGTCCATCTGTCCTAGACTGGCTTCCAACTCACTATATAGCTGAACATGAACTTGAAGTCATATTCCCGCCTCCTCCTCCCAGACTTTCGATTACAAGGCAGTGCATTCTGGTACCAAGGACTCCGCTGCATGAGAGGCAAGCTCTCTGCTTAAAAACAAGGCCTCACTCTGTAGCCCAGCCTGGACTTGCCATCCTCCAGGCTCAGCTTTCCAGGTGCTGAGATTACAGACGTCGTTGTGTTTACACCCCCCCCCCCAAAAAAAAACCCATCTTTAATTTAAACTCCCAGTTGTCAATACTACAGAGGTGGCCATCTTCCTCCAAGGTAAGTACTAAGTTGGGCTAGGTACTCTCACCAAGTTGATAGGAAAAGGACGTGAAGCTGGCAGTCAACAGTACTTATTCATCTTCCCCTTCAGTACTCCATTCTGGCTTCTGCAGGGGCAGCTTTGGTAAGCTCCCAAACCTGGCAGTGGTTCTCCCGACTTCCTCAGGATCAAACAAGACTCCCTAGCTGCCCCTGTCAGGGAAGAAGGCTCAGGTCAAGCAAGCCCAGACCTCTTGCCCAGTGCCTGCAGAAGCAGAGGTAAGAAAGAAGGCGTTGATTTAACTAACAAATGCTTGCAGGGTGTAGCAAGCTTGGGCACAAGTGCCACCAGTCCACATGGCTCCCTCTCCCTTGCTCTGGAAGGACAGCAAAAGCTCTTTGCCCTGCAAAAGGCTGATTTGCTTGGCAAAGTCTGAGGGTGCTGTGTGGTTATGTCCCAGGGAAGCTGCACCGCAGCTGCAGCCAGGCAAAGAGCGCCAAGCTGGCCCCGAGAGCCGTACACTCACAGCTGTGGCTATCTCCCCACCAAAAATCCCCCGTTAGCCTCCAAATTCTCTCCCTCTTCTGACACCTGTTTGCTCAGGTGTAGAAGACAGGCAAAGAGGAGCCAGCCGTTCCCCAAACACAGAGGACAGGGGAAGGTATCCAACATAGTCCTGCAAGGATAGAGACTACCTGTTCTTTTGTGGTTGTTTGGTTGGCTATTTTGTTTTTGTTTTTTTTGAGACAGGCCTCACTATGTAGCTCTGGCTGTCCTGGAACTCTCTATGATTTCATGTATCTTGAGCTCAAGGCCAGGGCAATTCAGTAAGGAGCCCCACTCCTCTGAGCCTGGGCAGTAAGCATGAAACGTCACTAATGGCCTTTGTCCATCTCCCCCCAAGGCTTGGTGGGAGCCCTGGTACTGCCTCACCCCAGCATTGCCCTGCCTCATCACCTCATCACCCCTCCTTCTTGCCCTGGGTGGGGTTGTTCTACCTCCCCCCAGGAGGCTCCTGGGGCTCGGGTCCCAGGTCTGTACAAAGAGTCCTTTGTCTGGGCTGGAAACAATTGTTCTCCCCTTTATGGAAACATGGGCTGGGTCTTATAATCAAGCTTTCAGAGGCTGGATCAAAGGGCACTGCAGCTCAGGAGTGGCAGGGGGGGTGGGGGGGTGGAGTGCAGGGGGTGGTAGGATGCTGGGATTATGGAACTGTCTTCAGGAGCTGCTGACAACCTGTCATTGGCCCCTAATCCTTGTACACTTTCTATGTGGGCTGGGCCTGTATGAGCCTTGGGGTACACAGGGAGCTGGGGGAGATGTGCTCTCTCCCCCTTCTGGCACTCGGGGCTCAAGTTACAGCCCCTGCCAGCAGGGCACTGGGTGTGAACGTGCAAAGAGGCACTACCTGGTGAGAAAGGGTGGTGACTGTTTTGGCTCAGAGCCACCTGAATCTCCCAGATCCTCAGACAAAGTGAATAGAGCTGGGGGACACAGGCCCTCAGATTCACAGTGGCCCTTCCTGCCATTCCTCCCACCCCCACCCCCCACCTGGGTATGGCTTCCTCTCTGCTTGGACACAGGGTCCAGGTTCCTTGTTCTGCCCACGGCTTCCAAACATTCTGTCTGTGGCACCCTCAACCTTTTCCTACCTCCCTCTTTCCACCTCTCCTCCACCTTAAGGTCCTCCCAACCTACCCTCTACATCTCTTATTTTGTTTTGTTTTGTTTTGTTTTGAGACAGGGTTTCTTTGTTACAAAGAGCCCTGGCTGTCCTGGACTCTCTTTGTAGACCAGGCAGGCCTCGAACTCACAAAGATCCACCCGCCTCTGCCTCCCGAGTGCTGGGATTACAACGCCCAGCTGCATGGAACAAGGGTAGTCCTTCATCCATGTGGGCCTTCTGTTCTCCATCACACACGCACACCTCTGTATCCCCAAGATTCCTGGCCTTAGAGATTGACAGCTTGCAGGTTCTAGACACATATTTCTTTGTCTCTACAAACAAACCTATTCCAAAAGCCTATTTTAAAACTCAAGGAGAGCAAGACTTGGGGTGGGGGACGAGGTGTGCTGGAGAGACAGCTCAATGGTTAAGAGGTACTGCTCTTGCAGAGGACCCAAGTTCAGTCCCCAGCACCCATACTGGGTGGCTCACAACCACCTTTAACCCAAGCTTCCTGTGCTACCTGTGGTGTCTCCTGTACACTTACCCACACACAGATATGCACACATAGGCACATAATTAAGAAAAATACCCAGCCGGGTGGTGGTGGTGGTACACTCATTTAATCCCAGCATGCAGGGAGGCAGAGGCAGAGGCAGATGGATCTCTGAGTTCCAGGACAGCCTGGTCTACAAAGCCACAGAAGCCTATGAACAGCCACCGACCCCATGGCATGCAAAGTGTTTTGTTTTGTTTTGGTTTGGTTTTGGTTTTTTTTCGAGACAAGGTCTCTCTGTGTAGCCTTGGCTGTCCTGGACTCACTTTGTAGACCAGGCTGGCCTGGAACTCACAGTGATCCGCCTGCCTCTGCCTCCCGAGTGCTGGGATTACAGCAAAGTGTTTTATAGCTAATCCTTGTTCTGGGGAGGGAGTGATGGGATTTACTAGGTATTTCAAAACAATTTACATGTTGTTGATCTCGCCCATTCCACATTATTTTACTGTTGAGGAAACTGAGGTTTATACTGGAGAACCCACTCAGCACATTTAACGGCACAGCTGGGGCCAGAGGTTGTTGATTCCTGGGGCCATGGCTTTTGGATTCCCTTCCCTGGCTTGTCTCCTGGCCAGAGGCCACCCACAAGGGTTTGTGTGTGATCTGGGTTAATGCGAATGTCTGGGCTCTGGTCCTCTCCAGTGAGTCAAGCAGAGGTAGAATAAAGAAGCTGACAGAAAAGGGACATGAATAAATGCAGGGACCCAAGCAATGGCAGATAACACCAAGGGCTGCTACAGCCCTCTGGAACAGCCTGGGAAGGAGGCAGGCTGTGAGAGCCCCCTCCCTGCCCCCAACCCACCCTACCCCCACACCCCACACCCTATACACCCCCTCCCCCACCCCTGCATGCTTCTGTTAGGCTGGCTGGGCTCATGTGAGGGTCAAACTGGTGCATCCAGACTTGCTGGACTTGGTATGTCATCTGCAGCCTTGTCCCCAAGAATTTTGCTGTACCTGGGCAGCTTGAGTTTCCTGATATCCAATATCCTCAGTTCCGTTCTTCTCAACATCATCTCTTTCCAGTCTTGCCCAGTGTTTGTGTGGGACTTTCCCATTCGAAAGAACAAGATACAAGGCTTCTGCACATCTTCTTCACAGGGTAGTCAAAGTTCCAGCTGTCCAGGATTCCCTGCGGGCAACAGGAAGGCCACAGAGCTTCCAAGCCTGCTCCCTACTGGCTCAGCAGAGGCCACGCCCACCCCCACCAACATTCTGCACTGTTCCAGCTGTGTACTGTGTCCCCTTGCTGCTCCTCACACAAGCTCCTCACACTCAACTGGGATGCCTCATCCTCAAGAACGCTCCTAGCAGACCACTCAGTCATGGCCTTACCCCAGATGCCTTCTGCAATGAACCTGCATTAAAGCCATACGCACCTCCATTCTCTTCCAATTCCTTTTCTGTTTTGTACCAGCACATGGCAGGCTTTCTGGGTGCTGGTTAATTAGATTCGAATCATTAGTGTCTCTGCAGGTAGGATGTTAGCATCACAAAGAGGGGAGATTTATCTCCAACATGTAAAGCAGCACACACTAAAACTCAAGACATACGGTATGTTAGTTAACTATTTTCAAAAGGCTATAGGAGGAAATTATTTTTTTTTTCTTTTGGTTTTTCGAGACAGGGTTTCTTTGTGTAGCCTTGGCTGTCCTGGACTCATTTTGTAGACCAGGCTGGCCTTGAACTCATAACGATCCACTTGCTCTGCCTCCCGAGTGCTGGAATTTTTTTTTTTTTTACATTTTCCGTGCTGGTGACCAATGTCCAATACCTTGGACATGCTAGGCAAGTGTACCAAAAGGCTACATCTCTAGCTCAGGAAAAGGGATATGAAACAAACCATGTAAACCCGCCCCCCACCTCATCCCCCATCCCCCGCCAATTTCCCCACATTCCCATAGCAAATTGGAGGGAAGTGGGTATGTAAAATTCTTTTGATCTCTGTGGTCAGGCAAGCTACAGGTGCAGTAAGGTCCGGTAAGGAAGGAGGGGATTCCAATAGGACCCCACTAAAGCCCTTTCCAGGATTCAGAATTCTCCACAAACAGAAGGAGAAGAAAACAGCACCGCCCATTGAGTACTAGCAGCCCCTGCTGCCATGGAGCCAAAGACCTAGGTGGCTCTGAGTTCATTCTCAGCCTCCATGTCTGCTCAACTTGAAAACCCCAATACCCCCCCAGCTCTCCTATTGCAATTGTTATCTATATAAACACTAACAGCTGTCCAGGTGTGGCAGCGCAGGCTTGTAATCTCAGCTGGAGGTTGACAGAGGATAAATTGGAAGCCAATCTAGACTACACGGACAGATCATGCCTTAAAAGCAAAAAATGAAGAGCAAGATGGCTCAGTAGGTAAAAGCCCCTGTCAGCAAGGACCTGAGTTTGACTCCCAGGGTCCACATGGGGGAAGGCGAGAACCTAATCTTTCGGTTTTTGTTCTTCAAGACAGGGTTTCTCTGTGTAGCCCTGGCTGTCCTGGATTCACTTTGTGGACCAGGCTGGCCTCGAACTTACAGCCATCCACCTGCCTCTGCCTCCCGAGTGCTATAGAACCTAATCTTTTGTAGTTGTCCGCTGACTGTGTGCTAGGGATTAAAGCTAGGGCATCCAACATGGCAGACAAGTGCTCTACCACTGAACTACAATGCCAGCCAAGCCATGTCTAGACAAATCCAGGCCTGTCCTGCCACCTACCCTTAACCTCTGCCCACCTTTCATTTTCTACCACCCTCACCCACTTCCCAGCATTTGTTTGGTCTCCAGGCCGCCCCCTACTTCCTACCCCAGGGCCTTTGCACTTCTCTGTCCTCCCCAGAAAGTCTCAGTGTTGGCTCATTTTTACCCACCAAGTCTCTTTGGAAAGGTCACTCTGACTCCCAGACAGCACGCCAGCGTTCTCTGCCTAATTGCCCTCCACTGCTTCCCCTTGGCATTTCCTCCTTTGCTTTCCTCACCCCTTATAGCTAGTAGTTTATTGTTTTTCCCCAGCCATCCAGATCATGAGCCCTAGGAGAACAGACAGGTACCCGGACTTCCCCACTGTCCTTCTGATGCCCAGAACTGTGTCTGGCCCAAAGTGAGCACTCTACATATTTGTTAAATGCTCGAATACAGAGTGAAAAGAGCGTTAGGAAGAGGTGAGGTTGCCAAGGTAAGGAAGGCTGCTGGTAGACCCCCGCCCCGCAGATCAGCAGAAGCAGAGCTTCATAGGCCCGGACACTGACCAACATTGGAGACATTTCCTGTCCATTGACACACCAGTGGCCGTGAGCCCCCTCCCTGAGCTGGGGTATCTGATTTGGGAGTTAAGTGCTGTGTTGAGAGAATGGGTGAAAGGCACACAGACAAGGCTGGCGGGCTTAACCCGTGCTTCTCGCTGCCTTAATTGACTTTTTCTGAAGCTGTTATCGCCCTGGACTTCAAACAGCTGCCTCTTATCAGTGGCCCGGCCCAGCCCCGGCCTTTATCAGGTTCTAGAATAACAGCTTCCCCGGCTGCAAGGAGGCCAATGCCAAATCTCCTGGCCGGGCATAGAAAAGACCTGGTTGTCTTCTCACTCTGTACTCACCAAGGCCTCCTGGGCGCCCCGTCACAAGGAGGGGCCTGAGACCGCTGAATCTCCAGGAAGCTACCTTTGCTAGAATCAGTGCTAAAAAGTGCAGCCCAGGGTTCCTGGGGTCCTGCTGGTTGCATCAACATGCTATGGGACAGGTGCCGGGCCTCTTGCCCTTTGAGCCATTAGCTGTCTTTTTTCGTTTCTTTGGTTTGTTTGTGTATTTATTTATTTATTTATTTATTTATTTATTTATTTATTTATGACAGGGTCTTATCCTATAGGGCAGCTGCTTGGAACTGCATAATCCTCCTGCCTCAGTGTCCTGAGCTCTAGGATTACAGTCTCAACAGCCATACTGGGATTATAGGTGTACACCATCACACCTGGCTCTGAGCTTGGTCTTTTTTAATTTTTATTTTATTTATTTATTTATTTATTTATTTATTTCATTTTTCGAGACAGAGTTTCTCTGTGTGATAGTGCTGTCTGTCCTGGACTCACTTTGTAGACCAATATGGCCTCGAACTCACAGAGATATGCCTGCCACTGCCTCTGCAGTCTTGGGATTACAGGCATGTGCCACAACGCCCGGCTTGAGCTTGGTTTTATATGCATTTCAAGCATGCTTCAGGTGTTAGGCTTCCTCTGAGAACCTTCCAGATGGCAGAGCCCTCAGGTGGGAGTGGAGTCCTCACCAGGGAGCACACCTGTATGAGTTTCTCAGTGTCCCAAGAAAGCACCTCCCGCCACTCAGACCAGGTTACCTGCAGGACTCTGAAGCTAATGGACAAGGAGATTGGGTCTCTCTGCAGGACAGGCAGACTAGATACGGTAACTAAGCCTTCTTTATCGAGCCCAGCAGGACCCAGACTCTCATAGGTTCAAAGGTCAGAGCTGGGTGTGGTGGTACACACCTATAATTCCAGCACTTGAGAAGCCGAGGCTTGAGCGAGCATCTAGAGTTCCAGGCGGGCCTGGACAACATAGCAAGTTCTGTCCCGAAACACAGAAAAAAAATCTAGGAGACCACAGGATGAAATCTCCCAGCCCTCGGACAGTGCCTTAGCCCAGGCCCCTTTGAGATAGAAAAGCCTAGGCTACACTGTGGGGTGGGAGCAGAAAGGTCATCCTCACTCACCCCTCAGGACTCAACACCACTTCATCCTGCTTCTACCGGTTAGCTGAAGGAATATGTGTATGTTTGGGAAAGCTTCCACAGGGTTATTTATCTAATTACTTAATTGGTTATTTTTAAATTTTAATTTATTATTTTGGTTTTTCCGAGACAGGGTTTCTCTGTGGAACCCTGGCTATCCTGGAACTCTCTCTGTAGAGCAGGCTGGCCTCAAACTCAGAGATCACCTGCTTCTGCCTGAGATTAAAGGCTTGTGCCACCACTGTCTGGATTTGGTTTTATTTGTTTATTTATTTATTTATTTATTTTTGGTTTTTGAGACAGGGTTTCTCTGTGTAGCCTTGGCTGTCCCGGAATCTCTTTGTAGACCAGGCTTGCCTAGAACTCACAAAGATCTTCCTGCCTTTGCCTCCCTGAGTTCTGGGATTACAGGTGTACACCACCACAGTCGGCTTTAATTTTAATTTTATTTTTTCTTGTGACAGTTTTACTGCATATTGTGGTGTGACTGGTCTGGAACTCACTCTGTAGACCAGGCTGGCCTTGCACACACAGATATCCTCTTGACTCTGCCTCTTGAGTGTTGGGATTAAAGACTTGTGTTATCATCCCAGCTAATGTATTTATTGAGATAGGTTCTTACTCTGTTGCCTAGGTAGCTCTTTAACTGGGGGACTTAAGTGATGCTCCTGTCTGAGTGTAGTAAGTCCTCTGAGTGCTACCTCGGTGCCCAGCTAAGTGTATAACTCAGTGGCAGAGCTCCTAGAGTCCTGGATTTGATGTTTTAATTCCTAGCATGGAAACAAAACGAAACAAAGTTGACCAGCCATTCTCCCTCCCCCGACTGCACCTTGGAGCTGCCGGGGTGCAGATGAGGAAAAGAAGGGCTGGAGAGATGGCTCAGTAGTTAAGAGTACTTGCGGGTTCAATTCCCAGAAAATACATAGTGGTTCATAACCTCTGTTGCTCTAGTTCCAGGGAATCTGATGCCTTCCTCTGATCTCTTTGAGCACCAGGCACGCATGCGGTACATATACATACATGTCGGCGAAGCACTCATACACATAAAATAAATATTAAAAAAAAAAAAAAAAAAAAGAGGCTGGGCATGGTGGCACAGACCTTTAATCCCAGCACTTGGGAGGCAAAGGCAGGCAGATTTTTTTTCTTTTTAAAAATATTTTATTAATTTATTCATATTACATCTTAATTGTTATCCCCTCCCTTGTATCCTCCCATTCCTCCTTCCCTCCCGCTTTCACCCTATTCCCCTCCCCTATGACTGTGACTGAGGGGGACCTCCTCCCCCTGTATATGCTCATAGGGTATCAAGTCTCTTCTTGGTAGCCTGCTATCTTCCCTCTGAGTGCCACCAGGCCTCCCCATTCAGGGGACTTTTTAATTTAATTTAATTTAATTTAATTAATTTATTAAGATTACAACTCAATTGTTGTCCCATCATTGTATCCTCCCATTCTTCCCTCCCTTCCGCTTTCACCCTATTTCCTCCCCCCTTGCCCCCCTTAGGTCTATGACCGAGGGGGACCTCCTCCCCCACTATATGGTCATAGGCTATCAAGTCTCATCATGGTAGCCTGCTTATTCTTTCTTTGAGTGCCACCAGGCCTCCTCACCAAGGGGAGGTGGTCAAATATGGGGCACCAGAGTTCATGCCAGAGTCAGTCCCTGCTCTCCATATAACTATGGAGAATGTCCTGGCCATTCGGTAGATCAGAGTAGGGGTTCAATGTTTACTATTGTATTGTCCTTGGTTAGTGCAATAGTTTGAGCAGACTCCCCTGACCCCCGATCCACCCACCACGATGTTCTTCTTGTAGGTTTCTAGGACCCTCTGGGTCCTTCTATTTCCCCATATCCTATATTTCTCTTACCTAGTGTCTCAGTAGGATGTCCTCACATCTATCCCAATCTCCTGGTAAATGAAGACTTTTGTGGGACGTGTCTTTTGGGCTAGTGCCCAATTATAAGTGAGTATATACCATGTGAGTCTTTCTGCTTCTAGGTTAACACACTCAGTATGATCATTCCTAGTCCCATCCATTTGTCCACAAATTTTGGAGTTTCCTTGTTTTGAATAGCTGAGTAGTATTCCATAGTGTAAATGTACCATAGTTTCTTTATCCATTCTTCACTGAGGGACAATTAGGCTGTTTCCAGGTTCTGGCTATTATGAATAAGGCTGCTATGAACATGGTTGAGCATATGTCCTTGTTGTGTGGTGGAACATTTTTCTGGGTATATTCCAAGGAGTGGAATAGCTGGGTCTTGAGGAAGCCCTATTCCCAGTTTTCTGAGAAAGCACCAGATAGATTTCCAAAGTGTTGTACAAGTTTGCATTCCTACCAGCAATGAAGGAGTGTTCCTCTTTCTCCACAGAGGCAGGCAGATTACTATGAGTTCGAGGCCAGCCTGGTCTACAAAGCGAGTTCAGGACAGCCAAGATAACACAGAGAAACCCTGTCTCAAAAAACATAACAAAATAAAATAAAATAAAATAAAAAAAGGTGGGGGAGCTGGGTGCATGCCTTCAATTTCAGGGCTTTCGAGGCAGAGGCAGGTGGATCTCTGTGAGTTTGAGGTCATCCTGGTCTACAGAGTAAGTTCCAGGACAGCTAGGACTACACAGAGAAACCCTCTCTCGAAAAACAAACAAACAAAAGTGAGAAGTATGTGGAAAAAGTGAAACTGGGGCCAGCATATTGGTGCCCGAAGAGATGTTTTTTCAGTGAGAAGGTGGATGTGACAGAGTAGGAAGGTAGAGATAGGAAAAAGGCCAACAGGCTAAAGGCATGGGCAAATTTTGGATGGTGGGCGGCCTGCTGAGATGAATTAAAGATCTCACAGCTGAGCATGGGCAGAAAAGCCCTGAAATAAGCCAAAATACAGGGTGAGCAGCCCTGGGTCTGCAGATTGGCAAAAGATTCTGCCTACTGGAAATAGGGAGGGTATCCCATAGTCAGCAGTGCACAGCCTGTAGCGAGACACAGTATAGTGCAAAGGGGAGAGTGGTGCATACCGTGCTCCCAGCACTCGGGAGACAGAGGCAAGGAGTCCCCAAACACTCAAGGCCAACCTGGTCTACAATGTGAGTTTTAGGTCAGCCAGGGATAATTGGCAGGCCTGACTCTGCCAACCAAAAAAAAAAAAAAGGAAGCAGCTCACGATGGCGCACACCTTTAATCCCAGCACTCGGGCGGAAGGCAGAGGCAGACAGATCTTGGTGAGTTCAAGGGCAGCCTGGTCTACATAGTGAGTTCCAGAACAGCCAGGGCTACACAGAGAGACTCTGTCTCAAAAAACAAAACCAAGAAAGAGAGATTTGTGTGTGTGTGTGTGTGTGTGTGTGTGTGTTCCTTCTTTTTATTTTTTAAGTCAAGGTTTCTTTGTGTAGCCTTGAGGGTTCTGGACTCACTTTGTAGACCAGGCTGGCCTGGAACTCACACTGATCCTCCTGCCTCTGCCTCCCAGAGTGCTGGGATCAAGGGTGTGGGCTACCACCACCACCTAGCTTGTTTTGCTACAGTTTCTGAGTTTCACACTGTAGCTTAGGCTAACCCAGAACTCACTTTGTAACCTAGGCTTACCTCAATCTCCTAGAAATCTTCCTGCCTCAGTTTTTCCAGTGCTGGGAGTAGAGGTATAAACCCACGCCTGGCTTGAAGCTCATCTTTTCAAGATGTCAAGACACTCTAAACTGGTTGTGGTGATGCATGCCTTTAATCCCAGCACTCCGGGCAGAACAGGTGGATCTTTGTAAGTTCGAGGCCAGTGTGGTCTACATAGCAAGTCCAGGACAGCCAAAGCTACATAGAGAAACCCTGTCTCCAAAAACAAAAAAACAAAAACAAACAAACAACAACAAAAAGACACTCTGGAACTCAGATCAATGCTTATTGAATGAGTGCACACCTCTGAAATCTTCACTAACTAGGAGTAAGCCCAGGATCTAGAATGTGTCAACCATCACCTTACCACATAACTCTGCCCCAACTGCATGGGTGACCAGAGGATATTTTCTTTCCTTCTGTATATCCTGCCACACACTCCTCTAGCCCGTTTCTTTCTTTCTTTCTTTCTTTCTTTCTTTCTTTCTTTCTTTCTTTCTTTCTTTCTTTTTTTTGGTTTTTTGAGACAAAGTTTCTCTGTGTAGCCTTAGCTGTCCTGGACTCACGTTGTAGACCAGGTTGGCCTCGAACTCACAGATATTTGCCTGCCTTTGCCTCCTGAGTGCTGGGCTACTAGGCCAGTTTCTTTATTCCAGGCCCTTAGACAAGTCCAGGTCAGAATTCCCACTGCACTATCTGATGATGACAAGGCACTCTCTCATGCTCAGGTTCCACTTAGTAATGTGGGGACAAGAACAAAACGTAAGTGGGTGGCAGTGGCATATGACACGCCTTTAATCCCAGCACTCAGGAGGTAGAGTCAGGTGGATCTCTGAGTTCAAAGACAGCTTGGTCTTCTACAGATTGAGTCCCAGGACAGCCAGGGCCACAAAGAGAAACCCTGTCTTGAAAACAAAACAAAAGCAGAGAAGTAGAAGGAAAGAGCTGGGTAATTTGTGGACAGAACGTGATGAACAACAGCTCAGTGACATGTGCCCTGGCTTCAGTCCCCAGTGTCACAAAAAAGGGAGGGCAAACAAATGACAGCTTGGTAAATTTGGCCTCATCCACAGTTTCCTTCCCCATGGATCTTAGAGCCAGCTGCATAGAACCCCGAGGACCTTGCTCACTGAGGGTAAGGTGTCCTACCTGGGCCTCGGCAGTGGCAAGAGTGAAGACATTTGTTTAAAATTGGAAAATGGAAGAATGAGGGAAAAAAGAAAAGAAGGCTGGCCAAGGCAGTGACCCAATTGGGAGGAAACTTGGGGCTGCCTGGGAGTGCCCGTGTGTATTGGTGTGGCAGGGCCAACTGTCACAGCCTAGCCACCAGCCAGCCGGCTGGCAGCTGGGTTCTACTGGGCATAGTCTTGTCCAGGCTATCCTGTCCTCCCCACCCCCACCTTTTCCTGTCCCTTATGAGCTCCTGGCTTTCCCAATAAGCCTTCTGGGAGACTCCATGACTTGCTTTTCATCTGGGTATCGGGGTCCTTGCAAGTTAAAGGACAAAACTGTCATCAAGAGCCCAAATGGCCACCTTAAACCTGTACAGTGGGGGAAACAGTTGGGATATCAGTATCTGAACCATAGATTTACTTACATACGGCAGGCAAGTGTTCTATACCTTGGAGCTGTGTAGCCTAGCAACACCCTCAGTTTATTTTTTTCAGATTTTTTTTCTTTACTTTGAGAAAGAAAAGTTTATAAAGGGCTATGTGGGGTCCCAACCAGGCAGGGCAGTGACAGAAGAGCTAACTCCCTCATGGTTAGTTTTTCCAGTACT
>OU015747.1:91770023-91850570 GCA_907169655.1 Acomys percivali
TCTTCTTCTTCTTCTTCTTCTTCTTCTTCTTCTTCTTCTTCTTCTTCTTCTTCTACTTTTTAAAAAAATATAATTTATTTAATTTCACCTTATGTGCATTGGTGTGAGGGTGTCAGATCTCTTGGAACTGCGATATAGGTGCTGGGAATTGAACCTGGGTCCTTTGGAAGAGCAGACAGTGCTCTTAACTACTGAGCTATCTCTCCAGTCTCCCCCGCCTTTAAAAAAGATTTATTTACTTATTATTTATACATATTCTGCCTGCCTGTGCCTACACACTAGAAGAGGGCACCTTATGGTTATAAGGCACCATGTGGTTGTTGGGACTTGAACTCAGGACCTTTGGAAAAACAGCCAGTGCTCTTAACCTCTGAGCCATCTCTCCAGTCCTCTTCTTCTTTTTAAATTTGTTGGTTTTTATGGTTTTTTTTTTTTTTTAAGCTTTTTTTTTTCTTCAAGACCAGGGTTTCTCTTATAGTCCTGGCTGTCCTGGACTTGCTTTGTAGACCAGGCTGGCCTCAAACTCATGATAATTTGCCTGCCTCTGCCTCCCAAGTGCTGGGATTAAAAGCATGAGCCACCACTGCCTGGCCACACCCAGCTTTTTAAAACATTTTTTCAGATGTATTTTATGTGTCTGGTTGGTTTGGATGTATGTATGTGCACCACATGTGTGCCTGGTGCTCACAGAGGCTAGAAAAGGGGTTTAGATCTCCTGAATGCAAATGGTTGTGAGCTGCCATGTAGGTGCTGGGAACCAAACCCAGACCCTCTGCAAGAACAGTGGGTGCTGGCCTAGGGGATAGCTCAGACATTAAGTGACCTGGCTACTATTGCAGAGGATCCAGGCTGGATTCTCCTCACCCACATAGCTGCTCACAATCTTTTGTCACTCCAGTCTCAGGAGATCTAACTAATGCCCTCTTCTGTCTTCCGAAGGCATCTGGCACACATGTAGTGCACAAAGGCATGCATGAAGGCAAAACACTCATACACATAATATAAAATAATAAATAAATCTAAGGGGGGGGAAGAGAGAGAGAACAGCAAGTGATCTCAACTGCTGAGCCATCTCTCCAGCTTATGTTTTTATGTGTATGAGTTTTGTCTGCATGTATGTTTGCATACCATGTACATGCCTGGTGCCTATAGAGTTAGAAAAGGACATTGTATCCCAGGAACTCAAGTTATCTATGGTTTTAAGGCACCGTATGGATGCTAGGAAGCAACTCTGTACACTTTGCAACAAGAGCAAGTGGCCTTAACCACAGACTCATCTCGCCAGCTCCCCTTTCCTCTCTCTTTTGCGGGGCTCCAGATTGAATTTGGGGGTTGCGCATGCTAGGCTAGTGCTCTACCACTAAGTTTCCAATCTAGCCTCAGGCAATTTTAACACACCTACACTTGTGGGAAATGTTACCCAAATGACGTCACTCTGAATGCTCTCTGCCTTTACTGGCTTCCTTTCACTCAGCTCTGAATCTGCAGCCATTCTCCACAGTAACACTGGAGCTGCACGGGTGCCAAGTGACTTACCTAGTCTCCTGTGAGAAGGCATCTCTTATCAGAGGCTTTAGTGTCACCCCATACTGCTATAGGTGACACCACCATCTCCACAGGCTGCCTAATGATTTTTCTGTAGGGTAAACCATCCACAAAGGACCAGTGGGAGACCAGAAGATGGGGCCTAGGTGCCTCTGCATTTCCCAACCCAGAACTGCTGGATTTGCTCAGACAACACATGTTCTTGGATACATATTCTTTAAATGATGGGGGTCTGGGGAGGGTTGGATTAAATAGTCTGGTAGATCAGTCAGAGAGCGATTCTTGCTTGAGGGTGCCTCTCTCAAGCCTTGGGAGTCACTGAGATGCAGCGATGTCTTTCCACATTTGCATAATTTTAGGATTTATAGACTATTATCATATGTAATTTTAAATTTTATAAATCTATCTATTTATTTAGAGTAAGGGTATTGCAACGTAGCCCAAGCTGTTCTTAAACTTGAGGATCTTCCTATTTCAGTCTCTCAAGCCCCGGAATGAGAGAAGCAAGTCACAGAGCCCAGACTTCTTTCTTTTGTTTAATTTTGTTTTGAGATAGGGTTTTTCTGTGTAGCCCTGGTTGTCCTGAAACTCGCTCTGTAGAGCTCCACCTGCCTCCACTGGGATTATAGGTGTGTGCCAATGTCGCCCAGCTAACACGTGTTTCTTGACACCTGGTCTCAGAGAATGGCTGCTCTGAGGAAGGACCACCAGAGCTGCAGGCAACATGTGGGATGTTCTATAGACCACTGATGGCCCATGGTTATGGGGTTTTGTGCTGTTGTTGTTTGGTTTGGTTTTGGTGTTTTGAGACAGGGTTTCTCTGTGTCGCCTTGACTGTCCTGGACTTGCTTTGTAGACCAGGCTGGCCTCGAACTCACAGCGATCCACCTGCCTCTGCCTCCCGAGTACTGGGATTAAAGGCATGTGTCACCCCTGCCCGGCCTGGTTATGAATTTTTATAGCAATAATGAAAATATGATATATTTGTTGATCCCAGTAACAACAAGAATGGGTAGTTGGGTGGTTGCAGCGGTGGCGCACGCCTTTATGTCCAACACTTGGGAGACAGGAGCAAGAGGATCCCTGAGTTCAAGGCCAGCCTAGACTACAGGTCAAGGCTACACAGAGAAATTCTGCCTTGAAAAACAAACAAACAAAACAACAGCAATAGGCTTGTAATTTGTTTTTCCTCCTGCTCTTCCTCTTCTTTCTCCTCCTCTTTTGGTCTTTTGTTTTGTTTTAGTTTGGTTTTGGTGTGTTCTGTGTCTGTGTGTGTCTTTGGGTGTCTTCCAGTGAGCTGCTGGTATTACCACTACCACCACCACTACCACCACCTCCACTATTACTATTATGACATTGAGGTCTCTTACTGAACCTGGAGCTCACTGAGCTAGACTCTTTGGCAGGAATTCTGTCTCCACCTCCTCAACACTAGGATTACAGGAGCACATTGCTACACCAGCTTTCTTCTGCATGTTCTAGGGAGTCAGACTCTGATCTCACATTTGCATGACAAGTACTTTTTCTTTCTTTCTTTCTTTTTTGACAAGTACTTTTTCAATTTAGTCATCCCCACAAGTCCCATTTTGTTCTTTTTGAAATAGAATCTAGCTATGAACCCCTGGCTGCCTTAGAACTCATGGTGTAGAGCAGACACCTCAAATTTGCAGTAACCCCCCACCTTCACCCAGCTCCCCAAGAGGTCGGATTATAGGCACGTGTCACCATGTCTTGAGTCTCTTTTCATTTTTCTGATGTTTTACAGAGTTACATTTTGTTTGCCTCGTTCTTAGCCACTTTTCTATTACTGAGGTAAAGCACCATGACAACAGCAATTTACACAAAATAAAATGCAGGGCGAGCTGGAGGCGCACACCTTTAATCCCAGCACAGGAGGCAGAGGCAGGGGCATCTCTGTGAGTTTGAGGCCAGCTTGGTCTACAGAGAGAGTTCCAGGACAACCAGGGCTACACGGAGAAATGCTATCTCAAAAATAAGCAAGCAAACAAAACAAATAGATTAATTTGAGGCTAACAGTTTCAGAAGATTAGCATCTGTGATGGTGGCGCAAAGTATGGTGACAGCAACAGCTGAGAGCTTACATCTTGACCTAAAAGTCAAAGGTTGTGTAAGAAAGAGACACCAAAGGCTATACAGAGAAACCCTGCCTCAAACAAACAAACAAACAAACAAACAAAATAATCTTGGCTTCATACCCCCAAAACAAAACAAAACAAACATATGAACCTATGGGGGAGTGGGGCGTTCTCATCCACACCACTGTGAATCGGTTACCTTTTGAGACAAGATCTTGTTGTAGTCCAGGCTGACTCGGATTTTGCTATGTTGCCCAGATTGCCTCGAATTCACGATGCTCCTGCCTCTTCCCCACTAAATGCTAGGGTTGCAGACATGAGGCACCACATTCAGCCACACTATTAGATCCGAAAGTAAAAACAAAACCAACTCCTGAGCTTTGAAGCTTCAAGGTAAGACCCTGTCCATACAAAGAACAAGAGCAAGAACAAAAACCAACTAAAAATGAAACAAATTGATCCTTCCTGGCAAAATGTCTGAGTGGCTCTGAAAATCCTGTGGTAGGATAAAGGCTCCGTCCCTGAGCGCTCACAACCCAGCCTTGGGGGACTGAACTCACCCTGTGACTGTTGGGGTTTCCTCACATGAAAAAAGGGCATCGTGATAGCACCTACCTCAAAGGATGTTTTGCAGGAATTAGGTGAGGTAACACACATAACCCAGATCCACACCTAAGAAGTAGCGGCTTTCCCTACCTCTCCTCAACCTCCCCATCCCTTCTGCTAACTCTGAGATGAACTATTCTGAAAGAGGAAGAGAAACTCACAGAGAAACAGAGATGGAGAAATCACAGCCATAGACAGGTGGAGTCATGATGCCTACGTGCCAGGGACAGGGACATGAGCTGGGGTGTCCTTTCCAGAAAAGGCAAGAGTAGTCAGTCATGACAGTGCACAACTGTAATCCCAACACTTGAGAGGCTGAGGCGGGAGGATCAGGGGAGTGAGGCCAGTCTTGGGCAGCTGTATTCCTAGCACTGGTGACATGGGTTCGGGGGAGGGGCTCTAGGCAGCGGGCCTTGGACAGATAACCTTGAACAGTATTAGGTCTGAGAGACAGGGGCTGGAGATCTGGCTAGGCAGCTAAGAGCACTTGCTGTTCTCACACAGGACTTAGGTTTGAGTCCCCAGCACTCATGTGGCAGCTCCCAGGGGACCCAATGTCCTCTTCTGGCCTCCAGGAACACCAAGCATGCATGTGGTGCACATACATACATACATACAGACAGACAGACAGACAGACAGACAGACAGACAGACAGACACATAGTAAAATTAATAATTTTTTATTTTTGTTTTTTGAGACAGGGTTTCTCTATCTACGTAGACTTGGCTGTCCTAGACTCACTCTGTAGACCAGGCTGGCCTTGAACACATAGCGATCTGCCTGCCTCTGCCTCCCCACTGCTGGGATTAAAGGCATGCGCTACCATGCCTGGCATAATTTTTAAAAAATATAAAGCTCAGAGAGACTCAAGGAACAAAGATCCTCATTGGACAGTAGGCTGTATGTCTAGGGGACGTGACCATGACATGACCTGGGCATAGAAACCCTTCCCTGTAGTTGCCTGGGATACCACTGACCCAACTGCCCAGCACTTAGCATCCCCATTAAGGGGGCAAGAGAAGTCTTTTCCAGATTCCTACATAGCAAACCCACCACATCAGGACATGCAGGGGTCTGTGGCAGGGGACAGGTGAAGTCCTGTGTCCCAGGATATTCAGAATTGGAACAGCAGCTAGTAGGCCTCAGGAGGCATCTCAGGAACAGTGAAAGGATGAGGGAACCTCAGGTCTCCCAGTCCAGGAGGCCTCAGGTAGTCTCAGAGCTGAGCCTGCATGTTGACTACCTGGTCCCAGGAGCTGATCAAGGAAGGGACCCACTCTCCAGTTTAGAGGTAAAGGTTAGCACTCTTCTTGGAGGGGAAAACAATTAAGTATCGATTCAACAGAAAGGGAGACAGCAGGCGTGTTCTGCAAGGTCATTGGTGAGAGTCCATTAGGAGGTGAAGATCCAGAGGCAAGAGGAGAGGAGTCAGGGTGGGATGGAGTGGGGTGAAAGCTGGCCCAGACATCCCCGACCAAGATGAATACCAAGTATCGGTAGTCATCAGTGAACTCAGACAGTCATGATCTGAGCATGACCCAAGGGCTGGGCGCATAGTAGGCAGTCAGTACATACTTGGTGACCGAGTGACCTGTCATCACTGTTGAGAGTGACAGAGAAGAGCCAGGTGGAAAACAATCCGACGTCAACCTGGTCAGCTAATCCTCTGGCAGAGGCGGAAGCTTCTCTCCCAGACTGAATCACACTTTTCCCATGCTCCCTACCCTTTCAAGGTTCTGGACCGTGACCCTCCCCCCACTGAAGTAGGCCTGGGGCTTGCAGATGCAACTGGATGCAAACACCAACATTTCTCTTGGAGGGAGGTTATGCCCAGGCCCTTAACAGTTTTTCTGTACCCCTTTCCTGGAGTCTGCCTTCTCCTCTGGTCAATTCCAGAGGCATGACTTATTCATCTGCTCTGGGCCTCAAGGCCAGAGAGGGGGAAAAGAGCCCCTGAGGGTACCTCAGTTATCAGGCGGAATAGAACCTTGCTCCTGGGCAGCCACCTCTGCCTAGGGCACAGGGCACTGTCGGATGTCACTTTAAGGAGCCAGGCAACCAAGCTTGGGGGGGGAGGGGTCTGACTGTCACTCCAGGTCTGTTCAGTTTCCCTCTAGGAAATACCCACTAAGGACAAAGAACCTTGAGTCCACCCACCTTTTTATTTACTGGCACAGAACTTCCTGGCCTCCTCTAGAGAAGGGAGCTCCCAGGAAGCATCTTGTCATTTTAGAATGGGCCAAGAATCCCTGGCTTACGGCAGCAGCAAGGCCTGGCTGCCATGGGAAGGAACAGCTTGCACCCCAAGGGCCTGAACCACCTGCCAGTACTGCCACCCACTCTCCACCCACAAGATCTCTCAGCCCAACCTGTCCTACAGGTGTGTCTGGCTCTCCGCCACCAGGGCCCAGTGCCCAACTCATTTACGGGAAGGAAGGATGTAAACAGGGGACAAGGGGCAGGAGGAGGACAGAGGCAACAAGCCTTTTGTTTGCACCTCGCTGGGCTCAGAGTCTGTTCGCATCACGCTGCTGCAGGAGGGCTGGCGCACAGGGCAAAGAACCCGTCCCTATTTGCCCTCCAAGACTCCTCCACCTCCTGTCACTTGTGGGCAGGGCTTCCCTCAGCCCACTTGCTCTTTCTCCTAACCATGGTCCAGGTCTATGGTCCTAGCCAATACTTAGCCTGCTCAGCTCAGGGCCAGGCCTCAACTGGATAGCTGCGTGTCATTGGCTAGAGTCTGCTGAGCGAGCCACAGGGCTGGGCTCTTAGGTTTCACGTTTCTGCTTCAAGGCGTCTGAAGAGGACAGGAGGCCCTTGTCCTGTGACAGGGCCCCAGCCAGCCAGGAGGAACCAAGGAAAGCGAACGTATACTCTGGCCTCTCATGGTTTGCCTCCGCGGAAGGCTTCCTATACTTACCATACAGAAGTTCTAAAACCCTCCAACCAGTCAACAAGTACTTCTTGGCTACTCACCAGATTCCAGGCACCCTTCTAGGGGGACGGGATTACATTAGAGTGGGAAGCAAAATGCTCTGCCGGCCCACCCCAGCCTCCGTTCTGGAGGGGCACCAGACAGATGGCAGCCAAGATACATGCACAAGTGGACTGTGGATTAGACTTTGAGCAGTGTGGGGAGGGAGCAAGGAGGCCCCAGAGGCTGTGCTCTTGCCCAGGGTGTTTCGGTGAAACCCAGGGGAAGACCAGGGGAGGACTGTTCTGGGCAGGGCAGATAGATCATCAGAGGCCTGGCACTGAAAAGCATAGAGACAGGGCTCCAGAGGCTAGCTGTCTTAGAGCCTGTGGGTTTTCTTGCCCGCCCCCTGCCCCCACCACCACAAGACAGGATTTTTTTTCTATATAGCCCTGGCTGTTTGGATTTGATTTGTAGACCAGGCTGGCCTGGAACTCATAGAGATCCACCTGCCTTTGTGTCCTCAGTGCTAGGGTTAAGGTGTGTGCTACCATGCCTGGATTTGGTTATTTATTTATTTTTGTTTTATTGGCTTTTTGTTGTTGTTTGTTTTTTGTTTTTGTGGTGTTTTCAAGACAGGGTTTCTCGGTGTAGCCCTGGCTGTCCTGGACTCACTTTGTAGACCAAGCTGGACTTGAACTCACAGAGATCCACCTGCCTCTGCCTCTCAAGTGCTGGGATTAACAGAGTGCATCACCATGTCTGGCTCCTTGATTTGGTTTTTTATTTTATTTTGTCTTTTGAGACAGAATCTCCCCTCTAGAAAAAAGAAAAAAGAAAAGAAAAGAAAAGAAAGAAAAAAAAAGCCAGACCTGGTGGCGTACACCTTCAATCCCAGCACTTGGGAGGCAGAGGCAGGCCAGTTGCTGTGAGTTTTAGGCCAGCCTAGTCTACTTAGTGACTCTAGGACAGTCAAGGCTACACAGAGAAACCCTGTCTCAAAAAAACAAAACAAAACAAAAGACAGGATCTCACTCTGCCTCTGCCTCTCGAGTGCTGGGATTAAAGACGTAAGACACTACGCCCAGCTGAAAGTGGGCTATTTTTGTTTGTTTGTTTGTTTTGTTTTGTTTTAAAGATCTATTTATTATTATGTATACATTGCTCTGCCTGCATGCTAGAAGAGGGCATCAGATCACATTATAGATGGTTGTGAGCCAACATGTGATTGCTGGGAATTGAACTCAGGACCTCTGGAGGTGCAGTCAGTGCTCTTAACCTCTGAGCCATCTCTTCAGCCCCTTGTTTTGTTTTTTGAGACAGGGTTTCTCTGTGTAACCTTGGCTGTCCTAGACTCACTTTGCAGACCAGGCTGGCCTCAAACTCATAGCGATCTGTCTACCTCTGCCTCCTCGGTGCTTGCTCTAAAGGTGTGTGCACCACGTCCTGTGGGAAGTGAATCTGGGAGCATGCACCTTTCTAGCTTCTGGTATTAGCTTTTCTTCTCTTACTGGAAAGTAGGGATAATACTTGGTCTGACTGCTTCCAAATTGTCATATGTCACTGGGTATGCGCTCAAATGGTAGCTCGCTTGCCTAGTGTGCTCATGGGTTGATGTCTGGAATTACATTAACTAGATATGGTAACACATACCTATAGCACCAGCACTTGAAAATAGAGGCAGGAGGATCAGAACTTTAAGGCCAGCCTCATCTATGTAGCAAATTGGAGGCCAGCCTGGGATACTACACCATGCCTCTGCCCCTGACCCCCCTAAAAAAAAAAAAAAAAAGCCAGGTTGATGACAAATATAAAGGTATTCTGTAAATAGTAAAAAAAAAAAATCCATAAAAATGTTAAGAATATTATTATTTTGGGTTGAAGAGATAGCTATCAGTGAACCAGTTGCCATGACAGCATGAGGATCTAAGCTTGAGCCCTGGGACCCAGGACTCATGACGGTATGTTCTATCATCTCAGTGCTGGGGAGGCAGAGACAAGCAGATTCCTGTTGAGGAATCACTTTGGCATCCCAGGCCAGGGAAAGACCCTGTCTCTTACATTTTTGGTTGTGAGCCTAGCCTTTAACGGCTGAGCCATCGCTCCCTTCCGAAACCCTGTCTCAAAAAACAAAGTGGGTGGTGGCACATGAGCAGCAACGTCTGTGGTTATCCTTTGGTCTCCACACACGTGTGCGCCACACACACATATACCTGCCACACACAAGTCAGTGTTGTTATCCCTCCCCTAGCGGATCTGTGCACTCAGAGGTAAGATGGGACACAAGGCACTTGGGAGCCATTGGGGCTTTCCTTAGACACCGCAAGAACTGTGGTCGGGAACCAGTGCTGGACAAAGGGTCTGAATGCTGGGTCTGGGTTAAGCTTAGGGCTTGTTGGAGAAGACGCTCCAGTCCCTGTCTGCCAAGTACTCTCTCAAGACCCCTTTCTAACTTCCTTGGCTAGGCATGGGGCCTGACCCTAAGGATGGGTAGAAGAACCGCTTCTGCCAAGGGCTTTTTTGTGTGCTTGTTTTTGTTTGTTTGGTTTGTTGGTTGGTTGGTTGGTTTTGTTTTGTTTCTGAGACAGGGTTTCTCTGTGTAATAGGCCTGGCTGTCTTGAAACTCTCTTTGTAGCCCAGACTAACCTCAAACTCACAGAGATGTGACTGCCTATGGAGTGAGATTTAAAATGTTATGTTTATCACCTGGGTTTTCGTTTGTTTGCGACCAAGTCTTCTGTACAGACACAGGCGGGCCCAAACTCAAATTCCTCTTCCTGCCTCAGCCTCTTCCTGCTTCTACTTCCCAAATACCCACAATGCTCAGCTTTTGTGTGCGTGTATGCAAGCACGTATGGGACAATACACACACATTGAGGCCAGAGTCTGGATGTCCAGATCTATCCATCTCTATCTTATCCCTTTGAGGCAGCATCTCCCACTGAGCCTGGAGCTAGGCTGGTGACCAGCAAGCGTCTGCTGCTTTCTGCTCCCACAACACTGGAGTTACAGGCTCACATGTAGCCATGTCCAGCTTTTTACAAGGGTACTGGGGATTCAAACTCAGGCCCTCATGTTTGCCCAGCAAACCCTTTTACTTATTAAATCCCCCTTTTCTCCCATCCCCTAGCTTTTAAGTTCATAGTAAAATTGCTGCAAACATTTAACATTTAAGCCTTGTCAGAAGCGCACAGTTCTGTGCTATCATTGACAGTCCTACTGTTGCCCGACAGTCTCCATCCACCTCTAGAATTTTCCAGGATCCTATCTTGAAATTGTCCGTTAAGTCTGTTAAGCAGAGCCAGGCGGTGGTGGCGCACGCCTTTAATCCCAGCACTCCGGTGGTAGAGGCAGGTGGATCTCTGTGAGTTCGAGGCCAGCCTAGTCTACAAAGTTAGTCCAGGACAGCCAAGGCTACACAGAGAAACATTGTCTCAAAAAACCAAAAACAAAAAAACAAAAACAAAAAAAAGGCTGTTAAGCAGTAATTCCTAAACCCCACTCACTGCCAGCCTCTGGCAACTGCCATCCTACTGTCTGTCTCTACAAATTTTCCTCATCTAGGCAATTCATACATTGCTTATCCTTTTGATACCTTGCGATGTAAAAGGAAGCCTATTTAAAGAGAAATAGTCTAAGAGGTGGCAGTGGTCTAGGGTGACCAATGGTGGAAAATTCCACAGCTATGGCCAGGCATAGAGGCGCACACCTTTAATCCCAACACTCAGGAGGCAGATCTCTGAGAGTTTGAGGTCTCCTGGTTGACATAGGGAGTTGCCAGGCCAGTCAGTGAGACCATTTTCATAAATAAATAAACTGAGAATTCATTTAAAAGTGCATAGCTGTAAGGGCGGAGCCACTCTCCCTCTTCCACGATCAGCAAGATCTTCCTAAATGTGGGACACATGCCGGGAGCCATGGAAGGAAGGCAGTGAAGGAGGGAAAAGGGCCCAGAGTGAAAGCTCCCCCTGCAAAAAGTGAGCCAGGTGTCACTGAGCTATTTCAGAGTCTATGCTCCTGTGCCCTGGGCGCTCTCTCACCTGCTGTCCACACTGTAAATGCCTGATGGGGCAGCTGCAAGATGGTGTTTGCCGTGGGCTATGCCTGTAGTAAGGAGTCTGGTTCCACGGCAGGCCTGCTGCTACCATTTTCTCAAACCTGTTTGAGCAATACCCAAGACAAAGCATCCAGGGGATTTCGTACAGCTGCTGACACTGATCTGTCTCTGAGGCCTGGTGGCAGCCAGTGACTGGATGGCCCATATCTCAAGGCTCTAAGTCAACAGGTGAGATGACGCCCAGGGCAGGATCTGAGCAGATTGAAGACTGAGGTTGGGAAACCTCCAGAGACCATGGCTTCTGGGGCTAAAATAAAGGTGACTCAGAGCGGGAGGGCTGGGGTCCTGGGAAAACCTGAACTGAAGCTGTCAAGCTGACTCGCTACAACGTGGCAGTCTCTTAGCCCAAAAGCCTGACGTATCAGGAGGGGCAATTTCTCTCCCAGAAGTATATGCATTTCTCTCTCCCTCTCTCTTTTTTGGGGGTGGGATGGGGAGGGAGTGGTATTTGTTTGTTTTGAGACAGAGTGGCTTCAAAGTGTCTGTAGCCAAGGATGACTTTGAATGTCTGCCCCTCTTGCCTTTGCCTCCTTAAGTGCTGAGGTTACAGCCTTACACCATTATATGCAGTTTAGGGTTGTGCTGGGATTCAAACCTAGGGCTTCTTGCTTGGCTCCTTCCTATGGCTCCACAAACCCATATCCCTCTCCCCTTTTATTTATTTTCAATAAAAACAGGCATTTTATCAAGAAAGAAGAGCACCAGAGAAACCTTGTCTCAAAGGAAAAAAAAAGAAAGGAAGGAAGGAAGGAAGGAAGAAAGAAAGAAAAAAAAAAGCAGTGGGTATGGTGGCACACACCTTTATTAGTGCCAGCATTCAGGAGGCAGAGGCAGACAGATCTCTCTGAGTTCCAGGACAGCCTGGTTTACATAGTAAGTAAGAACTACAAAGTAAGACTCTGTCTCAAAAGAGAAAAGGGGGGCAGTTTTAAGAAGGAGAGTGGAGCTGGGCATAGTGGGGCACACCTTTAATTCCAGCACTCAGGAGTTAGAGGCAGGTGGATCTCTGTGAGTGCAAGACCAGCTTGATCTACAAAGTGAGTCCAGGACAGTCCCAGGGCTACCCAGAGAAACCCTGTCTCAGAAAAAAACCAACAGCCGGGCATGGTGGCGCACGCCTTTAATCCCAGCACTCGGGAGGCAGAGGCAGGCGGATCGCTGTGAGTTCGAGGCCAGCCTGGACTACAAAGTGAGTCCAGGACAGTCAAGGCTACACAGAGAAACCCTGTCTCGAAAAACCAAAAAAAAAAAAAAAGAAAAATATTTTCTGAAGCTGGGCATGGTGACACATGCCTATAGTCCCACGTTTGGGAGGTTGAGGCAGAAGGATCATGAATTCAGGCTACCTTTGGGGCTGGAGAGATGACTCAGTGGTTAAGAGCGCACACCTTTAATCCCAGCACTCGGGAGGCAGAGGCAGGCAGATCGCTGTGAGTTTGAGGCCAGCCTGGTCTACAAAGCTAGTCCAGGACAGCCAAGGCTACACAGAGAAACCCTGTCTCAAAAATACCAAAAAACAAAACAAACAAAAAGCCTGTCTCAAAAAAAGAAAGAAAAATAAAAAAGGAAATAAGACATGAAAGCGCTGGGCCTGGAGGCAGGAGACCCTGCAGAGTGCCCTGCTATTTAATGCCACTGGGCTAAGGCACATCTCAGTAAGGACAACAGAAAGACAGGAAGCTAAGAACTGAGCTCTGGGTTGGGCTCATTTTTAGCAATCAGGGGCATAGGAGACATTAAGCAAAGTGTCCCTGAAAGCCAAGCCAAGGGAATGTCATCACAGTGCATGTCTGCTGCTAGCTCAAAAAGCTATTGAGGACTGTTGGGCCAAACACTTGAGAGGTCATTACTGAGAGGCACTTTCTGTAGAATGCTGGCTGCACAGTTGTGTGCGCTGCTGAAACCATAAACACAGCAAGAGTGACATAAAGGAAGCGGGAGGGTGGGTAGTAGGTGAGAGAGAAAGGGGGTCTGGGGGAGGGTTGTAGCCTGGTGCGGTACCATGTGCCTGTCATCTGAGACCTGAAGGGGATGGAGGGGTCCAGGTCAGTCTGGTCTACATAGTGAGACCCTGTCTGTGAAGGATGGAAACAGCCCACCCAGCAAGGTGGCATACAGATCTGTAATCCTCCCAATAGGAAAGCAGAAGCTTGAGGCTCAGGAGTTCAAGGTCATCCTGGGATACATAAAGAGTTAGAGGCCAAGCCGGGGAGTGGTGGTACTCACATGCATTTAATCCCAGCACTCAGGAGGCAGAGGCAGGCTGATTGCTGTGAGTTCCAGGCCAGCCTGATCTACAAAGCTAATCCAGGATGGTCAAGATAACATAGAGAAACCCTGTCATGGGGGGGGGGGGGAGGGGGGCGGGGGGGGGAATTAGAGGACAAAATAAATAATAAAATTAAATAAAATAAAAGAGCTAGAGGCCAACCTACACTTTATGATACCTTTACTCATGCTTTTTGTTTGTTTGGTTTTTTTGTTTGTTATTTTGTTTTTCAAGACAAGGTTTCTCTGTGTAGCCTTGGCTGTCCCGGACCCACTTTGTAGACGAGGCTGGCCTCGAACTCATAAAGATCCCCCTGCCTCTGCCTCCCAAGTGCTGGGATTAAATGCATGTGCCACCATGCCTGGTTTACTCATGCTTTTTAATCTCAGCAGAGGCAGGCAGATCTGTGGGAATTTGAGGCCAGCCTGGTCTACATAGCAAGTTACAGACCAGCCATAAATATACAATGAGACCTGGTCTTAAAACAAAACGAACAAACAAAAAATAGAAGGAAGGGAAACAAGAGAGAGAGAGAGAGAGAGAGAGAGAGAGAGAGAGAGAGAGGGAGAGGAAAGGGGTAGCAGGGTGGAGGGCTTGGGCTCAGTTAGTACAGCACCAGAATTAAAGGCTTTGGCGCCATACCCAGTCTTTTTGTATCTGCAAGTTTTGTTTTGTTTTGAGACAGGGTTTCTCTATGTAGCCCTGACTGTCCTGGACATGTGCCATATATCAGTCTGGCCTGAAACTCAAGTGACCCGCCTGCCTCTGCCTCCTGAGTGCTGGGATTAAAGGTGTCCGTCACCACCTCCCGGCCCCATACCCAGCCTTTGAAGTTTTTATTTCATTTTATTTTTTAAAATCAGAATCTCCCTTAATGGCCTTAAACTCATACGCTTCCTAGCACAGGGATGACAAGTGTCAGGCAGCCCAGCCAACTGCCCAGTTTGTGTTCTTAACAAGTGGCTGGAGGAGGCCCAAAGCGAAAGGAGGAAAGAGAATCTCAGCGGAGGGAGTATGAGACTGGCTCAAGAATTTAATCCAGAGGCAGGAGAGAGCCTTCTGTCGTTTCTCTGATCCCCAGACCCCTGTCCTTAGGACCTAACAAAACGTTTCATGATCTGTGAACCATTCACGCATCTCCTTCTTTGTATCTGATGTTCTTTCTGCCTGGATGCCCTGCCTCTCTCTGCTCCCCGGCGAGTGTCTGCCTGTTTTCCCAGCACCTGCCCACGTGTGTCCAGAATCCGGACTCTGCTCTGCGACATCAACATCACCACTCAGGTTCATTGCTGTCCTTTCTGAGATGGGCAGTTTGCTATATAGCCCAGGTTGGATTCAAACTTTTAATCCTCCTGTCTCTACCTCCCGAGAGTAGCTGGAATCACAGGCGTGTATCCATACACCCAAGTAGCCACTTCTGTGGAACTGGCCATCCCAGGATCTGTTTACTCTTGTGGCTTTGTAAAGGGAGACTCTTTGTCTTGGCTCCCTTTGTATCATCCATCCCTGGTACAAATAGATTTTTCAATGAATTGGTATTTGGCTTGTTTTAGATTTGTTGTTGTGGTTGGGGTTGTTGTTGTTGTTGTTCTTGAGACATGGTTTCTTAGCTAGTCTGGTTCTTTTTATGTAGACCAGTCTGCTTTGAACTCATAGACATCCCCCTGCCTCTGCCTTCTGAGTGTTATGATTAAAGGTATGTAGCACCAGGCCTGGCCCAAATCACTGGGTTTTTTTGTTTGTTTGTTTGTTTTTGTTTTTTGGTTTTTTTTGGTTTTTCGAGACAGGGTTTCTCGAGACAAGGTTTCTCTGTGTGGCCTTGGCTGTCCTGGACCCGCTTTGTAGACCAGGCTGGCCTCGAACTCACAGCGATCCGCCTGCCTCTGCCTCCGGAGTGCTAGGATTATAGGCGTGCGCCACCACGCCCGGCCCAAATCACTGTTTTTAAAGGAGTTATACAATTCCATACTCCTCCCTTTCTGTCACAGACCTAGGGGAGGGGAATAGGATTAAAGACAGAGGGAGTGGGGAACCCGAAGACACAATGAGGGGATAACAATTGAGGTTTAATCTGAATAAATTACTTAAATAAAAAAATGATTCAATACCACAAATAGATGCAGTCATACTTTAATTTATTCCAAATACTATATTACATTATGTTTACATTTTTGCTACATTTATGTATTTGTTTATTTTGGTGCATGCATGTGTGAGTGGGAATATGGAGGTAGGGGGACATTTCTCGAAGTTCATTCTCTCTTCTTTTTCTTTTTTCTGGGGGGGGGGGGGTGCAGGGGTCTCAAGACAGGGTTTCTCAGTGTATCCCTCGATGTCCTGGAGCTCACTCTGTAGACCAGGCTGGCCTTGAACTCAGAACAATCCACCTGCCTCTGCCTCCCAAGTGCTGGTATTAAAGACATGTGCCTTTATTTTCTTATAACTTCATCAGAACAGAAATAGAAAACACATCTGCTAGAGATGTAGGTTAATTGAGTGGGTAGAGCACTGGTCTCACACGCATATGCATGAGGCTCTGGAGTCAATGTCTAGTACCACATAGAAACTGTACACGGTGATGCACACTTATAATCAAGACCAGCATTTGGGAGGCAGAGGCATGAGGACTGGTTTGAGTTTGAGGCCAGCCTAGGTTACATAGTGAGTACTAGGTCAGTCGGTCCAACATAGCAACCTTGTTTCAAATTAAGAAATACAACTGAGGCTGTATTTCCGCTCAGAACACAGAGAACTAAAACGAGCATTACTCATAACCAAGAAGATAAACTATGAAATTACAGCTCTTCTTGAACCCACCGGAGAGGACAGAGCTGGGAGTCACAGCGCAGCTGGGTAACCTTGAACTCAAGGCAAGACAGGCACCTTTAAGGAGGGACAAGGTGACCAGGCTCTTATAGCAGAGCAAGGGGAAAACACTCCCCCGGGCAGAAGGAATTTTGCTAATATCTTTGACAAAGTGCGGAAGGCTTGAGCGATGCCTATTATGCTAGATGACAGTCTCTGGAACTCATGGCCTCCTCCCCACAGGCCTCTCTTGGGGCTCAGGAGGAAGACCAGGAGGCTGCAGGGAGCCTTCCTGGGTGAGTCAGTCTGGAGGAGAAATGGACACAAAGGGAAAGCCTGAAGCTCCACCTGGACCTTCTCCCTGGTGAAGAGGAAAAGGCTGGGGGGAGGGGTGAGTGGGGAGAGGGGAAGGAAGGGGAGAAAGAGTGGGGTGTCATAAGGGAGAAACAGCAAAGTCCTGTATTCTCTTGGGATCCTACTTAGAGCAGTGGTTCTGGGAGCAGGGCCCTCAGAAGGATGTTTGACAATGACTGGAGACATTTTCTTTGACAAATCAGACTCTGGGGGTTGCTACATAGAGCCCTCTAACGGTAGAGGCTCGGGACACTGCTGTTCATTCTGTATGCGCAGGGTTGCCACACACCCCCTTCCCCTACTGATAAAGGTTTCTCTGGTCCAGAAGATAGATAGTGCCCTGATTGATTGAGAAAGTCTGCCTTCAAGATCTCCAGTGTTAGCTAGGCCGTGGTGGCCCAAGCCTTTAATCCAAGCACTCGAGAGGCAGAGGTAGGTGGATCTCTGTGGGTTCCAGGCCAGCCTGGTCTACAGAGTGAGTTCAGGACAGCCAAGGCTACACAGAGAAACCCTGTCTTGAAAAAAAATAAAAATAAAAATATCTCCAGTGTTGGTCCAAAGGCAGAAAATGGCTATACACAGCTGAGATAGACTGCCAAAAGGAGCTCATAACTTGAAAATTTTCCACTTTGGCTAGTCTTGGTAAATCATCAAGTTCCAAATTCAGCGAGAAACGCTGTTTCAAAGAATAAGATGGGAGCTGGAGAGATGGCTCAGAGGCTAAGAGCACTGTCTGTTCTTCCCAAGGTCCTGAGTTCAATTCCCAGCAACCACATGGTGGCTCACAACCATCTAGAATGAGATCTGGTGCCTTCTTCTGGCAAGCAGGCACACATGCGGGCAGAATATTGTATAAATAATAAATAAATCTTTAAAAAAAAAAGAATAAGGTGGGTTGCACAGTGTGGTGGTCCAGGCTTAATCACATCACTGCGGAGGCAGAGGCAGGAGGATCTCTGTGAGTTTGATGCCAGCCTGGTCTATATAATGAATTCTAGGACAGCCAAGACTAAATAGAGATCCCTTGCCTTAAAATAAATAAGTACGCCGGGCAGTGGCAGCGTACCCCCTTTAATCCCAGACCTTGGGTGACAGGCACAAAGTGGATCTTTGTGAGTTTAAGGCTGGTCTGGTCTACTGAGTCAGTTCCAGGACAGCCAAGGCTACATGGAGAAATGCTGTCTCAAAAAAAAAAAAAAAAAAAAAAAAAAGATAATAAATAAATAAAGTGAAAAAAATAAATAAATAAAGTGGAGCTCCATAGAGGAAGACACCTGAAGTCAACCTCCACACATAGGCGTGCATGCGCATGCGCGTGAGCGTGCTCACACACACACACACACACACACACACACACACACGCACCTGAACACACACACACATGTACCGGAACACACACATATGCATGCACACACACGCACGCACACAGGCACCTGAACACACACAATACAAGAACAAGTATGCACGCATATAGCACATGTGCACAAAGTGCTGTGAGATATAAATAAAGGCCTTGGGAGGTCCTAAAAATCCTGTAGAGCCCTATTTCCTCCCTCCTTCTCTCCCGCCTCTTCCCCTTCCTCCTCCTCCTTTCCCCTGTCCAAGGTCTAGGAGTGTAACCCTGGCTGGCCTGGGAATCTACGTAGACCTGGCAGCAAGCATCCAACTTGTCTCTGTTTCCAAGTGTGGGATTACAGTTGTATGCCATCATATCTAATTCTTTCTTTCTTTTTATTTTTTTTTTCAAAGTCTCTAAGCCCAGGCTGCCCTGAAACTTGCTATGAATCCAAAGATGACCCTGAACTTCCACCTCCAGAGTGCTGGCATTACAAATACGTGCCATCATACCCAGCAGTGTTTTCTTTATTTTGCTATTTATTTATTTGTAATTTTTGAGACAGGGTCTGACTAGGTGTGGCCGGCTTGCCATGTAGATCAGGCTGGCCTTGAATTTATTGCTATCACCTTGAGTGCTATGATTACAGCTGTGAGTGGTCACCACACCCATTTCAACATTCTTTTTTATTCTTTGCCAATTTGATATATGAAAAGCAATATGACTGGGTGTGGTGACTCACACCTGTAATCCTAGAACTTGGGAGGTGGAGGCAAGAGGTGGTCAGGTCATTCAGGCATACATAGTGAGTTCAAGGCCAGCCTCAGCTACGTGAGATTGTGCTGGGTTTGTGGATGGGGGGATTGGGGGCTGTGGACTGAGTGAAGAGAGGGAGGAGATTGTTTTTCTGGAGTCTTTAGCCACTGCCATTTTTCTTTCTTTCTCTTCTCCCCCACCCGCCCCCCTGGACTTTATTTGTAAACCAGACCAGGCTTATCTCGAATTTAGAGATCCACCAGCCTTTGCCTTCCACCTGCTGGGATTAAAAGTGTGTGCTGTTGCTGCTGCTGCTGCTGCTGCTGCTACTGCTGCTGCTGCTGCTGCTGCTTTTGCTGCAGCCACCACCACCACCCAGGCATACCACTTCCATATTTCTTCAGCTATTAAAAAGGAGAGAATAGGTGCCGGTCTGCAGTCTCCGGGATAATTGCAGTTTTCCATCCTCGCTTTGGCCCTGCCTTGCAAGGAACCTGGCTTGAGGTATGAGGACTCTGAATCCCAGCATGCCTTGTACGTTGAGACTTTCCCATCATGCCTGTAGCGTGGGTTACAGAGGCCTGCAGGTGTGGAGATAGGCAGGTGAGACTGAGTCACACAGGACACTGGGTGTGGCTTCCTGGATCAGCTCCATAGTTCAAGTGTGGTTTCCAGTAACGGGCAGCTAGCTGAGCTGGCCTAATTGCTGCTGCTGCACCAGCCTAGCTCTCTGCACGTACCAGCAGCAGGGCGGTAGGGCGAGAAGCAGGTAGCATTCGCCAGGATTGTCCGAATGTCTCAAAAGAGCTTCCTCATCATCCTTCCCATGGGATCCAGGGTCCTTGGGTAGCTGCCTCAATTGACCCTAGCCCACAATAGAGGGTTTTTGTTTAGCAGCAGAGCACTTTCTAAACTGCCTTTTATCTAATGGTGGAATTGAGGCAACTAAGCACCAGCGAGCTGTGTGTATGGGATGGGGGTGGGGCCGGAGGGTGCTTAGCACCTGTCACAGCAATCAGTTGGGCTGTGGGAAGAAGGTCCAGGACCATGGTCCCAGCCCTAGTTCCTACCTCTGAGTTGCTTTGGAATCTCTCTGATGTGTCATTTCCCACCTCTGTGGATGAGACAGTCATCCTTACACTGTAGACTTGTTGCAAGCGATAGGAAGATGGCTTGAGATTCATTGGGTCCCTCCACCCAAGGCTCTCTACTCTCTCTGGGCTACTTTGTTTTGTTTTGTTTTGTTTCTCTGTGTAGCCTTGGCTGTCCTGGACTCGCTTAGTAGACCAGCCTGGCCTCGAACACGTGCACCACCACCGCCCGGCCCTCTCTAGGCTACTTCTACTTCTCTAAAGGGGTTAAAGCCTAAAGATGAGTGGGGAGGGTATGTGAAGAGCTTTTGTCTAGTCAGATAAGATCCTACTAAATCTCCTCCCTCAGCAAGGAGAGGCAAGACAGCAAGGCTCTGGCGGCGTCTTTGGACACTTATGGCTTCTGCAGTTCCTCCGGTGTCATGAGGGCCCACAATATGTTGTTCACTACCTTGACTCAAAAATGGAGTCTGGAGCTGGGCTTGAGCACATGCCTTTGATCCCGATACTCCAGTGGCAGAAGCAGGTGGAGTTCAAGGCCAACCTGGTCTGCACAGTGAGTTCCAGGACAGCCAGGGCTATCAAGAGAGAGCTGGTCTCAAAAACAAACTGATGTTGCCTACGAGAACAATGTGATACTTGCCAGTATGCATAAAGGGGTCTCTTGGTCCCCATCTCAAACACTCAGAGTAGGAAGAGCTGCTTGCCTTTCCATACTCAGGAACCTAAGCACTTCCGGCCCTCAGCACCATCATCCATGTATTTAATGACATCCTTAACAAGTCCACCATTGGGGCTGGAGAGATAGCTTAGAGGTTAAGAGCACTGGCTATTCTTCCAATAGGTTCTGAGTTCAATTCTCAGCAACCACATGGTGGCCCACTATGTGGCAATCTATCATAAGATCTGGTGCTTTCTTTAAGTGTACAAACAGGCAGAACACTGTATACATAATAAATAAATCTTTAAAAGCCGGCCGTGGTGGTGCACAGCTTTGATCCTGGCACTTGGGAGGCAGAGGCAGGTGGATCTCTGTGAGTTCAGGGCTAACCTGGTCTACAAAGGGAGTCCAGAACAGCCAGGACTACAAGAGAAACCTGTCTTCAAAAACAAACAAACAAACAAACAAACAAAAACAAGCCCATCATTTTGTCAGGTAGGGAGAGTACCAAACATGTTCCCAGAGTACAGAACTAAGTGGAAAGCAGACATACTCTCAGAGGCCATCCAGGGTCTGTGCACATGTGATGCTGATAACTTGGGGAACAGTATGGTGTGTGTGTGTGTGTGTGTGTGTGTGTATAGAACCTCTCTTTACTGCTCCACCTAGCACTAAAGACCTCTCATGTGATCTTCCTGTCCTTTTTTGGTTTTTTTGAGACAGGATTTCTCTGTGTAGCCCTGGCTATCCTGGACTCATTTTGTAGACCAGGCTGGCCTTGAACTCACAGCGATCCGCCTGCCTCTGCCTCCCGAGTGCTGGGATTAAAGGCATGCGCCACCACCGCCCAGCTGTCCCTATTGTTTTGTCACAGCCCACCACCTTCCAAGAGCCCCCGTTTTAAAAAGTCAACTTATTCACTGTTCAGTGACTGTTGAAAACTTAAAAATAGCAGAAGGCACAGTAGGTGGCCCAGCACCTAGCCAGCCAGTGGGAAGGGAGACGTGTGCAACATGGAAGCAAGCCTGAAGTGAAGCTCTTGCTGTTGCCTTTTTGAAACTTTACATAAGTCCTTTATTTTGAGCCTGAAACTCAACAGCACTCCAATTGCCTCACTCTCCCAAGAACAGGGATTACAAATTTGAGGAGGTTTGACAGCTTTAAGTAGTTTGTTTTGTTTTGTTTTTGTTTTTTGTTTTTTTGAGACAGGGTTTCACTGTATGGCCTTGGCTGTCCTAGACTAACTTTGTAGACCAGGCTGGCCTCGAACTCACAGAGATCCACCTGCCTCTGCCTCCCAAGTACTGGGATTAAAGGCATGTGCCACCACACCCAGCACTTTAAGTAGTTTTTAAAGGAGGGCCCAGGTTTTCACTTTCCTCTGGGCCCTGCAAATTCTGTAAATTCAAAAATTCCGATTTGGGGCCGGGCAGTGGTGGCACATGCCTTTATTCCCAGCACTTGGGAGGCAGAGGCAGGAGGATAGCTATGAGTTCGGGGCCAGTCTAGTTTACAGATCGAGTTCTAGGATAGCCAGGGTTACACAGAGAAACCCTTTCTCAGAAAACAAAACAAAGCAAGCCACTTCCATTTTCTTTGTTTCTTTCTTTCTTTCTTTCTTTTTTTTTTTTTTTGGTTTTTGGTTTTTCGAGACAGGGTTTCTCTGTGTAGCCTTGGCTGTCCTGGACTCCCTTTGTAGACCAGGCTGGCCTCGAACTCACAGTGATCCTCCTGCCTCTGCCTTCCGAGAGCTGGGATTAAAGGCGTGTGCCACCACTGCTGGCCCCCAATTCCATTTTCGAATGAAGGGAAAGGATGTTCCACTTGGAGAGAGAGGAGATGCTTCGGAGAAAGGACCACTTGGCCCAGGGAAGGGAGGAGCTATGTAAACAGAAACCTGGAAGGCTCACAGCAAGGGCCCTGTGTGAGTGTGTGTGTGTGTGTGTGTGTGTGTGTGTGTGTGTGTCCAATGTTTCAGTACACATAAGGGTGTGTTAGAGACTGTGTGGCCTCTGTGAGTGTGAGTATGTAGTGCCTGCCTTGCATGCAGATGCGTATGATGAGGGACTGTCTGTATGAGCATGAGACTACGTTTGTGTGGAGTATGTGACGTATATGTGACTGTATGGTATAGGTAATTATGGCACACACAAGGTGTGTTGACTTCGTGACATAAGTGGTTTGTGCTCCTGTACATGAGGTGAGAGCAGGTGAAGGACAACCACAGGGCAGTTTGACAGTCACTTAGAAAATGCCCTGTCAGTGCCACGTGCTGACATGAGTAACAGGCACCGCAACAGGGGAAGGACAGAGGTGTGCAGATCAACAGATGGAATAAACTAAAATCAGGCCCTTACAAAAGTTCCAGCTTTTGGAGAATTAAGATTCTCAAGGTATTGGCTAAAGTCAAAGGGCTCAGCATAGTAAGCATAGTAGTCAACAAAGGGAATCTTTTTCCAGCGTGGTGGTGGCAGCGGCGGTGGCGCACACCTGTAATCTCAGCACCCGAGAGGCAGAGGTAGGTGGATCTCTGTGGGTTGGAAGACAGCCTGGTCTACAGAGCAAATTCCAGGATAGACAGGGCAACATAGAGAAACATTGTCTCAAAAACAAAACAAATAAATAAACAAACAAAAACAAGAAAGAAAAGAAAAGAAAAAAGAGCCCGGTGCAGTGGTGGGCACCTGCAATCCCAATACTCTGGGAGGCAAGAGCAGGCAGATATCTGAGTTTGAGGCCAGCCTGATCTACACAGTGAATCCAGGACAGTCAAAGCTATACAGAGAAACCCTGTCTCAAACAAAATGAGAGAGAGAGAGAGAGAGAGAGAGAGAGAGAGAGAGAGAGAGAGAGAGAGAGAGAGAGAGAGAGAGACAGAGACAGAGACAGAGACAGAGACACAGAGAAAGACAGACAGACAGAGAGACAGAGACAGAAAGACAGAGACAGAGACACAGACAGACAGACAGACAGACAGACAGACAGACAGACAGACAGACAAATCGTTTTTTTCCAGTATGGAAGGTTCAGTGAACTAGCCACCCTCTCATTAAATTAATGGCAACAATAACAAAACAAAACAACCCCCCCCCTTCCCTTCCCATTCTGCAAAGCTAGACTGCCCCGGAATTGGTGGGAGGGTGAGGCTGTGGGATTCTGGGAACCATTCAGAAGAGGCAGGGCAGCTAGCCCAGCCTCCCAGGCCTGGGCCCATTGGGCACACCCAAGCCCTGAAGGGCTGACCTCTCTCTGACCCACCCAGCAACACACATAATCCCATAGAAGTTGATAAGAGGTGACCAGCTCAGGGCAGGATATAAACAGCCCTACCCAAGACACACCCTAGGGGACCCAGGGCAGGTGGCAGAGGACTGGGATGGCCCCTGGGCTGGAGAGACTTGAGATCAGTTTTCTGCCTTCCATAGAGAACTAAGAAATGCCAGCCTAGGGGTTTGCAGGGCACTGCATGTCCTGTTGGGTAGAGGGGGCAGACAACTATTGAGGTGAAAGAGTCAGGGGAAGCGGCGTCCCCGGAGGCTGGACATGACAACCTTTTAGAGGATGAAGCAATAAAGTTTGAGGCCATCGGGGCTTCATATTGAACTGTGGTTTGTTAGTCTATGTAGCCTACAAAGCGAGATCCTTTCTCAAAGAGAAAAAAGCAAAACAGATGACAGAAATGCCAAAGAATCCCATGGAGATGGGAAGCTGAGGCAGGAGGATCAATGCTAGTTCAAGGCACACTTGGGCTCTAGCGTAGAGTTCAAGATTGCTGTGGCTACAGACTGAAACCCTAGGAAAGGCTGTCCCTGAGGACTCTGCCCCAGGCCCAGGCAGGAATGCTGGATTTCTGGTCTCCACTCTCACCTGACCAGTGACCTTGGGCCAGCTTCTGCTCCCAGCAGCAAAGTGATACCTGGTCTTCTCAGAGGGCTACAGGATGGATCCATTGTGATAGTGCTATGAAGAACGCACCCCATAAAGTATGGATAGTGGGACAAAGGTCTGCTCAGGCCTCCGGTATAGCTGCTTCAGCAGTGTGAGCAGTTTGGCAGGCTTCTCGGCCTTGTAAGCCCCACACAAACCTCACGCATGAGACTCACTTCAAAGGTGTCCCCTTTGGAGCTGAGAAAACTAAGGGATGCATAGCAAGGTTGGTGTTTCTTCCCAACCTTCTACTTTTTAAGGGACCTTTAGCAACAAGAGATTGTCTCCCCCCCCCTCTGCTGCCACACACCCCCTCCCCCCCATTTTGAGACAGGGCTGGCCTTGAACTCATAGAGACCCACCCAAAAGAGGTTGTCTCTAAGGAAGGAGGGGCTCCAGAGAGACAGCTCAGTAGAGAAACTATCCCTGGGCAGCACATACAAATGAGGTCATTGTTTGGCCAAGTGGAGCCTGGCCATGCATGAAGCCTAGCCTGCCTAAAAGTCTGCCCTTGCCAAATGTAAGGACTTGTTCCAAAATGGGTTCAGAAGATTCTAGATTCTTTTACAACTCCTCTAGCCTCTCCAACCAACCTCCCTGTTCTTTGCATGGCTCACTGCTTCTCTCCAGCAGGCTCCATTTCCTGACATAAACAGAAGCAGATCGTCACCTTTTCTCAAGATTCCTTTTTTATCAGCACTCCTCTGGGGAATAGAATAAACTGGTATTTCCAAGGCAACTAGGCATTTACAAGTTGACACCTACAGAATTGCTCGGTGGGGTTCTATGTATGAGTGAGGGTAGGGGAGGTGGAGCATGAGCATTAGGATAGGGTCTGGTTGGCCTGGGGCTTTATGGAAACCCAGCTGGCTTTAAAACTCCCAGCGGGTAGTTTAACCCCAGCAGTCAGGAGGCAGAGGCAGGCTGATCACTGTGAGTTTGAGCCCAGCCTGGTCTACAGAGGGAATGCCAAGACAGCCAAGGCTGCACAGAGATTCCCTGTCTGGAAGAACCAATCCACACCAAGCAAGCAAACCAACTCACAGCAAGCCTCCAGCTTCTGTTTCCCAAGGGCTGGAATTACAAGCAAGTGAACAGCCCTGCCCTACAGTACAGCACTTCACTTTATGTGTGTGAGGACACACTTCATGTGGACAGACAACAGCATGAGAACACTTCAGATCCCAGCACCAGAGACAAGCCACGTTGCAGAAGCTCCTAAGAGACGGAATTAGGGCCTCTTTTTTTTTTTTGGTTGTGGAGACAAGGTTTATCTGTGTGGCCTTGGCTGTCCTGCAACTCAAAGGTCCACCTCCTGAGTGCTGGAATTAAAGGGGTGTGCCACCATCACCAGGTTTAGGAACTCAACTTTTTAGCACATAATTTTTTTTTTTTGCACATAATTTTTTTCTTTTAACATTTCAATAAAAATGCTCTCTTTTTGAAAATACACAATAGTAATCCCAGCACTCAGGAGGCAGAGGCAGGTGACTCTCTGGTCTACAAAACAAGTCCAGCACAGCCAAGGCTACACAGAGAAACCCTGTCTCAAACAAAACAACTAAACAAAACAAAACAGGCCAGGCAGTAGTGGTACATGCCTTTAGTCCCAGCACTTGGGAGGCAGAATCAGAAGGATCTGTGAGTTCAAGGCCAGCCTGGTCTACAGAGTGAGTTTCAGGACAGCTAGAGCTGTTATGGTCTCAAAAATGAAAACCAAACCAAACCAAACAAGAAAAAAAAAAACACAATAAAACATTTTCTTTATTGATATATTAAAAAAAATTCCAGCCAGGCATGGTGGTGCATGCCTGTAATCCCAATGCTCTGGTAGGCAGAGGTAGGTGGCTCTCCATGAGTTTGAGGCCAGCCTGGTCTACAAAGTGAGTCCAGGACAGCCAAGGCTACAGAGAGAAACCCGGTCTCGAAAAAACAAAACCAAACAAAATTATGTAACTTAGAGAGAGATCCGGGTGGTGTGCTGCACGTCTTTCATCCCAGCACTCAGGGGTGGTGGATGGGGAGGCCAGCTGCAGACTGATCTTGGGCTCTCTAAGCTTAAGGCCAGTCTGGTCTATATTTTGAAATCCTGTCTCCAAATAAGAATAAACAAAAAACCAGGCCAGAGATGCTCCCAAACACAGGACAAAGGGCGGAGCCTAGAACCCATGAACTCCCACTCTTTGCATCTACACTGGGAGGATGAAATGAAGTCAAGTGGAGCTTAGCCTGGCTAAAGACTTGGCTGTCAACAAGTGATCAGCTCCCATTCCTCCTCACCACGCACTCATCTCCATTTTGTTTTGCTTTTTTCACTTTACAAGATCCTATCTGTGCTTTCATGTCAGTCACAGAGCTAGGGTTCAGATTACAGATCTTTAGCATGCAGCCAAGTTGGCTAGAATGCAAAAGCATCTATTCACAAGGCTGGACTTGCAATTCTAGACTTGGAGGACACCAGATCCAAACTCTTGTTGTACAAGAGGAAACAAACGTTCCTGAAGAAGATGGGAGTTGGCCAAGGTCACTGAGCACATGGTACGTGGCAACAGGGGAGCCCTGGTCCTGTTTCCGAGGCCATGTCCTTGCTTGTATGAAGTCTTGAGTGCCTCCTCAGTTGTCAGCTGCCTCACCCATTCTCTTTGCTCTCTTCTTAGCCTCCAGCCAACCCTCCAGCTACAGAAGTCCATACCTAGCCCCCAATACATCTTTCTGCATGTTTATCCCCTTTTCCTACAATCTCCATGTCTTATCCAATCCATAACCCCAAATTTCAATACACAGATAGCTCAGACCAAGGTTAGAAAAAAAAAAAAAAAGCCCAGAAGGCACTTTATTGGAGGCTTCCGCCTCCATCACAGGAAAAGGGATCCAGGAGCCCCATCTTGAGGCGGGTCTGGCATCACCCCACTTTTCACTGGTCCAAGTTAGGGGCCTTAGAACAATCAGCCTGGTCACCAGCACTCAGTGAAGAGCAGGGAGGGGAAATGCTTTAGAAAAAATAGCTCTCTATGTACACCTGGAATATTTATAGCACATAAATTAGGGATGCTCCAACCCTGAGCAGGGAGGTGGAAGGCCAGTTTAGGAAGAAGTACTGGAGGACACAGCCCTGTCCTGTAGTCTCCTCCCGCAGTCTCCCCAGCCTCTTTGGCTGAGCGCAGGCATCTGCACGTGGGTCTCTTCTGCAGTCAAATGCTGGGGACTGGGAGGAGCTGGACTCACAGCTGTAGAGTCAGCGAACAAGTTGCTTCAAACCCCAGGGCTTGTAATTCCAAGAGGCTGAGGAGAGGCCAAAGGCTGCACTTCAGGATACTGCTGACAACACACCCAACGGGTTCTCCTCTCTACAGCAACAATGGGGGGGACACGTCCTCATCAAGGGGGCCTCCCGGCCTGGCCTGCCATTCCCTCCAGGAGGGCTTCAGTTCACGTCTGAGTCAGCCAGGTTCTGGGTCCTGACCCTTAATCCCGGCTCTGCACAATTTCTTCTTCCTTCCAGCCGCTGGAGTTCTTGCCAAACTTGTAGACGAGCCTCCGGCCATCCACCCGTTCCAGGATCTCCCGTTTGTAGTAGTACCTGGGTGGGGAAGAGGGTGGTCAGAGGTGCAGGCAGGAAGCCCACTGGCTGCCAGCCACACTGTGCTGAGCCTGCCCCACAATGTCTGAGCATCCTTCATCCCACCTGCTGTTGCCACAATTGGTCTGTAATCACAGGCCAGAGCACCTGCTTCTCGGCATTAATGTCCCTGTGCCTTCTGGCTATGTCCTGAGGCTTTTTATGAGAAGGCACGTGAACGTAAGGAGAGGGACGGCGGGGGAGGGGGACATTAGTGATGTTGAGCTAGTCCACCCTTGTGGCACACAGGAAGAAACTGTGGCCCAGAGACAAGGGAGGTGACCTGCAACTTGCTGCCCTTTCTATCACCAAGAGTCTTTTTTTACAACAAGCCTGCAGAAAACACAGAAGCGTTACTGAAGCCAAATGGGCTCACTATGGCTGCCTAGTGCTTCCTTCATGATCGGCTTGACCAACCAACCAACCACTCAGGCCAGCGCTGCTCTTGTCCTCTCCATATGGGCCTCACACCTGTGCCATGACACTTAAGTGGCAGCCGGGAGAGTCTGAACAGAGGTCCCTGGGGCAGCTCTGTGGGTTCTGGCCCATCCCCGTCAGATGGAGGTGCCAGCCATCAGCTCACCTCATAGCCCGGCTCAGTTTCTCATAGGTCATGTTGCTGTTCTTTTTCTTTTGGCCCCATAGTTGGGCCACAGCCTCTGAACGAAGAAACTTGAATACACCTTCATGCCGGTTCTCCCACTTCATGAGGCCTTCATTGAGCTCAGGGTGGATGAGGATGTCCCGGATGAACTCCCACAGGTGTGTACCTCTCGGGGCTACGAGGGAAGATTTTTCTCAGTTATTGGTCTGGGGTGCCCCTCTCCTCCAGGCCATCCGGCCTTGCCTAATCCAACAATGCTAGGGGCCATAGCACATGATCGCTCTTCTAGAATTCCCGGGCAATGTCCTCTCAGTGATCACTATAGCGGCACACGGCATGCAATTCACCAGCAGATAAAGATGAAACATTTGACTAAAGTGGACAAAGACAGAGACACACTACTTTGTGAGGGGCTCATGGATAATTGGGGACCAGTGTTGGTGAGAACTAGGCAGCACATGGGGTCAGAGAGCTGGCTATAGCCCTGAGGACTAAGAAACAGCTTCCTGGTGGGGGGGGGGGGCGGGGAACACCAAACAATCCCCTCAGGATAAGAAGGAAAGCAGGCCATGAGTGCATACGTGCAGGCGTTTGTGTGTGTGAAAGAGGCAGCAAGCGAGACCTTTGGGGTGACCTCCAGGTGGTTCCGAGCAGCTGGAACACACAAAGCCTGAGGCTCCTTCAGCAGGCTGTGCCTGGAGTCCCCGCCATCCCAGCCTACTGGCCTGGGAGCATCCACCAGCTGCCTCCTCACCACCAGAAAGATCCATCAGGGAAGACCGGCCAAGCACACAGAAAGTTCGGGAGTGGCTGTGTACCCCTTGGACTCTCTCCATGGGCCTCCCCCTAGGATCCTCAGTTTCCCTTCTTCTCTTAAGTCCAAGCGTGGAGGCTCCCGCCCCCAACTGTTCACAAAGGGCATCAAAGAAATTCCAGCGGCCGTGAGAGGCCCCGAGGAGGCCTAAGGACTAGCGAGTATCCCTCTGGCCACAGGGCCCATCAACCCCCAGAACGTACCGTGCTTGCTCTTTTTGCCCTCCAGGCAGTCCCAGTACTCTTTGCTCAGCTTTCGGGGACGCCCCCGCTTCCTCTTCCCATGCTTGGGTTCCCCCTTCTTATAGTCAGGAAAGCCACCTACGGGAAGGGGTTGGGAGGTCAAGAGAAGGTGAGGTGAGGGCAAGCGTATCAAATGGGGAGCCTCGCCACGGAAACCGCGGTAGGAGAGCAGAGAGGAGGATGGAGAATGAGTGGACACTGTGGAACAGGACCCACCCCACCCCCTAAAGCAGCCGTCAACTCACCTCTAGGGAAGACCTTGCTTTCAGTGAGGTCCAGGTCCACGTCACTTCCACCGGAGTCAGAGGAGTGGGAGCTCTGGGGAGTAGCCGTCCCTAGGGGTGGAGGGCGCAACTTGAATGCCAGGCCCAGCCTACCCAGCTACAGCCTGCAGATTTCAAGTCCTCATTCTAGGACCTAGATGTCCTCTGAGGCATTCAGAGAAGGGAAACTGAGGCAAAGCCAGCACTCTTACCGGCAATGGAGACATCAGAGCTACCAGGGGAGGGCGCTCTAGGGCCATAGCTACTGCCGCAGAAGTAGGGGCTGACCTGGCGGCCGTCATCAAACAGCTCCTGGGCGAAAGGGCTTCCTTGATCTGGGAAACAGAGGTTGGAGCTTAGAGAGGCCCAGAGGCCCAGCAAGGGCAGGTAAGACCACCCAGGGGCCAGAGAGCTGACTATGGAATTTTTTTTCTAAGTCGGGAGAGTATATCTCTAGCATTTTGGAAGGGTCGCGGATGGGGCAAGATCAACTGGGGAAAGAGAGAAAATGGGTTCTCACCATAGGCCCCCGACTCTCCCAGGCCCTCTTGGAAGGCCATGCCGCCATCCTTCTCCAACAGCTCGATGATCCAACTGAGTTCATCAGACGAGCTGGAGGCTAGCAGAGATAGGGAGGAGTTACCGACTGCCCCTTTCCGGCAGAGGCTCGCTGGCTGGCGGCTGAGCTCTAGCCGGGAGCTCCAAGTCCTACCTAAGGCCCACCCTCCCCGGTGGCTGCTCTGGCCTGACTTACTGAGGTCCCGAAGCTGGGCATGGAGGTGATCTCCCAGAGGCCCAAAGACTAGTCGCAGCTCCTCAAGGGCACAGTTGCAGAGTGTGGCCCCATCCATGTCGCAGCGGGAGAAGTCAATGGAACTGGCGTCATACTTGTTTCTCTCCACTTGGTAGCTGATCCAGTCCAGTACCTGGGTCTTTGACCAGAACTGGGGCTGCTCCCTAGACCAGCTTGCCTTCTCTGCAAGGTGGGATACAGTCAGAGGGTCAGTGCGGGCCCCATTTCTGATGTGCCTTTGGGATCTTGTCTGAGGTCCTACCCAACTCACGGTGGGGGGGGGGGTGAGGAGGTGGGGGGGAATGGTAATAGTCACAATTCACTACAGCACTGGTCTCAGTGCTTCCCTCAATCTGTCACAGTCCCTACAGTCCCTCCACCTCAGCCACTACAGTCTTCTCAGGGTCATCATTTAGCGTGTATAAGCACTGCTCAATAAATTCTCCCCCGCCCCTAGCCTTGAGATTCCCTTGGAAATCTTCCTCACTGCCCATTTATCTAAGAGTCGCTTAGATCGGTGTTCTGTCTATAAAGAAAGATATCCCAGTACACAGCGCTCACCTGGACCTTCCAGAGACATCTGCGGGTTGTTCAGGGTCAACACCAAGTCTTCAGCACCAAAGGTAGTCGGAGGAGCAGGAGGAGCCAAAGTGGGGTCTTCTGAACTGTACATGGCGTTGAAGTAGTTACTAAAAACGTTGCTGATCTCACAGGTGGCAGCCATGAGGCCCCCTGGGAAAAGGAGACAAGGAAGGTGCAGGTCAAGACACACTTCCGTTACTCTGTCTGGCCAAGCCTGGGCAACAACAGGCAAGAGGCAGGAAGTTCGGTTGTTGCTGTAGACATTCTCCCTTCAAAAGCCCCCCCAACCCCCCGCAGAACCAGCTACTTGGGGAAGCTGAGGCTGATGATCTCTTGAGCCAGACCAGCCTGCGCCAAATTGGGAAATTCCGCTCCAAAAAAATAAAATAATCTCAAGGTGGCAAGCCGGAACCACAAGACAAATTCCTCAGGGTCTCCCTCCACAGATCACCTGGGCCCTTGAACCAAAGAAGCCACCCTGTCCCTCCAAGACACTGATCTGGTCTCTGAGCAGTCCTGGAACACCCCTACAGCCCTAAGACTCCAGTTAAGAAGCTCCAAAGACTTTAAATCCACTGCATGGTTCCCTCGGCCAGAGTTAGGGAATGTGACCCTACCGAGTGTCAGGGTTCGGTGTGGCAGGCAGGTAAGCAGGCTTCTGAGGCCACAGGAAGGGTAGAAAGCTAGGCGGCCGGCCAAAGGCTCAGCCAGGTAGCAGTGAAGAGTGTGGCGGGAGCGCTCCCCCCACCCGCTCTAAATACAGCCGTGCAGGAGCTCCTCCCCGCCAGGTCTACGGTGTGCGTCCCCAGTTGTAACCTGAGCTGGTGGCTCATTGGATGGCGGGGATTTCCTGGCCTTCAGACTGGGCTCCGGGTCCCAGGTGATTTGCATATTCCGTGCCACTTGGCCCAGATCCTAGCAGGCGGTGCTGGGAAATCAGGCCTGGCTGGTTTAATGATTGTCAGAGTCTGCCATTCCGCACCCTCTGGGGTTGGGCCCTGGGTACTGGACTGGGCAGGTGGCGGGAACATTGCTGGGGTGGGCATCTGTGCTTTAGGCTGCCCTCTGGCCCGGGAAATTCTTGCTGGGGGCCAGGCCAGGGCTGGGCTAGGGAGGGGAAAGCAAGGTAAGCAAGGTAAGGGATCTGATGGCTGGGGCAGGACTGCCGCATCTAACTGCCTAGAGATCTGGGCACAAAAGGACCTAGTAAAAGTTACAAAGGGTAAGGGATTTTCTCCACAACACCCAGAAACTGGGGTGCTGAAAGCGTCTAGGCAATACACTGGGCAACATTCACGGTCCAGTGGTGGTTTGGGTCTGCCAGTCTAGCCAACCACAGAGCCCGTTTGGTGGCTCTTTGCCTGTCTGGAGTCCACCCTAGCAGAAAAGATAGGGTGCTACTTCAAAAGTCTTCCCTGGTGCCTGTGGCGCTCTCCCAGCCTGGGGAGGTGCTGGAGTTCACACAGGTAAAGTTTATCCTCTTCAGTCTGGTTCTCTAGTGACTACCCTTCTCCCCGCCCAGTCCATCAGTAACTGCCTGCTGCCCTCTAGTGGTCAAAACCTCAACACTTGCGTCGTTACAAACAACAACAAAAAAAGGAATCGTGTCTGCTAATTTACTGTTTACCTGAAATTTAAAAAGTAAAAAAAAAAACAAAAAACAAACAAACAACAACAACAACAACAACAAAACGCCGACGTGGTCGCACAGGTCTTTAGTCCCAGCACTCAGGAGGCCAAGGCAGGCTGATTTCTGTGAGCTCAAGGGCAGCCAGGTCTACAGAGTGAGTGAGTTCCAGGACAGTCAGGGGTACACAGAGAAACCTTGTCTTGAAACAAACGAACAAATAAACAAAAAGCAAAAAACAAAAAAAGAGGTGTTGGAAATTGAACCCAGAGCATCCTGGGTAAGCACTCTACAAATGGACTATATTCCCAGAACACTTTGTCGGTCTGTTGGTCTGTTTTTGAGACAGTGTCTCTCTACATATACCAGGCTGGCCTCAATCTCAAGAGATAGGCCCTAGGGATGGGGTTAAAGGTGTAAACCACCCAGGCCAGCACCAGAACCCTTTTAACACAGCAATTTTCATACAGCAAAATTTAATAAGCAATGTAGGGCTGCAAAGAGAGCTCAGTAAGGGTGCCTGCTGCTAAATTTGACAACCTGTGTCCTATACATCATAAAGGGAGAGATCTGACTCTTGCCATGTGGCCCTCTGACCTTTGTGCGCAAGTGTACACACACACACACACACACCAAATATACAAGCATTTTTATTATTATTTATTTATTAGAGACAAGGTTTCTCTACATAGTCCTGGTTCCCTGGAACTCACTATGTAGACCAGGCTGCTCTGCAACCCCCAGAGATCCACCTGCCTCTTCTTCCCCAGTGTTAGGATTAAAGGTATGCGCCACTATACCTGGCTGTAAATATAATTTTTTAAATATTAAAAAGCAGTATTGGACATATGGACTGGTGCATGCCTTTAATCCTAGCACTCCCAAGGCATGTAGTAAATCTCTGTGAGTTCAAGGCCAAGTCTGGTCTACAAAGTGAGCGCTAGGCTATTGAGGGCTAAAGAAAAGAAGCCTGGATGTGGTGGTGGGGGCACATGCCTTTAATCCCAGCATTCAGGAGACAGAGGCAGGCAGATCTCCCTGAGTTCGAGGCCAGCCTGGTCTAAAGAGTGAGTCCAGGACAATCAAGGGTTACAGCGAGAAACCCTGTCTTGAAAAACTAAAAAAAAAAAAAAAAAGAGGGGAAAGGAAGGAAAGAAAAGTAATGATGTCTTCACGTGTGGTTTGTTCAGGTCAAGGAAATGACAAGATGTTGCTGGTGCCTTTTCCCTACGTGCAGAGCCTCTGGCTGCAACTCTGCAGATCCGTCTGGTGAACCCTGAGCAGCAGCACCTAGGTGGCAAGGAGGGCCCTGGAGCATCTGTGCATTTGGGTGGTCAAAGGCATGTGATGTGGTCTCTGGAGCTGTCCCAATCAGAGGCATGTGCCACCTAGAATCCTAGCTACTCAGGAGGCTGAGGCAGGCACACTGAGAGTTTGAGGGTAGCCTGGGCAACTTAGTAAGAATAAATACTGTCTCAAAAACAAAGCTGGCAAGATAGCTCCATGGATAAAAGCATTTTTGGCACATACCTGATGGCCTAAGTTCAATCTCTAGAACCCAAGTAAAGACGGGAAAAGGAAATGACTCCACAAAGTTATTTTCTGACCTCCACAGCTGGCATGAATGTGCCCAATAATAAGTAATTATTATTTAATTTAAAATGGGTAGGTCTTGAGATGTAGAGTGCTTGCCTCGCCTAGCATTCATAAAGTCATGCACAGTGGCATGTGTCTGGAATCCCAGTGCTCAGGGTCAGCTTCAGCAGCATATAAAGTTTGAGGCTATTAAGCTATAATGGACTCTGTCTCAAAAGCAAAGACAGCTAAGAATGAGGGTAGGGGAGTCTATAATCCCTTACATGTCTTCCAACTTCAGCTGGACCTAGGACACTATGTGAATTGAGCAAGTTATTATTATTATTTTCTTTTTCTTTTTTGGTTCTTCCATATAGGTTTCTCTGTGTAATAGCCCTGGCTGTCCTGGACTCACTTTGTAGACCAGGCTGACCTCGAGCTCACAAAGATCTTCCTGCCTCTGCCTCCCCAAGTGCTGGAATCACAGATGTGTGCCACTGTGCCGGGCAACGAGCAAATTCTTTACCTTTTCCTTTTTCTTTTTTTTTTTGGTTTTTCGAGACAGGGTTTCTCTGTGTAGCCTTGACTGACCGGGACTCACTTTGTAGTCCAGGCTGGCCTCGAACTCACAGCGATCCGCCTGCCTCTGCCTCCCAAGTGCTGGGATTAAAGGCGTGTGCCACCACGCCCAGCCTGAGCAAATTCTTTATACTAAATCATCAGTATTTTCTGCATCTAAGATATAGGATCTGGTCTTCTCCTCTCTCTTCACCCCACTGATGGATGTACAACCCCCAGGTAGTTCTCAAACAAAAGGTGATTTCTTTTGCTTCTCGGAGTCCCATTGTCCAAGGACACAACCCACCCCCACCCCCATAGGATCCACTATTCATTTTCAAAACTACAAGTTCCTTTCCCTTAGGTTGGGGTTGCTGGAGAGCCAGTGGCTCTGGGCAGCATTTTTCAATGGCCCTTCAGGGGACCTCCCCCAAGCAGCCGGAGGCGGACACACCCTCCACCTAGTCACTGGCCCTGGAATGTGGGAGAACCAGCTTTTAGCCACGGGACTACTCACGTGTTCCTTCCCCCAAGAACACCTGGCTGGGTCTCCAGAGCAAAGCCAGGAGGAAGATACACAGAGATTGAGGCCATCAGCTAAACCCCTTGTCTTCATGGGCTTCTTCCCAGGAAAAAGTTACTGGGTTTTTATTGTTGTTGTTTGGGTTTTCAAGACAGGGTTTCTTATGTAGCCCTGGCTGTCCTGGACTCGCTTTATAGACCAGGATGGCCTTTGAATTTACGGAGATCTGCCTGCCTCTGCCTCCCAAGGGCTGGGACTAGAGGCGTGAGCCACCACCGCCCGGCTTGAGCTATGGAGTATTAACTCCTCCAACGGGAGAAGAAAAGTGCGAAAGAACTGGATTTGAGGCCAGTGCTTTAGAAGGTTCCAAGGCTATGTATGGTGAGAGCAGCTATGGAGCAGGAGGGGGCACTTCATGGTTGCCCGCCCATACGCTGAGCACGGCAGGAGAGCCCACTCAGTAGCACACAGCTTCATCTTCAGGATGGGAAGGTAGCAGGAACATTGTCCCCTGAATCCTGTAAAAGCACAAGAAAACCCAACAGGGCTCCTGCAGAGCCAAGATGGCTCACAAAATAGGACCCACAACTCCTGACGCCCGTGCTATGAAATGTGAGTGGAAGCCAAGAGATGGTGGCGCACGCCTTTAGTTCTAGCACTTGGGAGGTAGAGGCAGGCAGGTCTCTGAGTTCGAGGCCAGCCTGGTCTGGTCTACAAAGTGAATCCAGGACAGCCAGGGCTAGCAACACAGGGAAACCTTGCCTGGAAAGGACAAAACAAACAAACAGAAATAAAAATAAGTGACTCAGTCTATAACTCCAACTTATCTACTTGTTTAAAAACATTTATTTGAAAAGAAAAAGAATGAGATTTTCATTTCTGCAGCCTGGGCTAGGGGGATCATGGGGGAGCGGGGGAGGGGTCCTTATAGTCTCAGGGCTCCCTGCACCAGAAGTTCCCACAGGGCAGAGATCCACACCCGAGCCCAGAGAACAGAAACTCCAGGACGCTGACTGGAGAACTTGAAGTTGGGAAGGAACAATTCTTCGGAAAGCCGGTGAAGCTCAAGAGACGGAGCCCACCAGTGTGGTGAGCCTCTAGCTGCCCTTGGGCACCAGGATCTGCTGGACATAGTTGACCACGTTGCTGTGGAGCTGGGAGGCAGTGGCTGCGAAGGTGTCCTTGGCGAGGGTACGGGCCACCTCGCTGCCGCTCATCATGGCATGGTACAGCGGCAGAGTGTATTTCTGCTTTCCCTGTAAGAAGCACAGACACCTGTCCTCAGTAGCTTGCTCAGTGAGGCTGCCCAGCCCTCCTCCAACAGCAGTCATGGTCTGAGGACAAAAGGGATGTGTGTGTGTGTGTGTGTGTGTGTGTGTGTGTGTGTGTGTGTGTGTATGTGGGGAGGTCAGAGCCAGAATGAAGTGCTTCCCTGTCAGAAGTGCTGATTTTAGCATCTTCTAGGGGCGGGGTGGGGATGGGGGTGGGGGTGGGGTGGAGAATGATCCTGGGGAAGGGAAGTTCAGCATGAAGCCCAAACCATGGTAACCAAGGGACCGCCCTCAAGTACAAAACAAATCAGATGGGTTGACTCAACGGGACTGAAGACTTTTGGAAAGCTGGGCCACGTACGGGTCCATCTGCAATTAACCCAAAACCCCCACAAGTCACAGTCACATAACTGTATGGAAGCGGTACGGCAAGCTCCTTTGCTCCGGAGGCGTGGCAACCGGCCAGAGAACCTCCCACAGACCTGTGCGTCCCAGTTCCCACTTCATACAGACTTAACTATTACAAGAAGCCATCTGGGCTTTGGATCCAACCAGCCCCTCCTCACTCTGGAGTCGAGGACGCTCGGTTTATCACGAGAGCTTTCTGCCCTAAAGGGTTACTCCCACAGGAATCTGCTGGTGCCTGAACTGTTACCAAGTGCCCAAACTCCTCCAGGGAGCAGCCACCTTGCCCTTCACTCACCTCATTTGTCCTTTTGCATGACCAGTCCTCACACTACCCACTGCCCTCTTCCTAGCTAGGGGTTAGCTCTCACTCACTTCATCCCTTCAGGCTTCACCAGCTGGTCTCCAAAGAACTCCCCAAACTTCTCTTCCCCCAGGACAAAGCTTCCAGAACTCACATCGACACCATCATGATCAGGAGGGTCCTTCAGAGGCCAGGCCCCACAAGGCCCTGCCTGCAGGAGGACCTCAGGCGTAATCGTGGACACCCGCGGCCTATGAGATTTACCCACCTGGCTCTGCAGGAATTCCTTCACTTTCCAGAACTCTTCTTGGTGGTCATTCTTCAGGATGATTTGGCCCCATCTTAGCCGTAACTCAGCATTCTGGGCATTTGAGATCTTTGGGTATGTCTCCCCAAGTTTTTTCACATTCCCTAGAAGAGAGAAAGCAACAATGGGTCGGTAATGACCAGCCGAGGAGCCCAGAAGGCTCATCCTTGGGGCTACTGAGTGTCAGCTCTCAAGCGCTCTAAAAACACCGGCAGAAACTCAAGAAGGTTCCCGTACCACCCACCTCTTACCATCCGCTCTATTCACATATCTAGCATGGGGGTGCACCAGTACTGGGTGAGCCTTCATTTCTAAGGTTCTCCCCTAAGTGCCCCTTAAATTTACTCCAGACTCTCTGCTCTTTTCCTCACTTTCTCTGCTACCCTTATTCCAATAAATGTGGATCCGGCTTTGGAAGCTGAGTACATTTAGTCAGTTATTCTTAGCACGAGAAGCCCTATGTCCAGAGGCGTGACTCTCTGGGATTTAATGACTATTATATCTGACAGAGCAACAGCAAAGCGTCAGTGGGTCAGAAAAGATGGCTCGGTGGTTAAAAGAGCTTGCGGCTTTCCCAGAGGGCCTTGGTTCAATTCCCAGTATCCACATCAGGTGGCTTACAACCATCTGTAAGCACAGCCCCAGGGGGATCTAGCACCCTCTTCTGGCCTCCGCAGGTACCCACATGCATGGGATACACACACACACACACACACACACACACACACACACACACACACACACACACACACACACACGCACCCACACACAAACAAGGATATTTAAATAACTTAAGTAAGGCTGGATAGTAAGGCTAACCCACTGACTTTACCAGGAGGGAGGGGGGACTTCTGCAGGATCTTATCTAAGAAGTAGACGAGCTGGTAGGTCTTCCAGGTAGAGATGGCCACAGCTTCAATGGCTTGCATGTCTAGCTCTGAGCTCACCCACAGCTCGGCCAGCTCTTCAGCTGGCTTCATGAGTGAGTCCCCAGGGGAGAGGTCGGGGAGATACGGGGGCCAGCCAGGGGTGTTTAGCCATCGATCAAACTCAAAACCTTGTAGGTAAAAGAAAAGAGGACACTTGTCAGGACTGTCAACAGGTCCAAGCTTGTAAACCCAGTCACCCTGTCCGCAGGGTCCTGGTTGGGATGGCATCTGGAGGCCGTCACAGTAAGTGTGTTTCTACTGTGAAGCTGGTGATTGCTTTAAAATCGGCGTTATGTCATCAGGTGATGGGCACCCACCTGGCTGTAGTCAAGTTGGTGCTGTCTGCACCATCACCAACAGCGCGAGGCACAAGCCCCAGGGCCCCAAGCCCAGGCTGCATGGGTTCCCCAGCTCTGCCGGAACTGTCTGGGAGGCCACAAGCATGCTATTTTACCTCTTGGCGCCTCAGCTGTTTGTAAAATGGGGGTGCGAGGCCCTACCTTAGTCGACAGTTGTGAAGATTAAATGAGCAAATACACACTAAAAGCTTGGTGTGCTGCCTGGTGCACGGTAAGTGCCCGGTAATTATTAACTATTGTTAGTTACAGTCCCATGACCTTGAATCCTAGGCCTCCAACCAACCACAGGGCGCTACCAGGGCTGAAACTGACTTCACCCAACCAACCCGAGTGATTCAGAGTTCACGTCCTGACAAGGGGAGTGTCTAATGGACTGTCTGGGCCACAGCGGGGGCCACCCTCCCTGTTCTCTGAGGAAGCGGGTGCCAGGATTTCCCTTTGTTCGCAGGGCTCGATGAGACCTCACCACGGGCTCCTGGCAGAGGTTGCTGTCCTGCTTCTGATTTGGGCAGCAGAGGTCACAGCCACCTTCTGGGAAGAGTCAAGAAGTGGGCCTGTCCCTGTCTCTTTGTCTTCCTGAGACAAGGTCTCACGGAGCCCACACCCTCTGGCCTTGAACTCACTGTAACCAAGAATGGCTCCTCGACCCTGATCCTCTTGCCCTCACCTCCCAAGTCCTGGGGTTACAGTCACGCCCAGAGTTTTTGTTTTTGTTTGTTTTGACTTGAACTCACCATGTAACCCGGGCTGGTCTTAAAGTTATGGCCCAGCCTGGTCTACAAAGGGAGTCCAGGACAGCCAAGGCAACACAAAGAAACCCTGTCTCAAAAAACCAAAAAAAAAAAGTTATGGCCATCAGCTGCTGCCTCAGACTCCAAAGTGCTTAAGTTCAATTTTAGAAAGGGCTTTTTATTAGCTTGTACGTTTCGGTGCTGGGGGGGGGGGGGGGCAAACCCAGGTGCTCATGCACGACAAGCAAGTGCTCTACCAACTGAACTACACTGCCAACCTAGGAAGTCAAAGTCCGTCCGTCTGTCTGTCTGTCTGTCCATCCGTCTGCCTGTCTGTCTCTCTGTCTCTGGGGATTGAGTCCAGGGCCTTGCATCTACTAGGCATGTGCTCCACCATGCAACTGCACCCCAGCCACCAGTTCTGTGGAACAGGAAGGAACGAGACCTGTGGTCGTGGGCTGGCTCTCCAAGTGCCACCTCACCAGGAACCCATGACTCCATGCTTTCCCCATCTCATCTCGCTCATCCTCTCCCAGTGCTTGGAAGCCAGTGGCCTCGGTCCTCCGCTTACCTGGGATGGAATCCACTCTCTTCTTCTTCAGCTCAGGGAAATACTCCAGGTAGAACTCGAGAAAATCTTCAGCCAAGATACTCCGGAATTTAAACTCATCTACGTAGGCCTGTGAGGAAGGGAGGGGTGGTTGTCTCCTTGGCCACCCTGGGGATGGGGGAGGGTGGGGGGTGGGGGGGGGCAGAGCCCCGCCCGTCTCTCAGACCCTCCCTGACCCCTTACCTCTTGCGCCCCCTGCCTCCACCCTTGCACTCTGGCCCAGCCGCTTTATCTGCTCCTTGGCCTTCTCCCCTCTCGGAGAGTTGACTGTACCTTGAGAAACTTGTCAAACTGATCCTGATCACCCACCAGGTGGGCCAGGTATGAGACAAAGCAGTAACCTTTCTCATAGGGGGTCTCATTGTAGGTGTCATCGGGGTCAACGCCTGGCAGAGGAGAGAGCAAACGGGACAGTTTGTAGCCACCCGCCCCTCACTGCGTTCTGCCTTCATGTTACAGACTAACTGTTGGAATCCCTCAGACCGCACCTTCCCCGGGTACAGGCAAGGTTTCTAGGCCACTGGCCTCTCCTTTCAAGGGTGACAGCAGAGGGCCAGTAACTATGGGTCTAAGACAAGGTTGGGGAGGCCAGTGGTTCAAAGGGGCTAGCACATTTCCCTGAGTTTAACTAACTCTTAGGGCTGAGCGTGCTCAGCCTTTTCAAGTCCTGCTGGGCACCATCTACCCAGTCAACCTCCCAGGTATTGTTTTTACAACTGTCCCAGATTAAAGCTAATTACCAATGTACAAGAAGTTCATTTTACAGTCAGCAGCACCAAAGCTTCGGTTGCACAAAAGGGTTTTAGGTTAGTCATACACGAAACTAGAGAAAAATGCTAGAAAGCAGGAAGTTCAGAGCTGACAGGTGCATGACCTTGGGCAAGTCACTGAATTGGCCTGGTTCTGTAAAATGCTGCTAACAGGCTTTAGAAAAGGAACCGGGAGAGCAAGTGCCTGTACAAAGCAATGGCCAAGCCACTAAGGACTTTGGGCTGAAATGGTTGGGCTCTGTCAGCCTACAGAACAGGGCATGGTTAAGAGCACTCCAGTGGCTCAGACTAACTTGGGGCTCCAAAGGTAATTTACTGGAGTGGGGGGGGGGGAGGCAGGGGAGCCTTGTGCACCTGGTTCGATCTTCACCCGCAGCTTGTTGAGCGGGTTGTCTTCTCCGGACACGTCCATGTGCTGGCGCAGCAGAGCCCTCCCTGTTGCGGCCTCCAAGCATGTGTAAGCAGCTCCTGGGGAAAAAAACAAAACAAAACAAAACCACAAACCCCAAGTTCACCATGTCCACCTTTCCCCGACAGAGGTGCTGTGCTGTCCCCTTGTGGTCTGAGGCTCAATGGCGTTACCTTCCGGGGGAAAAGCAGAGCAGTGTGACTCAGCCCCTAGCTCTCTGGGCTGGCTACAGAGGTTTGGTTGACCTGACTTGTGGGTCTCTTACACAAGGACTAGAGGACGCTTTCCTCGTCAACAGGAAATTTATTTTTATTTTTTAGGGAACAACTTAATTTCTATGATACTTAAAATAGTTTTCCTCTGACGATCCTGTCACACAAAAGCAACCGTCACCTTCAAAAACCTTTCAACATTTAGGCTGAGTACAGTGGTGCTCGCCTTTACTCATCCAGCTCCAGGAGGCAGAGGCAAGAGGATCTCTGTGAGTTCGAAGCCAGCCTGGTCTACACAGTGAGTTTCAGGCTACAGAGTAAGAACTTGTCTAAAAAAAAAAAAAAAAAAAGAAAGAAAGAAAGGAAGGAAGGAAGGAAGGAAGGAAGGAAGGAAAGGAAAAAAAATAAAAAAATCAAGCATCTTCCTTCTGGCTTTAAAAACAGTAACTTGGAGCCAGGTATGGTGATGCATGCTTTTAATCCCAGCAGAGGCAGAGGCAGGTGGATTTCTGTGAGTTCAAGGCCAGCCTGGTCTATAAATCAAGTCCAGGACATCCATAGTTACACAGAGAAACACTGTATTTAAAAAAGAGAGAGAGACAGAGACAGAGAGAAAGAAACAGCAACAAAAAAAACCCAACCCCCTCCACACACCCCCCCCAAAACCCAGTAACTTGGAAGCCAGTGGCATGGTCAGTGGACAAAGGCTCCTGCCACTGAGCCCTATTACCTACAATCAATCACCAAGGTTCATATGAAAGGAGAGAAGCAGTTCCAGAGCGCTGTCCTTAGACTTCTCCACAAACACCGGGGCAAGCGCACATGCATGCACGCACACTTCAACTCTGCCATTTACTACGTGTTCTGACTCTGAGATTCCCTTAGCCTCCATTTTTAATTCTGCACATCAAGAAAAATAAAAGCTGGGCTGGAGAGATGGCTCAATGGTTAAGAGCACTGCCTGCTCTTCCTGAGGTCCTGAGTTCAATTCCCAGCAACCACATGGAGGCTCACAACCATCTGTAATGTGATCTGATGCCCTCTTCTGGCCTGCAGGTGTACATGCAGGCAGAACACTGTAAATAAATCTTTAAAAAAAATTAAAAAAAAAAAAAAAGAAAGAAAGAAAAATAAAAGCTGAACTATTGGATTCTAGTGTTGTAGCTCTGCGAAGCTAAACTCACTCTGTAGTCCAGGCTGGCCTTGAAGGCAGAGTTCTGGCACCACATCCAGCTTGCTTTTTGATTTTTCCCCTTTTATAAGACAAGGTCTTACTGTATGACCCAGGCTGGCCTCAAACTTGTGACCTTCCGGCTTTAGTTCCCCGGTGCTAAGGATGAACAACTGTTTCCTGCAAAGTGTGCTGGCCATGGTGGCACACACCATTCATCCCAGAACTCAGGAGGCAAAGGCAGGTAGATAGGTGATCTGTGTGAATGCAAGGCCAGCCTGGTCTACAGTGAGTTCTAGGCCAGCCCTCTGTGAGAGCTGCCCTCAAATAATAACACCATCACCAATATAAACTAACCAAAATTAAATTAAAGGAGGCAGGAGAGATGGCTCAGCAGGTAAGAGCACTGGCTAGTCTTCTAGAGGACTCAAGTTTGGTTCCAGCACCCATGCCAGGCAGCTCACAACTGATGCTCACTCCAGACACCTCTGACCTCCAAGGGCACTTGTACTTGAGTGCACATACGCACATGCAGACATACACTCCTACATACAACTTTTAAAACATAAAGGCCGGGCGTGGTGGCGCACGCCTATAATCCCAGCACTCGGGAGGCAGAGGCAGGCGGATCGCTGTGAATTCGAGGCCAGCCTGGTCTACAAAGCAGGTCCAGGACAGCCAAGGCTACACAGAGAAACCCTGTCTCGAAAAACCAAAAAAAAACACCAAAAACATAAAGAAGAAAGCAACAAAAAAGAATATATATTGATTGTCCTGAACAATATTACAGATGGATTTTTCCTTCCTGTGCTTTTCCACATATGCTAAACAGATCTTGTTTAAAAATAAATAAATTGGGGTGTGTGTGTGTGTGTTCGTTCTACCACTTAGAGCATGTAATATACAGTAGCCTCTCAGTACTTCACTAATGAGACAATAAGAAAATCTTTTGGCCTTTCCTAAAAGCAAGTGTAGATCTGGGGTACATGACTCAGTAGGTAGAGTTACAGGAAGCCTTTGGGCCCTCTGCATTATAGAAAACAGACATGATGGTGTGTGCTTGTAAATGCAGCACTCGGGAGGTAGGCAGGCAGGAGGATAAGAAAGAGGTTAAGATTGTCTATGAGGGGCTGGAGAGATGGCTCAGTGCTTAAGAGCAGTGACTGAAAAAAGACTGTCTGTGACTACATAGGAAGTTTGAGGTCAGCCTGGGGTATATGAGACCGTGTGTGTGTGTGTGTGTGTGTGTGTGTGTGTGTGTGTGTGTGAGAGAGAGAGAGAGAGAGAGAGAGAGAGAGAGAGAGAGAGACAGACAGACAGACAGACAGACACAGAGTGCATGTAGCAGGACAACCAGTGATTCACTCACAGTCAACCAGCCATCTGGGGTAAATGATGCTGGGGACTCACCTAGGAGCTGTGTCTGCTTCGGAACACCCTGGCACCCAGGGTGACCCCTTTTGGTTGAGTACTTTCCCTGTGAACTCACCCATTGGTCCATTCAGTCAGCTTAAACCACAGACCATACTGCTTGCAGTGGCACAAAGTGGGATAGGAATTTCTAATTTAAAAACTGTTTCCAGGGCTGGAGACTTGGCTCAGAGGTTAAGAGCACTGGCTGCTCCGGCAGAGGACCCAGGTTCAATTCCCAGCACCTATACAGTGGCTCACAGAGCCTATAACTTCTGTTTCAGGGAATCTGATGACTTCTGACAGGGAGCAGGCACACGCACATCAAACAGACATACATGCAGGCAAAACATTCATACAAATAAAAATGAACCAAGAAAAACAAAACAAAACACAAATAAGCCGGGCGAGGTGGGGCATGCCTTTAATCCCAGCACTCAAGGAGTCAGAGGCAGGGGGATCTCTGTTAGTTCAAGGCCAGCTTGGTCTACAAAGTGAGTCCAGGACAGCCAAGGCTACACAGAGAAATCCTGTCTTGGGGGGAAAAAAAATACAGTGTCTACATAGGTTTAGCCCATGCTGGCCGTTCACCTGAGATTTCTGCGTAAGTCCTACCTCCCTTCATGCCCACCTACACCATGAAACCACAGGAGCAGACGACACTAAGGATGGAGCCAGGCACTTGGAAGGGTGGCACCTTACCGAACAGGATGGTGGAGATCCTCCTCTGGGCATACATGGTAAAGCCTTCGTTGAGCCAGAACTCTCCCCAGTTGGCATTGGTGACCAGGTTCCCAAACCAACTGTGGGAGATCTCATGGATGATGACGTCGGCTAAGGAGCGGTCCCCTGCTAGCAGGCAGGGGGTGACAAAGGTCAGACAAGGATTCTCCATTCCTCCAAATGGAAAGGATGGCGGCATGAAGAGGAGATCGTACCTGACAAGAAACAGGAAGTCACGGGAGGCCCCGACTCTCCACAGCGGACCTCGCTTCCCTGTCCTCTCCAGGCCCAGCATGAGAATGAAGCCTGGGCCTTTGGGAGTTCCCCAGGAAGCACCCCTGCCTTTGGGCTTGCTCTCTTAAAGTAGCTGAGCCTTGTCTTGCCCTCCTCCCAAATTGGCTGTGAGCGTGCCCTCAGCTTCTTCATACTTACCTCACCGGAGGCCAACTTAGGGTCATAAAGACCAGCCTGCAGCTTGGAGATGTTGCTGGAGCAACTTCCCACAAAGAGGAATGGCATGCCAACAAAGGCCGGCCCTGGGGTTCCTCCACTCTCCCCACCTCTAGCTTGACAACAAATCTTAATCATTCCAAAAGCGGTCCCTCCTGGGTCCCGTTGGCAGCCTCAAGGAGCCCGGCTCATCCCTCCCTCTTTCTTTCCCCGTCTCTTGTGTTTTTGGGATGGGGAAGGCTTGCTCTAGGAGACAGAAGGGGAAGCAGCCCCAGGAGTGTGGAAAACAGTGCTCAGTTTCACAAAACACATCCATCAGCTGATACCACACCTTCCCCAAACATAGGGTCCGAAAAGCTTCTCTCCTGTTGCCAGAAATTCTTCTATCACCCCATTGTACTCCTCCTTGGCAGCTTCAATTAGGCAGGGCTCTGCCCACACCCGGCTCCTAAGCACAGAGAGGCAGAAGATTGTTCAGAGACCGCTGCAGCAGCCACATGAACCACCTGTACAACACTAGCCTTGGTCCCATATTTGAGGCAATGCAATGTGGCCATGTGGCCAGACGCTCAGATGGGAGAGGCAAGATCAGACCCTTTAGCCCCAAGAGGCTGCTCATCAGACCTGGATATGAGAACCAAAAAAACCCTTTGGGGAGGTGCCATCTGGCCCCCCTTTAGGCTGCTCATCACAGCTGGGTATGAAAACCAAAGACCACCTTGGGGAGGTGCCAGGTGGCCCCTCTAGGCAACAGGACTTACACCCACAAGAAGCCATGGCTTCCACACTAAAATTCAATCCTGCAAAAGTGAAGGTGAAATAAAATAGAATATAGGACTCAGACCTGTAATCTCAGCACTGGAGAGGCTGAAGCAGGAGGATTGCTGTGAGTTCCAAGACAGCTATGGCTATGGGGTGAGACATTGCTTCAAAAAAAAGCAAAACAGAAGCAGGGCATGGTGGCTTATGCCTTTAAATCCCAGCACTCAGGAGGCAGAGGCAGGCGGATCACCGTGAGTTCGAGGCCAGCCTGGTCTACAAAGAGAAGTATAGAACAAGGCTACACAGAGAAACCCTGTCTCGAAAAACCAAAACAACAACAACAAAAAACAAAAAAGCAAAACAGAGGTCTGCCTGCCTCTCCCTCCCAAGTGCTGGGATTTGTCTGTGCATGGTACATGGGAGAGTCCAGTCCTCCAGTTCTACTGTGTGGGTCCCAGGAAGTGAGCTCAGAGCATCAGGGCTGGGAGCGAGCGCCTTTACCCAATGAGCTGCCTTACTGGCCCTTGTAATCCCAGCATTTGGAAGGCTTGAGGCAGGAGGATTGAGAGTTGGAGGCTACGTAGGAAGACTCTGTCTGAACCAACGAACCAGAGGATAGAGACAGGAAGACAGAAGTGAAGAGGGAGCAACAACACCGCCACCAGGAAGATATGGTCAAACAGAAAGTCAAGGCGGAGAGAGCCAGGGATTAGGCCAAGAGCATTTACCACTCCAAGGGTGAGCTGACGCCAGGACGCAGGCCTCCTGAAGCCAAGGCCTGCACCTCGACCTTGGGCACGTCCTTATTACGGCCTCAGTTTGGTTATCCACAAGAGGACACAAATATCATCAACCTCACTGAGTCTGCATAAAGATTAGGAGGGACCGTGTACAAAAGGGCCACTGGGTGCCACCCTCTGCCTTCTACCCAGGGTCCTCTTGTGGTACCAGGAGCTGGGCTAGGAGGAACGCTGTGTCAGAGGACCCTCATGTTTAACACACAGCACGAGCCCCGGGATGTGAACGAGGGATGTCACATGGTAGGGTAAGGGGGACGTCATCATCACCAGTTTACTTCTTTCTTCTGTTTCGTTTTGTGAGGCAGGGTTTCATGTAGCCCAGGCTACCGCCCCCCCACCCCCAGCTCACTACGTGGCTGAGGAAGAGCTTGAACTTTGGACCTTCCCGCCTCCGTTTTGCAAGTGCTGGGATCACAGCACTGTGCCACTGCCCTGGATTCTGCACTACGCCAGGGCTTCCTGCATGCAAGGCAAGCATTTTTGTTTTTTGTTTGTTTGGTTGGTTTTTCAAGACAGGGTTTCTCTGTGTAGCCTTGGCTGTCCTGGACTCACTTTGTAGACCAGGCTGGGCTCAAACTCACACCGATCCACCTGCTTCTGCCTCCTGAGTGCTGGGATTAAAGGTTTGCGCCACCACCACCTGGCAAGGCAAGCATTTTTATCAACTGAGCTACACCCTCAAACCATCATCATCACTGGCTAAATGGATCATGTGACCTTGTTTGACATGCTCTTGGGTTAATTTCTTACAGAGTGTTCAAAGGAATCATTATTTTATGGTATGCTTGGATTCTGTCCTATTCACATTGCCATTATGATCAGTTCATATGCCTTTAAAAAATTTTTTTGGCTGGGCGGTGGTGGCACATGCCTTTAATCCCAGCACTCGAGAGGCAGAGACAGCAGACCGCTGTGAGTTTGAGGCCAGTCTGGTCTACAAAGTGAGTCCAGGACAGCCAGGGCTACACAGAGAAACCCTGTCTCGAAAAACAAAACAAAAAACAAAAAAACAAAAAAAATTTTTTTTTGAAGATAGGGTCTCATTGTGTAGCCCTGGCTGGCCTCAAACTCACAGAGATCCTATTGCCTCTGCCCTCAGAGTACTGAGATTAAAGGTGTGCACCACTACACACAGCCTACTTTATATTTTTGCAAATAGAATGTTTGTTAGGGCAAACACATCCTCAAACCACAGAGCCCTGGCTGTCCTGGACTCTCTTTGTAGACCAAGCTGACCTCAGACTCACAGAGACCCGCCTGCTTCTGCCTCTGGAGTGCTGGGTTAAAGGCGTGCCCCACCGTGCCGGCTCACAGACTTTTTCTTATGTTTCCCCCCTGGTTGCAAAGATGACCTCCCAGTCCATTCCATTAGGAATAGTATAACACCTTGCCTTTTGAGGCTGGCATGGTAGCGTTGAGGATATAGCTCAGGGATAGGGTGTCTGTCCAGCATGCTTAAGGTACTAGGTTTGACCTCCAGCACACCAAAACAACAACTGGGAAGAACATTGTTTTCAACGTGTGTGCTAGAAGCAGGTACCAACAGAATTCTGCTTATTATTCCCTCCTGACACCTAGGAGCTACCTTAATTCGTACCACTAGTACTGCAGAGCCTTGCTATAAAACTCCAGGCTTTGTTTTTTGTTTTTTTTTTGGTTTTTCGAGACAGGGTTTCTCTGTGTAGCCTTGACTGTCCTGGACTCACTTTGTAGTCCAGGCTGGCCTCGAACTCACAGCGATCCGCCTGCCTCTGCCTCCCGAGTGCTGGGATTAAAGGCGTGCGCCACCACGTTTGGCTAAAACTCCAGGCTTTGTAATGAATCTTGTGGAAGAAGTTGCCACCTTCAGATCTAAGGAACAACAGAACAAGAGAGCCAGGACAGGGGCCTGAACTTTGCAGTCCAACCTTTGACCTTTGCACAGGAGGACTAAGCTGCAGAAGTAGACGATAAGAAAATCTGCAAAAACCCATTCTCCTGGTTTTAGGCAGGATGATGATGATGATGATTATTATTATTGGGTTTTTTTTTTGGTTTTTTGAGACAGGGTCTCTCTATGTAGCCTTTGCTGACCTGGACTCGCTTTGTAGACCAGGCTGGCCTCGAACTCACAGCGATCCGCCTGCCTCTGCCTCCTGAGTGCTGGGATTAAAGGCTTGCGCCACCACCGCCCCGCTGGATTATTTATTCTATACAGCCCTGGCTGGTTTCGAACTTGAGACTTTCTATCTTAGCATCCCTAGTAGCTGGAATTAGAAAGAAACTATACAAAATACCTGTTGGTCTCCACTAAATCCCACTAGTATCCTGTCAGCGTATGTCTAGACCGAGGCATCTGCAGCAGGCAGAAAGGACAGTCCTTACTCTCTTCAAAAGGATGCGATGAGATCAAAGTTGCTCATTTGCAGAATTCAATGCTAGAGGAAATGGGCTTTGGCACAGAGCTATCTAGTGGCTGAAAGGACGCTTAATGCTTCGTTCCTAGTCAAGATCAGGCTTCTAAAACTTCCACCTGAGCACCAACACCACTCGGCTGAGCAGCTGCCCTCGTCCACGAGACTCTGCTACAGCTCCACCAGCTGCTGCTAAACCAGCAGACAACAGGCTTAGACAAGGAGGGAGGGGTGGAGAAGAGGAAGAGAGAAAAACAAGACTCTCCACCAACATACTCTGCCCTGAAGACAGCAGACATGGGATCCCACACTGCCCCAAGAGCCGTTCAGCAGAGCGCCCCTGCCTCTGGGGTCAGTCCAACCTTGCCTTGCCTGGTGTTTGTTTCTTACCTGGGTCCAACCTCAGCCGAAGCCAGATCTCCAATGGCCAAAGCTATCAGATAGGAGGGGATGGGCTGGCCCATCTGGAAGAAGAACTTATTTGGCCCTCTCTTCTCCCACGTGCTTGCGCTCATCACAGCTGTGAAGCCATCTGGGACCTGGCAACAGAGACAGCATAGGAAACCTCACCTGGAAAGCCTCACCCCAAAGCCCTGTTGCTTGTTTTGACTCCTGCTTTGTTCTTCTGCAGGCAAAGTGTTGCTATATAGTGTGGCCCTTTCTGTGCACACCAGGCTGACCTGGAACTTTTGATGGCCTTCCTGCCTCTGCTTTCTGACTGCTCCAATTCCATAACCATGCCTGGCAAAAAGGTCTCCTTTGACTAACTTGAACGGTCTGATCAAGAACCTGAGCAGTGATGGTGATGACTCAGAGTCCCTCCTGGAGAACACAGAGGCTTCCCAAACTTACACTGATGGCACCTGGACTGCGTAAAATTCCTGTCAAGGAACATGGTTGCACCCAACTTTAATCCCAGCACTCAGTATCGCTGAGAGCCTGAGGTTAGCCTGTTCTACACAGTGAGTTCCAGGCCAGCCAGGGCTACACGGTAAGTTGTCTCAAACAACAACACCTGCAGATGGAAAGCTGACTTTTCAGAGATACCACTGGATGGATGTAGTAAGTTACCAACCAAAATGGGACCTGATGGGTCTGGAATTATATTCTTTGTCTCTATCTTTCTTTGAAATAGGGTTTGACTAGATGGCCTAGGCTGGCACCGAACTCAGGATTTTTGTGTCTTTGCCTCCTAAGGGCTGGGATTACAGATAGGTACTGCCATGCCTGGCTTTGTTTTGTTTGTTTGGGTTTTCTTTCTTTCTTTTTAAAGAGTTGTTTATCGTGTATACAATGTTCTGCCCACATGTGTGCCTGCCCGCCAGAAGAGGGCACCAGATCTCATTACAGATGGTTGTGAGCCACCATGTGGTTGCTCGGGATTGAACTCAGGACCTTTGGGAGAGCAGCCAGTGCTCTTAACTTCTGAACCATCTCTCCAGCCCAGTTTGGTTGGTTTTTCAAGACAGGGTTTCTCTGTGTAGTCTTGTCCTAGAACTTGCTCTGTAGACCATGCTGACTTTGAGCTCAGAGATCTGCCTGCATCTGCCTCCCGAGTGCTGCCCTACTGCCGGGCTCTGGATTTTTTTTTTAACATTAAAAAACAAAGCACTTATTTGATTATGTTTTAATTATGTGCGCACACATATAAATGAAGGTGTCCGTGAGGTGCTGGATCCCCTGGACACAGAGTTATAAGATTGTTGTAAGCCACCTGATATGGGTGCTAAGAACTAAATTCAAGTCTTCTGGAAGAGCAGAAGGTGTTCTTAACTGTTGAGCCATCTCTCATGCCTAAGCCCAAGGACAAACATGCTAAGCTAAGTTGCCTTACCTCAATAAGAGCCGAGTATGTGCACTTCACTGCAGGCGTGTCGAAGCAAGGGAAAAAGGCTCGGTTCAGGACGGCCTGACCCTGGGTGTAGACAAAGGGTTTCTTCTTTCCTGCTGTCTGCTCAGGAGCCAGCCAGCAAACCTAAGATGGGAGAGGGCATTTCAGAGCAGACAGATCCTGGGCACAGGAAGGAGCTGCTGGCATGGGGCATTTTCAAGACATTTCGTTATCCTTGAAACCTTCCTGCAGGACACTCTGTCCCTGACCAGACTGTCCTTTCCTGCTGTGTGCTTAATCTACTTTGGAATAGGCCATGGCTTTATGCCTGCATCAAAGGGCAGACACTGCACTCCCCATGGTATCCCATGGGCACCTCAGGATTCCCGTCAGAACCTCAGACTGAGATTATGGCCTCCTCCGTACCCTTCTCACTGTAGCAGTTGCCCATCTAACCAGGGTTTTGCAGCTTTGACAGAGGAGCAGAACCATCTAGGAGCCAGAGGTTGTCTTGTATTGTTCATTTGTTTTGCTTTGTTGTTGTTGTTTGGGTTCCCCCCCCCAAGACAGGGTTTCTCTGTGTAGCCTTGGCTGTCCTGGACTCTCTTTGTAAACCAGGCTGACCTCGAACTCACAGAGATCCGCCTGCCTCTGTCTCTAGAGTGCTGGGATTAAAGGAGTGCGCCACCACAGCCCAGCTGGTTTTTGTTGTTGTTGTTTGTTTGTTTTTGCTTTTGTTTTGTTTTGGAGACAGGGTTTCTCTGGATTTATTTTATAGACCGACCAGGCTGGTGTTTTGTTTGATTGTTTGTTTTTGACAGGGTCTTCATGTAGCACACGCCAAGCCAAGTTTCTGTTTTTTTGAAATGAATAGTTATGAGGCGGCTAGCTCATTCATGTAGTAAGGTGACTCCTCCTGTTCTCCCATATCTGGGTTGACTGGATCTCCCAGGCCTTTTGTTTTTGTTTTTGTTTGTTTTAAGATTGTATTTATTTCTTTTATATATGAGTGCTCTATCTGCATATACACCTGCACGCCAGAAGAGGGCACCAGATCCCATTACAGATGGTTGTGAGCCACCATGTGATTGCTGGGAATTGAACTCAGGACCTTTGGAAGAAGAGTCTTAACCACTGAGCTATCTCTCCAGCCCTATATCTCCCTCTTAGGGTGCTTCTTCCAGTGATCCTTTAGAAAAACCCAGAAAGGGGGGGATGGAGACCTTTCCTTAGTACTGGTATGGTGAGATGCCCTGGTGTGCCATAATTTCTGATACACCAGAACAACCTATCTGCAGCACAAGGATACGTGACCACAAGCTGGCATTCTGACCACCAGGAGACAGTTCCCAAGATGCAACAGCAGTTCTCTCAGCTCCTCCGGATCTCCTTCCTGCGTGCTCAGGGTTATGATGGAAGGTGTAGCTGTCCATTAGTTAAGAAAAGAGAGGCTTTGCCGCGACAAGAGACAAACCTTACTGTGGCCCATAGCAAAAGGAAATCATACACAATACAGGGAAATGTGTGTGTGTGTGTGTGTGTGTGTGTGTGTGTGTGTGTGTGTGTGTAACATTGAAGAGTGGGTTACACTATTCCAGGAAGGCTTCATGGGTGAAGTAAAGTTGTCCGATTAGATCGTTAAGGGCAAGCAAGAATCAGATGTTGGGAGAGAAGAGAGAAGCCTTTCTCCCCCGGGTGAGTTGGCAAAGGCAGGCCTGGATGAAGGCTCTGGGTGGGAGCTGCGTAGGCTCTGGATAGACTGGTAGGAGGCAGGCCTGAGCAGGCAGAAGGAAGGCCATTGAAAAAAACACATCTGAGACACTTGAGGGATGCACAAGAAAGCCACACTGGATGGTGAGTCTTTCTTTGCCTGCTTTTGTCCAAGTATAATAAATTTAATTAGTCCTCCAATAAATACAATGTAGTGTGCAAGGCAGGAGGTGACGCAGAGGGAAAAAGCTGACAAATACTGATGTAGTGGGGTGACTGAGGTCAACCCTGACAGACTCAGTACAGTGTGATCAAAGTGCCACTTCACCTCTGAATCCCCCTCCACAATGCACAGTTCCAGGCTAGTCATCTAGTCATGGGGGAAACCTCTGGAAAAATTCCAGTGGAATATCATTCTCTCCGAACTGTTAAAAATAAGGTAAGTATGAGAAACTCACAGCTCTAAAAGAAACCCCAAGATGCACAGCAACACACTAGCTACAATATGCAGCTTTGCCTGGGGATCAGGAGGCAGAAAACGACATAGGTAAAAAACAAAACAACAACAATGCACAAAAAAATCAAACAAACAAACAAACAAACAAAAACAGGGGGCTGGAGAGATGGCTCAGAGGTTAAGGGCACCAGCTGCTCTTCCAAAAGTCCTGAGTTCAATTCCCAGCAACCACATGGTGACTCACAACCATCTATAATGAGAGCTGGTATCCTCTTCTGGTGTGCAGGTGTACAATCAGGTGTAACACTGTATACATAATAAATAAATGTTTAAATCAAACAAACAAACAAACTAAGAGCCGGGCTTGGTGGTGCACACCTTTAATCCCAGCACTCGGGAGGCAGAGGCAGACAGATTGATGTGAGTTCAAGGACAGCCTGGTCTACAAAATGAGTCCAGGACAGCCAAGGCTACACTGAGAAACCCTGTCTCAGAAAAACAAAACAAAACAAAACAAAAAAGAAAAAACCTAAGGTAGCAGCTAGGCGTGGTGGCACATGCCTTTAATCCCAACACTGAGGAGGCAGAGGCAGGCAGATCTCTGTGAGTTCAAAGCCAGTCTGGTCAACAAAGAGAGTTTCAGGACTGCCAGGCCTATTACACCAAAACAAAAAACCAAAACAAACAGACAAACAAAAACCCAACAACAACAACAACAAAACCCTAAGATAGCTATAAAGCCTATGGAGCCTTGTCAGTGTGTCAGTACTGACTGAACTGATGGGGAAATGGAAATTGTGGAGGGCAAGTACAGGAGCAGTGTACTATCTGCTTAGTTATGCTGTTAATCTGCCTTTTGTTATTATTTTGAACTCGCAGTCCCCCTGCCTCAGCTTCCTGAGCACTGGGACTCCTGGCATGTGCCATCACACCTGACTGGCACCAGATACTTAGATAAAGAAAATTTACCCAATTTTGTCAAGTATTTAGTCAAGTGCCTAGCGCATCTTAGGAAACCCGCTCAGCATCCCTCCACCATTCCCGCTTAGAGTATTTTTGTTGTTGCTGTTGCTTTGTTTGTTCCCTAGTGATGGGAGGAAAACAGAATGATGCAATGAAGAAAGCAGTCAGTGTGTGTACTACAGCCCATGTGAATTCTGGAAGAATTCTCTGCAGTGCTTGGATGAGCACTCTCATCAGAATGGCCGCAAAAGGGGGACAGAATGCATAGCAGTGCCCTTGGGGAAGACTTACACAGTGGCAGTCCTTTGTAAAGCAGAGGGCAATCTCAGTCATGATGTCTTAAAGGACGATAATTGTTTCTGCTGTTTAACTTCAGTTGCTACCTTTACCTTTAGAGTGGGCAAGTTTTTGTTTGTCTGTTTGTTTTGTCGAGACAGGATTTCTCTGTGTAGTCGTGGCTGTCCTGGACTCACTTTGTAGACCAGGCTGGCCTTGAACTTAGAGCTACCCACCTGCCTCTGCCTACCGAGTGCTGGGATTAAAGGCATGCACCACCATACCCGGCTTGCATTTTATTTTTTTAAGAGACAGGGTATCTCTGTGTAGCCCTGGCTGCCCTGGGCTCACAGAGATCCACCTGCCTCTGCCTCCTTAGTGCACGCCATCACACCCAGGTAGAGTAGGCAAATTTAGGGAGGGTTTAACTTTCCAACCCTGTTTAACTTCTGGCTCCCACTGAAAATTAGGAGTCAAGCTACGGCGAAGGAGCTGCAAATGTTTCGCTCCAGGGAACTTGCAGCCTTTGGGGCTAGATTGTACCGCACACTCCGGACTTTCAGTTCCCTAACAAGTTCTAGCACAAGGCTCATGTATTCCTCCGACCAGAGGAGGAAGTGAACTGCTCTTTGGGTCAGTCCTAAAAGTGAAGGGGAACCACTTGCTGGCTATGAGCAAGCTCCAGCAGTCTGCAAACAGCGCTGGTGAACCTTGTAACCCAGCCCAAGGCTGTCACTGACACATGTCCACTTCTTGTACACAAAAACTTCCACTATTTGTCCTCCTGGGAAAACCTTAAGACTTAAGAGCCAACCAACAGTTACTGGGAAGACCAAATTACTATAAAGCCTCGCATACTCTAATTACACATTCTCCTTCTTGCTCAGATTCTTAAGTCAAGTGCAGGATTTCATAAGAGGAAGCAAAAGTAATGATCTAGGCTTCAGGGCTGTTTTAACCTGTGCAAAACCAAAAGGGCTTTCACAATAAACGACCGTGTCAGTATCCAGCTCACTAACCAACAATGTCCAGGCTCCACCAAAGAGAATTATAACCCACAAACCAAACAAAAGCAAAAAGTCTGTGCATCAAGTTTTTCATCCTGAAAAAGACACACGGGATAGCAGACAAGTTAAGTCTAGCACGTGTGTCACAAGAGGCAATGCAGGGCAATCTAAGACAAATCCGGTCAGCGGCCAGGGAGGCAGGAAGGACCGGCAGAAAGAACACAGCACCGGCTGGAGAGGTCCGAGTCCCGGAATGGGGACCCGGGAGCCAGAATCCAGAGCCGGCGATGGGGGAGGAAAGTCAGATCATGGGGTTCCCCCGCGGAACCTGCAGAGCGGGGCCGGGTTTCCTGCTCTCGGGCTAGCCAGCTCGGCTGGGGAAAGGCCTGTGTGGCTCGGGCGCACGGCGCGCACTCACCCCGGGTCCCTCTCCGACGCGGTAGGTGAGCTCCAGCTGGAGGCGCTCGGCGGCATGGCAGGGCTGCGGGAAAGCCACGCACAGGGCCTGGCCATAGTGCGAGAAGGGCTGCGTGTGGAACGGCACGGGCTCCGCGAGCCGCTGCTGCTCTCCGGGCTGCCCCCGCCGCAGCGTCGCGGCCGTCACCTCCAGGCAGCTGTGTGAGTCCAGCCGCAGCTCCGAGGCGCCTTCCGGCAGCAGGCAGCGCAGCTCCAGCGTCGCCGTGCCGCTCAGTCCCCGGCTTCCCGGGCCCGGGCCCGGAGGGCCGAACTCCGCCCGCAGGTCCAGGTGCAGGTGCAGGACCTCGAAGTCGCGGAAGCTGGAGGCCGAGGCCACGTCCGTGGCTTGTGCCGAGTGCAGCGGCCGAGCCGCCGCGCCGCCGCAGCTGCCGGGCCCGCCGCTCTCCATGGCTCCCGAGCGGTTGCTCACCCGCCGGGAAGGCTGGCCGCTCCTCGGGTCCCAGCAGGCTCCGCCTCGAGGCGACGAGCCACCGTGGGCCCCGCCCCCGAGGAATGCGAGCGGCCACCGCCCCTAGCACACCCGAGACACACCGGCGGTACCTTCCCTTGTTGCACGCAGCCCTCTTCCTGCTCCGCTCAGGTTCCTCAGTTACCCTGCGACCAAGGACCGTGGCGTTAGTGGGTCGCCCTTCGACCCAGGCCACCCTTGCCAATTTCCCATCCTCTTGAGCAGCCAGCAGGATGCGGGAGAACAGAACCTGGATTGGAAGGGTCTCGGTTTGAAATCTCACTCTCCTCACCTAGCCAGTTTATTAGGACTGTATGTGACATCTGGACAAATTGTCTGTAAAGCAGGAATTGTAATGCTATTTCTCTGTCAGGAAGATGTCTAACGTGCTTCCTCTGTGACTCCAAGCACGCTGATCTTTACAGTATTGTGTCAAGACCAGGGACGTTTTTGTTGTTCTGTTATATATCTGTAAGTTCCTACCTACTTTAAATTTTAGTTGTTTCTATTTTTAAATTTTTATGTGGATGGGTGTTCTGTCCGTGTGTTTGTGTGCCTAGTGCCCGCAGATGCCAGAAGAGGGAATCAGATCCCCTGGAGCTGGAGTTACAGGCCTTGTACGTTGCCATTTTGGTGCTAGGAACCAAACCAGGTCCTCTACAAGAGCAGCCAAGAGCTCTTAACCGCTGGGCCATCTCCCTATCCTAGTGTGTGTGTGTAATTTATATATATATTTATTTTTTTTGTTTGTTTGTTTGTTTGTTTGTTTTTCAAGACAGGATTTCTCTGTGTACCCTTGCCTATTCCAGGACTCACTTTGTAGACCAGGCTGGCCTCGAACTCACATTGATAGCCTGCCTCTGCCTCTCAAGTGCTGGGATTAAAGGTGTGCGCTACCACGCCGGCTGTTTATATATTCTTAGTGGGTTTATTAAGACTGGTTAGTTAAACTCATTAGCTATTGAAACTATATATAACTTTTTTAAAAATTATGTTACTATGTAGCCAGGGAGGTCCCAAACTGGAAATCCTGCATCTGCATGAGGAGTTGTGGGATTATTACTGACCTGACCTGCGGCGTTCGACTAAAACTTGGGAGGAAGGTCACCTGTTGAAAAATGCAAGACACAAAGGAGAGCAAGTCTGATTGATCAAACTCTCAAACTTTATTAGTCAGGCAGCAGTATTTATAAGTCAGAAGGCAGGGAAGCATATTGCTATAGCAACCCAGCTGCAGGCTTTTCTCAAAACACAGGGAACTCCAGGCAGGGTCATAATGTCCTGCCACACAGGGTATCTGGCTCCCTCTTTGTCTAGTCTAACTGCTAAACCATAACCGGGTTGCTCCATCTCTATCTGTCTTTAGTCTAACTGCTGACCCACAACAGGGTCAGCTAGTTTCTGGTGAAAGGCAAGCTCTAGGAAAAACAGACTTAAAGGTGCAGGCTCTGACAAGATGGCTGAGCATTGGCCATATGGCCTATTGTCCCCAACATATTACCACACCTTGATAATATTTGTCTATCAAGGCTGGGATCAAATCTAGAGCCTCATGTATCTTAGGCTAGCACTCTGCCACTGAGCTCTATGCTCTCATCTGTGCACTGTAATACTTAGCTGCCCATTACATGTCACTTGTATTTTCCTTGTGGGGCTCAGTTTATTGAGCTAGACACATCTCTACACTTTGTTTCTCTTCTGCATTGGTGCCTTGCAGTAGCCACAGATGAAGAAATTATATATTAAAAGAAAGAAAGAAAGAAAGAAAGAAAGAAAGAAAGAAAGAAAGAAAGAAAGAAAAGAAAGAAAGAAAGAAGAAAGGAAGGAAGGAATATCTGCTTAAATTTCTTTCACCAGTCCACAGTGGCCTGGTGGTAGTGAACAGATATTTGTTCATGTCTCCAAGGGAAAACTAAAACAGTTAGAGAGTCATATATCTCTACTCTCTATCCAAAGATAAAATTTCCCCCAGTAACTGGAATGGAACCCAGAGAGTCACACACACTGGGCAAATGATTTACCACTGAACTATGCCCCTATACCTCTCCACCTCTTTTGAGACAAGGTCTTACTAATGCAGTCCTGGCTGACCTGGACCAGCAGGCCTCAAACTCAGAGATCCACTTACCTCTGCCTCCTGACTGCTGTGATTACAATTTTACATCACTATGCTTGGACCTGCCCCCCCCCCCAGCATAATGCAGTGAAAAGTTCTAGAAGCAGGGCTGTCCCTGTAACGAGGGTAGAGCACCTGTACATTTTACCTGCACAGTATTGCATGCTGTGTAAGCTTACTAAGAAGCTGGCTCTGGAAACTTGGCCCCTCTACTTCAAACCCAAACATTTAAAAAATGTTGTCCAAATGCCCCCCCTGTCCCCCCCCATCCTGGGTCAGGCTGCCACTGCCCCCACCCTCACCCCCAATTATGTAAAGGGGAGCAGGAAAAACAGCAAGCTGCTAAGGTTATTAAAAACACTGAGTCCCCCAAACAGCTTGAAACTAAGTTATTTCCAATTGTTTAGTCCGTGGGATAAAAATTCCCATGGTAGGGTGGGGAAAACTTACCCAGGAAAAGCAACTAGACCGGGAATTCCAGTGGCTTCCTGATGTCAGTTCCTGCTGGGTGTTTGTAAGCTCTGATTTGATGTGATCTTTGCTTTCGGATCCACTACTCCCTCACCTTTGCTGGAGTTTCTAAGTGCCTGATGTGATGATGATTTGCTGTGTCTGCTGCTTCTGTCTAGCTGCTGCTTGCTATTGGCTCTTTTACCTTGCTTGCTGCGTGCCTAATAAACCTGCTCATCTGAAACGGAGAGCATCTCCATCATGGTCCTCCAGGCTGTGCAGGACACAGCACCTAGGCTTTGGATTCTGTATTTATTCTCCAATAAAGGCACTAGAGCTTTTCTTTCTATTTATTTATTTATTTATTTATTTATTTATTTATTTATTTATTTATTTATTGTTGTTTTTTCCAAGACAGGGTTTCTCCGAGTAGCCCTGGCTGTCCTGGACTCTTGTAAACCAGGCTGGCCTTGAACTCACAGAGATCTGCCTGCCTCCCAAGTGCTGGGATTAAAGGCATGTGCTACCATGCCCAGCTGGCACTAGTGCTTTAAATCTGTTTTAAAGATTTATTTATTATGTATACAGTGCTGTGCCCACACATCTGCAGGCCAGAAGAGGGCATAAAATTACATTATAGATGGTTGCAAGCCACCATGTGGTTCCTGGGAATTGAACTCAGGACCTCTGGAAGAGCACTCAGTGCTCTTAACTTCTGAGCTATCGCTCCAGCCTGGCACTAGCACTTTTCAAAGTTGATACTGATTTCAGGGTTTGACTCAGGGATCATGCAAATGACCCTAGAGCAGGGGTTCTCAACCTGTGGGTGACTGATCCCTTGGGAGCAGGTGTGGAATGACCTTTTCATAGGAGTCACATATCCGATATCCTGCACATTAGGATTCATAACAGTAGCAGAGTCACAGTTACAAAGTAGCAATGAAACAATTTGATGGTTGAGGGTCACAACATGAGGAACTGTATTAAAGGGTGGCAGATTTAGGAAGGTTGAGAAGGACTGTCTTACAGCAGCTTGTGGTTGAGAAAGTGAAAATAATAAAATAATAAAAATTAAAATTTTCTAAAAAAAAAAAAAGGAAGAAAAAAGAGCTGGGTGTCGTGTCACATGCCTTTTTTTTTTTTTTGTACAGTATTCTGCCCCCATGTGTGCATACCAGAAGAGGGCACCAGATCACATTATAGATATTTGTGAGTCACCATGTGGTAGCTGGGAATTGAACTCAGGACCTTTGGAAGAGCAGACAGTACTCTTAACCTCTGAGCCACTTTTCCAGTCTCTAAAGCTTTTCTTTTCTTTCTTTCTTTCTTTTAAGATTTACTTATTTATTTTATGTAGATGAGTGCTCTATCTACATGCACACCTGTTTGTCAGAAGAGGGCATCAGATCACATTATAGATGGTTATAAGCCACCATGTAGTTGCCGGGAATTGAACTTAGGACCTCTGGAAGAGCAGACAGTGCTCTTAACTGCTGAGCCATCTCTCCAGCCCTTAAAATTATTCTTTCTTAAAAATATATTTTATTGATTTATTCATATTACATCTCAATTGTTATCCCATCCCTTGTATCCTCCCATTCCTCCCTCCCTCCCATTTTCCCCTTACTCCCCTCCCCTATGACTGTGAATAAAAATATGGAACGCTTCACGAATTTGCGTGTCATCCTTGCATAGGGGCCATGCTAATCTTCTCTGTATCATTCCAATTTTAGTCTATGTGCTGCCGAAGCGAGCACTTAAAATTATTCTTATTGTATATAATCTACTGATGTTAGAGAAAGAGCCTTTTGTTGGACTAAAAGCGGGAGATATAGGGACAGTCTGTCAATAAACATCACTTGTCAATAAAAAGCTGATGGCCAATAAGCTGAGACAGGAGTGGAAGGTGGGACTTCTGGCAGGGAGAGACAGGATCTCTGAGATAGAGTCAGAAGGGGAAAAGATTTGCCACCAGGACATGGAGGAAGTGGGACAGATGTATAAAGCTGAGGAGAGAAGGTAACCAGCAATGTAGCTGAACTTAATACAAACAGGGTAAGAAGTTACTAGTTGAGACAGGCACGGTGGCGCACGCCTTTAATCCCAGCACTTGGGAGGCAGAGGCAGGCGGATCGCTGTGAGTTTGAGGACAGCCTGCTCTACAAAGCAAGTAAGTCCAGGACAGCCAAGACTAACACAGAGAGACCCTGTTCCTGGTTGCTGTTGATGTAGTTTGATGAGAAGTCAGAGATATCTTGAAATGAAGATTGGACTTGTCCCAAGGAACCCAATGACCCTAACTACCAGGAAGACGCTAAGGAAACCTGTCCCTTCTGCCCACTTACCTTCTTTCTCTCCTATCTACTGTTTGGGGTTGGAAGGTATTAGGACGGATAAGGGACTGGGGTGAAGGGAGGAAGAGGCATAAAAAACTCAAATAAAAGAGTTTAAATAAAGGCTCTATAGGTTAAAATTGAACCGAGAATCTGCCCAGCTATAGTGCCATATGCTATTATTAATAAATATAAGCTGGGTGTGGTGGCACACGCCTTTAATCCCAGCACTCGGGAGGGAGACTCAAGTGGATTGCTGTGAGTTCGAGGCCAGCCTGGTCTGCAAAGTGAGTCCAGGACAGCTAAGGCTACACAGAGAAACCCTGTCTTGAAAACTCAAAAAATAGAAAATAAATAAATACAAAGGTCTCTGTGTCATTATTTGGGAGCAAGGGGAAAGCTCATAATTTTTTTTTGGTTTGTTTGGTTGTTGTTGTTGTTCGAAACAGGGTTTCTGTGTGTTATTTTGGCTGTCCTGGACTCACTTTGTAGACCAGGCTGGCCTCGAACTCAGTGATCCACCTGCCTCTGCCTCCCGAGTGCTGAGATTAAAGGTATGCACCACCATGCCTGGCAAGCCCATAATTTTACACTGCACATTCCAGGCAAGCTGCTCTGAAAGCATTTGGATGATTCTTTTTTTGTTTATCTTTAGGAGTGCTGAGATTACAGATGTGCACATCTGGCATTTTGTGTTTTACAGTAGTAGGATGCCATTATATTGCAGGTGGTTTTTCCTCTTGTCCTCATGCTTCCAAAATAACAATTCATGAGACTCAATTATTATTTTATAAATACTCAGGCCATATAGCTATGCTCTTCTTTTTTTTGGGGGGGGGGAGTTTCAAGACAGGGTTTATCTGTGTAGTCCTGGTGTCCTGGATTTGATTTGTAGACCAGGCTAGATTTGAACTCACAGCGATCCACCTGCCTCTGCCTCCCGAGTGCTGGGATTAAAGGCGTGCACCACTACACCAGGCCAGCTATGCTCTTCTTTGACTAGCTCATAACTTAAGTTAACCCATTGTACTAATCTAAATTCTGCCACATGGTTGGCTACCTGAGCTCAGGCACCATGCATCCATCCTCCTCACATCTTGGTGACTGAATCTCGTGCACCTATCTCTATCCCAGATTCCTTCTGCCTATCGGATATTGCACCTATTTCCTGCCTCAGCCATAGGCCATAGGTTTATTTATCTATTTATTTATTTATTGGTTTGCTGTTGTTAGTTTTTTTTTTTTTTTTTTACAGGGTTACTCTGTGTAGCCTTGGTTGTCCTAGAGTTTGCTCTGTAGATCAGGCTGGTCTTGAACTCACCTGCCGCTTCCTACCAGAGTTCTGGGATTGAAGATTTGTGCTATCACACCTGGCTTTTTTGATTGATAGGTGTTGAATCCATACAACACACAAGAGATTCCTTCTTCAATGTTTCAGGGATTGTCAAACTTGCCTGGCTAGCACTTTGCCCTGCTGAGCCATCTAGCCTCCCCATCAACCTCCCAACCCCCTCTGCCCCAGGTGGAGGGTCTCTCACCAGTTGGCTAGGCCAGCTGGCCAGAGAGCTCTGGGGTTCTCCTGTCTCTGGCCCACCAGGTAGGGCACGTCACCACAAAGGAGATCAGTCTTCATGCTTCCATGACACACTTTACCAATTCAGCTATCACTCCAGTCCTAAAGCAACACATCACAGGATGGAAGGATGACCACACTCCCAGTCTCTAGACATTTAGCATACGGAGACAGATGCATCTGCAGTAGCTTCTCAGAAATCAGTTACAGGCCAATTCTAGTCAAGTTCAGATAGTAGGAAAACGGGTAAGCAGGTGAGCATTTTGACTATCAAAATAATTCCACCTTTTCAGCAAAGACCTAGAGAAACTTCCTGCCTGTGTGCTTGTTTCTCTGATTAATGAAAATGGCTTTTATTTTGGGCTCTTCCAACTTTAGCTTTAGACTATCTACCAAAAAACGTCACAGCGTTATTTTGTTCTTGAACGAGGGTCTCGTGTGATCTAGGCTGGACCGGAACTCATCATGTAGCGAAGACTCTCTTGCTCCTTCCAGATGCTGGGATCGCAGGCACCCACCACACCCCCATGCCCAGTCTTACGCAGTACTTAGAGTGCACCCTGAGCTTCACGCATGCCACACGAGTATGCTACCAGTTTTCATAAAGGCAGGTAGTAGTCTAAGCTACCTGTTCCCTGTCCATGGAGCACTGAGCCTCTGTTGACCACAACACAGGGAGGCCACTTTCCAAAGAGAGCCAGGAAGCCTTGGAAACACCATTAGAAAGTTTTTCATCTCATGCTCTGTATGTGGTAGAAAAAATATAATAATAATAATAATAATAATAATAATAATAATAATAATAATAATAATAATAATAATAATAAACTGGACATCTTTCTTTCACCTCTTATCAACCTCATAATTATTTCCTGAAAAATCTATTGTAATCAAGAATTGTCAGCTGGGCGTAGTGGCACACGCCTTTTTAAAAAAATTTATTTATACAGTGTTCTGCCCACATGTGCACCTGCCTGTCACGAGAAGGCACCAGATCTAATTACAGATGGTCATGACCCACCATGTAGTTGCTGGGAATTGAACTCAGGGCCTTTGGAAGAGCAGTTGGTGCTCTTAACTTCTGAGCCATCTCTCCAGCTTGTGGCGCACACCTTTAATCCCAGCACTAGAGAGGCAGAGGCAGCTGGATTGCTGTGAGTTCAAGGCCAGCCTGGTCTACAGAGTGAGTATAGGACAGCCAAGGCTACACAGAGAAACCCTGTGTTTAAAAAAAAAAAAAAAAAAAAAAGAGGCAGGCAAATCACTGAATTCAAGGCCAGCCTGGTCTACAAAGAGAGTTCCAGGACAACCAGGGATACACAGAAAAACCCTGTCTCGAAAAACCAAAAAATAAAATAAAAAGAATTGTCTCAGGGTCAGTGGATGGCTCAGTAGTAGAGTTCTGTTTCAGGAAGAGCAAGGGCCTATGTTGGATCCCCAGTGTCACAAAGAAAAGAAAATCAAAGCTTAGTGGGCTGTGGTAGGGTATGTCTCCAATCTCAGTACTCAGGAAGTGGAGGTAGAAGGCTTACAAGCTCAAGGACAGCCCAGATTATATAGCAAGACTACCTCAAAAACAATTCAGATATGCTAGATCAAAAACTATAATAGCATTACATATGAATCAGCAGCAAAGAGCGGGAATTCACATGAAAGGAATTACTGACATGCCATGTAGAGGATAATTATTTCACCTTACAAGAGCATTATTCCCTCTGCGGCTGAATGTGCTATCTGAACACTTTCCTGACACACATGCCTTACTTATGGCTGAAAGCTGGAGTGCTGCACACTTAACAGATTTGTCCGAAACTCCTTATCACTAAGGCTTTAGGGAAATACAAATCAAAGCCACAATGAACCAGACTATCTCAAAAAAAATTACCCCAAACAAACCTAACCTCAAACACATGGCAAACGACCTCCCGCGTCAGGAGGGCTAGAAAGTTTCTTTAAAGGGAGGGGACTGTGGGTACAGCTCGCTGGTTGTATGCTTGCCTGACAGACAAGACTGGGTTTGACCCCTCCTGTGGAGGTGGGGCGATTAACAAGCACTTGACAAGGATGCGGAGGAAGAGAACACACTTGTATTGCTCCTGGAGTAGGAAAATGGTGCAGCCCTTGTGGAAAACAATTTGGCAGTTCCTCAGAGTTAAAGATAGAACTATCATGTGATCCAGCAATCTTAGTCTTAGGTAAATATCCAAGAGAACTTGAAGTAGGGGACTCAAATAGACATTTACACTCCAGGGTATAATTCACCATAGCTAGAAGTTGGAAAACAGCTTGTTTCCATCAATAGTGGAATGAGTAAGTCACAGTTGGTATATGCACACAAGGAATATTCAGAAACAAGACTAAAGGATTTCCAGGATGAATGGACCTGCCAACACTATGCTAATTAAGGCAGGTATAGAATGAGTCTGTATGATTCCATGCACGAGATAAAAACACACGTACCAATGTCTACAATGGTCAATACTATTTTATATCTATCATGTCACAATTTAAAAAACAAACCCTCAAATAATCAAGCTACAACTAGCAATTAAACACTTACTATGTGTAAAGCCTTGAGCTGAAAGGCAGATGCATTCACAACTTGCCTTCTGAAGGCCACGTCACCCCTAACACAAGCAGGAAAGTCCTCTGCTTAGGAAGGCTGCAGAAAGTTCTAGCCCTACCAGACCCCACAAAGTCAGCCTCAGGGGGCTTGAAACTTTGATTTTTAAAGAGACTCCTGTCAAGTTTGCTTATGAACTTGCATCCTCTTGTCTCAGCCTCCCAAGTGATGGGATTACAGGTGTGAGCCATCACACCTATCTTCTTTATTTTCAAACTCACACTATACCCCAAACTTCTTCTAAAAATTATTCTCATACAGAACTGGGTATATTAGAAGTAAGTTTTGTTTTGTTTTTTCTTTTTCTTTTTTTTTTTGGTTTTTTGAGACAGGGTTTTTCTGTGTAGCCTTGGCTGGCCTGGACTCCCTTTGTAGACCAGGCTGGCCTCAAACTCACAGCGATCCGCCTGACTCTGCCTCCCGAGTGCTGGGATTAAAGGCGTGCGCCACCACGTCCGGCTGTTTTGTTTTTTCAAGACAGGGTTTTTCTGTGTAGCTTTGGCTGTCCTGGACTTGCTTTGTAGACCAGGTTGGTCTTGAACTCACAGAGTCCACCTACCTCTGCTGTGCTGGGATTACAGGCATACACCACCACGCCCAACTACAAAGCAAGTTGTTTTGATGACTAGGAATCAAGAAATAGCGGCTCCAAGAGTTTTAAATCCAGTATCAACTTTTTTTTTTTTTTTTTTTTGAGACAGGTTCTCTCCATGTAGCCCAGGCTGGCTAACATGTGATCCATCTGCCTCTGGCTCTGGGATTAAAAGTGTGCACTTTGTCCGGCTAACTGACACATGCTAAACCAAGACAGCACTTTGCTTTCAAAGCAAAGGATGAACAGGAGACGTATCTTTCAATCCTTAAAATCGTTTCCTGTGGTGATTCATGCTGATTACATAATCCAGCCCACGTATAGTTCAAGTAAGATGAAGGTTGGCATAAACGTGCATTATCTGAAGTACACTTAGTATGGAAGGCAGAACTCTATAACTTGAAAGCAAAGGGTAAGTAAGTCCCAGGAGCCTTTTATTGTCTGAATAACTGTACACAAAACACCAGGCAGAGAAGTTCCGAAGGAAATGATGGTCATGATTCACTGCTATTTGGCCTTTGGTCCTGTATCTTCGAAGCACGTATACATTCTTTACATGGTATTAGACATTTATTTTTATCATAAATGCAGTCCAAGCATGAATAAATAAAATCAGTATCTTTTCTTCCCTCTGAGTCTCTTAAATAGAAAATGTGCCAAATGTCTCTTTGTGGCCCGCTTGGTCACTGTTGCCCCACCTAAGGCTTCCAACAGACTGTAATGTGATCTTCTGAGCCTACAGAACTACAGTTCACCCAGGTACAGGATCCTGGGGAAAAGTCCTACTGATACTGTTGGTAGTTTCCAAAGGGCGAGGTCGGTAACTGGCTTGAAGGCAACTGGGAGTGGTCTTCAGCAAACTGAGGGCCTGCAATTAAGATGGAAAGGGGATTTATAAAAGAATAGACCCAATTAAACAGTATGCCTGTGCAGAAAAGAAATGAAATCAACTTAAACAGTTCTGCTACACTCCAGTTACAGTCTGAATGTCTTCATCAGGCTGCTGGCCTTGACCTTGCCTTATAGACAAGAGTGATCCTGAACTCTCCTCCTGCCTCCACTTCTCAAGTACCAGGGTTACAGTGTGTGAACCATCCCATTTTATCTGTTGCTGAAGGGTGAATGCAGGGCTTTGTACATGCTCCCAAATACTCTACCAATTGAGCCACAACCTCAGCCTAGACGTGGTAGTATTTAAAGGGATTGCTACAATAAGTTTTCCTGGATTAAGGCTGGAAAACAAATAGACAAACAAAAACAAAACAAAACAACAAAACCCAAAAGTCTGTTTCTTTCTTTTTTTGTTTGTTTGGTTTTTGAGACAGGGTTTCTCTGTGTAGCCTTGGCTGTCCTGGTCTGGCTTTGTAGGCCAGGCTGGCCTCAAACTCACAGTGATCCACCTGCCTCTGCTTCCAGAGTACGCCCAGTGTTTCTCCTGTTTCTTAAACATTTTTTAAAAGTAATTTATTATTTTTTTAAGATTTACTTATTTTTATGTGCATTGATGTTTTGCCTGCATATATGTCTGTGTGAGACTGATAGATCCTCTAAAACTAGAGTTACAGATAGTTATGAGCTTCCATGTGGGTGTTGGGAATTGAACATGGGTCTTCTGGAAATGCAGCCAGTGTTCTTAACCACTAAGCTATCTCTATAGCCCTTAAGAATTCATTTTATTTTATGAGTATGTGTGTACCCCAGTGTGCAGGAGCCTGCAGAAGCCAGAAACTGCTGTAGGCAGTTGTGAGCTATGAGTGTACTGAGAACTGAATGTTGGTCTTCTGTAAGAGCAGTCAAGAGCTTTAATTGGATACATTTTTAAAGTTTAACATTTTAAAATTTACCTGTATGTGTGTCTGTGTAGGTGCATGCAGGTATATGGAAGCCAGCCCTGTGGCTGGAGTTACAGGAAGTTCTGAACCACTCAATGTGAATGCTAGAAACTGAACTTGGGTTTTGTCAACGAGCAGCAAGTATTCCAGCCTCTCTTGACCCGTAGTTTAGTATCCATTTAAAACTTTGTTCGTAAAACTTAAATGACTTTATGTATCTTTTTGCTGTTTTTTAAACATTTCTGTGTATGTACATGTGCCTGCTTAGGCCAGGAGAGGTCATGAGATCTGCTTGGACCTGGAGAGGAGTTATAAGCAGTTGTGAGTAACCAAAGTGGGTGCCAGGAACTGAACCTGGATCCTCTGGAAAAGCAGCAAGTGCTTGTAACCTCTGAGTCACTTCTTTAGCCACCACCTATTACTTTTGAAACTAGCTTTCGAGGTTATCATAGGCTCAAATAATATGAATAGTATGTTAATACCTAAAGTAAAAATCACTAAGTACTTCATTTTACCAAGCAAAATACATCCTTTCTAAATGGCAGGGAACCATTCCCACGTGTATGAACTTAGAACATTAAGGAGGAAGAGGACTTACCATTGGGAAACTGTGCAGAGGCAAATCTTGTCAACAAGATACCAGCTCCTTCAATTAAAGCTAGGAGAATGCCACCCATTGCAGCTGACCCAACCATGGCCACCGGTCCATCTGAAGACAGTAAGAACAAAGCTTACTTTAAAGGAAAGGCATACAGTTTTATGTTTCTCTCATTCTCAAACTCTTTCACTGTCCAAGACCCACACCCACCAAGCAACGGCTGAGAGGTCAACTCCAGCCCACGGCCTTTTTTATTTTTTAAGCAAAGCTGTGACAGTCTGAATGAGATGGCCCCATAGGCTCAAGTGTTTGAATACTGTGTTCCTATGTGGTCACTGAGGGTGAGTGGGCTTTGAGATTTCCAAAGACTTACGCCATCCTCCGAGTGCTCAAGGATTGAGATGTGTGCCGACCCAGCCACCTGCTACCTGTTAGCTCTGCTCCACCACCAGGGACCCGAATGTTGGAAAAGGGTCTTGTGCACTGGGTTTTCAGATGCTGATTTCAGTGCCCTGAGATGTTACTGCCCTGCCATGCACACTGTTATGAAACTTGAAGCATCTCCTGTATCCATGTGATGTGAGGAAATGCTCCCCAGTTATCCCTGATTGGTTAATAGAAGTTGCTGACAGCATGTAGCTGGGCAGAGAGAGACTATGAAGGCAGGATTTCCTGGTAAGGAGAAACAAGCTCTAGAAAGAGGGCTTTTTCACCAGGAGACATGAGGAAAAAATGGGTGTGACAATGGGCCTGGAAGGTGTAGTTAGCCTCGTGGCTGGATGAGGCCGGTGGTGGTCAAGTTAACTTAGATAAGCTAGTTGAGAGTCTGCCCAGCTAAGGCCTAAGCTTTGAAATATTAGAAGGTCTTGGTGTCTTTAGTTTTATGGATGAAGGGTCACCAGGGTCCCCCAACACCCTAACCCTTAGAAACTGTAAGGCCCAAATAAACTTTCTATATATTGCCTTCGTTATGGTGTCTTATCATACATCAGAGAGTAACCAGTATAAAAGCTCTATTGGACCACAGCCGTGTTCTTGCATGCTTGCATTACTGAGGTATGCTCACGTGCCTTACTAGCATCAGATCATATAATACACCAGCAGTGTGGCACACGCCTTAACCCCAGCACTGAGAAGCAGAGGCAGGCAGAACTCTGAGTTTGAGGCCAGCCTGATCTACATAGTAAGTTCCAGGCAAACCAAGGCTAAATGGTAAGAACCAGTCTCAAATCCAACGAAAACAAAACCAACCAACAAATAAGATTACATATTTACTTCTGGGCCAGCCAGATGGTTCAGTAGGAAAAGGTGCTTGTCACCAAGTCCAATGTCCTGAATTCAACCCTGGGGCCCATAAGACAGAAGGAAAAGAACCACTCTACAAGCTGTCCTCTGACACACACTCTCCTCCCCAACCCCCGTGTCTGTCTGTCTGTCTGTCTGTCTCTCTCTCTCTCATACACACACACTAAATTAATGCAATAGAGACATTTTATTTACTATTTGGGGTGTGTGTGTTGAGACAGGGATTCTCTATGTATCCTTGGCTGTCCTAGACTCACTTTGTAGACCAGACTGTCCTGGAACTCACAGAGATCCACTTGCCTCTGCCTCATGAGTGCTCGGATTAAAGGTATGTGACATCACGCCCGGCATCAATTTATTTACTATTAATGCCTGGGCTTGTATAAGATGAGCTTTGAAACTTCAGTCTAAGCCTCTGTCCTGAAGGTGCAGAGGATCACCTTGACTCCTAACAGCTGTGTGTGGCAGGCACTACTAACTCAGGAGAACTTAGAAAATTACAGCACAAAGAGTCTGGCATCCCACCAGCCACATAGGTAATAATGGCCAATGCTCTTAATCACTGTAATACATCAGTAGAAACTGTTCTCCAACGGGCACACACTTGTCATCCGAGAACTTGAGGAACAGAGGCAAAAGGGTAAGGTATTCAAGGCCATCCTGGATCACACAAGACCCTGTCACCAAAAACACCAGCAGGGGTCTGATGGGGTGGAACCGGCAAGCACACCAGCAGGGGTCTGATGGGGTGGAACCGGGGTATGGAATCAGCAGGCTCTGAATTCAGTTCCTGGAACTCAAGTAGTAGAAGGGGAAGCAGCTCCTGCAAACTGCCCTCTGACCTCATGTGGTGCACATGCTCACACATATGCATAAACAATGTGTGCATAAATAATGATAAATTTTAAAACAATCCCATACTTCTTTACTCTTATGACTTTTCAGATCACCATAAATATCCAATCTATACCAAATTTCGCAATGCTCTCACTTACTTCTTGCTGCCAGGATGGCCCCTGTTAAGGCACCGCTGGTGATGGAGTTCCAGGGGTCTTCTTTGCCTCTTATCTGAACCATGCTACAGTCAATCATGGAAAACAGTCCTCCCCAAACCGCAAAGCTTCCTGTTTTACACAATAGAAACAAACAGAAAACAACTACCTAAATTTCTTTTTTGTCTTAAAATAAAATATTATAGTGAAGTAAGTTTGTTTTGAAGCCAGCCTGGGTTATCTAATGATCCCATCTCAGAGAAGAGAGAGAAGAGAAAGCAGTTGCCTCCTGGAGGTGGGGGGGTCCACACCCACACTCTCAGCGTGCTCTCTACTAACCACTGTGCTTCAAGCTTACATGAAAGTATCTCGGAGTGGGAGAAATGGCTCAGTGGTGAAAGGGGCTTGCTGACCTTGCAGAAGGCTTGAGTTCAGTTCCCACCACCCACTTCAGTTGGCTCACAACCACCTGTAACCCCAGCTCCAGGGGATCTCATACCCTCTTCTGGCCTCCATGGGACCTACATACATGTGGCAGACACACAGAAATGCATGCAACATAAATAAAAATAAACCTTTAAAAAATCATCAAGATCTCTAACATTTCTGAAAGGTGGTTGGGGGGGGCGGAGATGAGGAAGGGAAAAAACAAAATCCAGAGGCTAGATTTAACTTAGCGATAGAGCTCTTGCCTAGCATATACAAAGGCCTGTACTTAACCACCTGCACCATAAAGCAAACCAAAATGAATAGATACGTAGGCGTAAAAGAAGCTACAAATGACTGAAAACATGTAAGCCACTCTTTTAGAATAACACACCTTTGTTTTTGTTTTTTTTCCGAGACAGAGTCTCTCTGTGTAACTTTGGCTGTCCTGGACTCTCTTTGTAGACCAGGCTGGCCTCAAACTCACAGCGATCCACCTGCTTCTGCCTCCCGAGTGCTGGGATTAAAGGCGTGCACCACCACCGCCACGCCACACCTTTGTTTAAACAGTACTTCAACCCAAAGGATCCTATTTCCTTCCTCTCATAATTTTATTTTTCCTTTCTTCATTAAGTGTCAAAGTGTCTACTCTGACAATCACTAACATGAACATAAAGAAAGCCAGCTTTTCTGGCCATCACAGCACATGTTAAGAGGCATAAGAACAACCTAGGAGGAGCCAGCACGCAGGAGGCCAAATCACTTTGTCTTTACCCTCTAAGACAGTGTGTGTGGGGGTTGCAATTCCTTGGTGGGGGGACTGAGTATCTATCTATTCATGGTGTTTCCTTTTGGACAGAAACTCTAAGACATGTTAAAATTGGATACCTGCATGACAGAAACAAGACTTTTACAATATAAGAATCCAGTTTAACTTTCCACACAAAGCAACAATCACTCGCAGGGTTACTGACAAGCAGAGCAAATGGAAATCACTAACAGACAAAGAGGAAAAATAAAACCTGCTGGCTGAACTCCTGTGATCTTTGCACTCAGGAAACTGGGGCAGGAAGATCTTGAGTTTAAGTCCAGCGTGGGGAATAATGAAGGAAGGGAAGGAAGGGCAGACAAGCAGACTGACAGGTACAGCCCATGTCCAGGTAAGCAGCAGAGGTCTGTATCAACGGAAGCATTCCTCTTACCTCCCAACTGTGGAGCCCTGGTTTTAATAGCTGTCAAACTTCCTCGGAGTCTGTGGTTTACTCCCTATAACAAAAACAAAAGGAAGCGGTCTAAAATGTAATAATACATTAGGGGCTGGGGAGACACCTCAGTGGTTGAGAGCACTGGCTGCTTTCCAGAGGACCCAGGTTTGATTCCCAGCATCTACACTGCATCTCACAACAGTCTAACTCCAGTGCCTGAAGATCTAATGCCTTCTTTTGGCCTCTATGCACACAGTGCACAGACATTCATACAGACAAAGCATCCATATACATAAAATAAAATAGGGCTGGACAGATGGCTCAGAGGTTAAGAGCATTTACTGCTCTTCCAGAGGACCTAGGTTCATTTCCCAGCACCCAGATGGCAGCTCACAACTGTCTGTAACTCCAGTTTCAGGGATCTGATACATAGGCACCAGGCATACATGCAGGCAAAACACATAAACACAAATAATAATAATGATAATGATGATGATGATAATAATAATAATTTCTAACCCACAATAATATCAACCAGCCCTGGCTTCCAGTGAAGATAAAATAAGACCAGTCTCTCACTCACCACTGGAGAATTTCGAAAACCTTTGAAGGCTTGAAAGATACTGCCACCTATGGTACCCATGGTAAAGGCACCACCACAGTCATCCACAATTCGCCAAGGGCTAAAAACACAAAGGGTGGAAAAGATGATATTATTTCTCATTCATAAACCATAAAACTTTTTTTTTTGCTTAATATATGAAGGGATGCAATGGTTACCATAGCAACCAATAAACTCTCAGCTTGTAAAATAGGAACAAGAATACTAAACTCAGCCAGGCAGTGGTGGCACACACCTTTAATTTCAGCACTCGGGAGGCACGGGCAGGTAAACCACTGTGAGTTCGAGGCCAGCCTGGTCCACAAAGCAAGTCCAGGACAGTCAAGGCTACATAGAGAAACCCTGTCTTGAAAACCAAAACCAAAACCAAAAAAGCTAAACACACCCATAGCTATTCAGCCTCAAATTCCCAAAATTAGAAGGATTTACCAGTCACATGCCTTTTAAACAGAATGGTAGCATGGTGTCTATGTCTTGGTAAATTGCCTCACAGCCAAGGCTAACAAAAAAAGACCCTGTCTCGAAAAACCAAAAAAAAAAAAAAAAAGGCCTGGCCTTTTTCCTGAGACACCAGGTCCATCCCAACATACCCAGCATTGTACTCACTCACGATAATTTATCTTAAGTCTGTTCCAAGCTGGGCACTATAAAAAGCAAGTAAAATAAAATGAATTTATACTGTAATCAACAATATTGGTTCAGTTTCTAGAAAATCAGAGTATGATCCTGGCTAAAGCTGGAGACTCACTGACTGCAGACACAGTTTTACAGTCTGAAGTCTTTTCAGGATAACTAAGTTCAAAACAGCTTTTTTGGGGGAGGGTGGGGGTTGAGACAGGGTTTCTCTGTGTAGCCTTGGCTGTCCTATTCCAGGCAGGCACACAATTTGAGGATACCCTGACTCTTTCTCGTTTATAAACAAAAGCAAAGGAAAATCAGATTAACCTATCTATTCAAGACTTGATTATTTGCTTGTGACCCCTGAGGCTTTATACAAACTACTTGAGATTCATTAGCTATTACACAACTTGAGATTGAATAGCTATTATTGCATGTGTTTACAGCCATCTTTCAATGCCTTTTTAGTCCTTGATACAAGCACACAGACTTCACTTAATAAACGGTTAATGAATGTACTTATTTCTGTTCGTGGCTTTTTTGAGCCATGCAGCTCATATCTTCCTATTTTTCACATAGTAATTTATCTCCCTTTTTCTCCGGGAATTTCAAGCAGTAAAAGCTGCTCCAGGCTACAAGGAGCTCATCCTGACTGACCCCTTGGACTTTGGGTATGTGGTGTACTCTTTTTGAAATGCCTATCCTGGGAGCACTTATGACCATACTAATAAGACCTCAAGTATGACACTCAAGAGATCTACACTTCCTCCATCGAGGCAGGAACTGAGCAAAGCGAGGCCTAGGAACGTGTTCAAGGTCATCTCAGCAAGGCAGAAGGGATCACTATTGTCTCCGCACAGGGTCCACAACACCTGCCATGGGGAGGAGGTTCCAAAGCTCCACCAAGCCCAACATTGGATCTCCTCCCTATGCTCCACAAGGTCACAGGGGTGCTGGGTCCTAGCACACAGCGTTAAAAAGCCACCTTGGTCACTCTCATGCGCACCACCCACAGCTGCCCAGCCCTCGGCGCCGAGCCGCGCGGAGCTCCGCTTGCACCTCGAACTCCGACCGCTGTGGGCAGAGAGGGATAAGGGACAAGGGCGGCGGCGGCAGCTCACCACGGCTCTCTCGCGTACTCCTCCATCTTGCCTCCAGCCCGCGCGAGAGTGCCGGGCACACTGGGCGGAAATGATCCCTGTGGCGGAAGTGATCCTAGGAGGAGGCGTGTTAGTAGACGGGGATTGGGTCATTGCTTCCTGCCGCAGCCAATAGCAATCGCGACTCGGAGTAGACCCGAAGCGCACACTGTACCTGCTTCCCCAGTCAGGTCAGGGAAGGTTACGAGGATTCCGAGTACTGAGTCGCGGCGTTCAGGGTAGCTCCATGGCCTGAGATACACGCGACTCTTTTTTACCGCCGCCCCCGCCCCGAGACAAGGGTCTCTGCGTAATGGTTCTGAAACTCGCTCTGTAGACCAGGTAACCTCGAACTCAAAGAAATCCGCCAGCTTCTGACTCCTGAGTTCTGCTGGGACTAAAGCTGTGCGCCCCCACCACCCAGCGGCTATTAAAAAAAAAAAAAAAAAGTACTTTTGCTGTCAGCTATTTATTAATAGTGCTACTTAACTTGCCGTGAACGGTGGATCTTTAGCAAATATAGGTACCTCTTGTTGGACAGAACTTTATAGTCATAGTGCCTGGAATTTAATAGATAAGTTTTTTAAAAATAAAACTTATTTTTATTACACTTATTTATATATTTGTGTATGGGAGATGGTGGATGCATAGAGGTCTGAGGACATCCTACAGTACTGACGTTATCGGGCTTGACAACGACCACTTCACCCACTGAGCCATCTCGCCAGCCGGGAAATAAGTGTTCATGAAATCGAGCTACTAGTATCATTTCAGAGGCCATGACCAATTTGAGACCATTGATTTTTGGGGGGTCATTGATACAGGATCCTCTTCCATGCCTCTTCATAAAGGATACCCAGAAAGAATGAGATATGTTTGGCACAGGAAAAGAGACTACAAATAGGGCTAGAGACAATACCTAAGTTGGTAGAAGGCTTGCCTAGCATACACAAAACCGTAAGTCAGGCCCCCAGCATCACACAGCCTGGTGTGGAGGCACACAGTGAGGGGGCGCTGCAGCTCATGGTCATACCCTCAGCTGGATATAGAGTTCAGTGCCAGCCTGGGACACGTGAGACTCAAAGTATGAAGTTCCATCAGCTTATGTTTAGCTACTATTAGGAAAACCCAGTCATGTGCCAGCTGTTCCTCTTCATTTAGCCTTTTCTTTTTTTTAACTGTACATACTTGGGGCTAGAGAGCTGGCACAGCGGTCAAGAGCACTGACTGCTCTTCTAGAGGACTGGGTTCAGCACCCAGATGGCAGCTCACAATTATCTGTAACTCCAGTTCCAGGGAGAGCTTAACCTTCTTCTGGCCTCTGAAGGCACCGGGCCCACTTGAGATACACAGACATTGCACAGGCAAAATACCCATGGTTCTTATTATTTTATAAATATAGGTACTTATTTTATGGGAAAGTCAATATGATAAACAATAGAATACGGTAAGGGGCATTCCTCCATAGAGCTACAGAACAGCAATAAAATGTCTCCAAAGTCGTCATCTAAAGCTGGGTGTGGTGCGTGCCTGTAATCTCAGCATGAGAGGTCAAGACAAGAGGGTCACAAGTTCAAGTGCATCCCCACTTACAAAGCAAGTTCAAGGCTATCCTGGGCTATTTAAGTATGTCTTCTCGAAACAAAACAAAACACAGTCTGACTAAATGGCTCGGTGAGTAAAGATGCTTGCAGCTGAGTCTGCTGACCTGAGTTCGATCCTCAGAACCCACACGGTGGAAGGAAAGCTCCAGCTCCTGTGTCCTGTGACCTCCATGTTGCCATGGTACTCAAGTACACAGAGAAAATGTAAGCATTGTAGTGAAATCTGATACTTGGGATGCTTTAATGTTTGAAGTTAGCTTAAAAACAAGACTGGAGGCCAGGTGTGGTGGCGCATGCCTTTAATCCCAGCACTCGGGAGGCAGAGGCAGGCAGTCTAGGACAGCCAAGGCTCTACAGAAACCCTGCCTCAAAAAACCAAAAAAAAAAAAAAAAAAAAAAAAAAAAAAAAAAAAAGACTGGAGAGGGAGAGGTAGTTCTAATTTTGAGGACAGGAGTTTGGACCCCAGCATCCATGAAACAAGCCTGGCATCCTGTAATATGGATCTAGAAACACGCTGAGCTCTGACCATGTTCTTTTGCTTCCTACAGGAACTGTGTGTTTGCTGGAAGCACTCTGTCCTTTGCTCATAGTCGTTCTCATCTACCTGGGAGTTAATATGTTTATGCATCTATCTATTCTGTGGTTGGTTTCTTTGACTCGATCACCAACAATAGTCAGGTTCTGCAGAGAAACAGAACCAATAGCAGGTAGGTATGTAGATAGAAAGGCAGATGATAGATAGATAGATAGATAGATAGGATGATGAATTGACAAATGTGATTGCAAAGGCTGGAAAGGCCCATGGTCTCTATATCTGCAAACTATAGACCCAGGAAAGCTAGTATTGTAATTCCATGTGAAGACAGAGGCCTAAGAACCAGGATAGCCACATATGTAAATCGAATCCAAAACAGGAGTAGACTAGATTAGACGAGTCAGCAGCAAGGAGGAATGGAGAGAATTTCTCCATGCTTTGTTCTGGGCCTAGAACATTAACTTGGGTCCAAAGATAACCAAAATGTTTGCATCTACCTTTGATGGGAATAAAGGCCTGTGCCCACCACTCTTGGCTTTCTTCTTTTTGTTGTTGGGTTTTGTTTGTTTGTTTTTTGAGACAGGGTTTCTCTGTGTAGCCTTGGCTGTCCTGGACTCACTTTATAGACCAGGCTGGCCTCGAACTCACAACAATCCATCTGCCTCTGCCTCTGCCTCTGCCTCTGCCTCTGCCTCCCGAATGCTGGGATTAAAGGCATGAGCCATCATGCCCGGCTCTTAGCTTTCTTCTTGAATCTTCCCTCTAAGGGAGAATGTTTCAGTTCAGCAGAAATGACTACAAGTGTGTGTGTGTATCACACAACGTTATGACCTGTAATAGCAAGTATTACTCAATGCTTCCTGCATGTCTGATGCTGTTACACTTTCCGTACATGATTTTGGATAGCATCCTTAATGCCATGCTGATGGCCCAGGCATGCAATCCCAGCGACTTGAGAGGCTGAATCCAGAGGATCCCAGGTTCAAGGAGCAACTTAGTAAGACCTTGTATCAGAATTTTAAAAGGGACCAGACCTGGTGGTGCACACTTTTAATCCCAGCAATTGAAAGTCAAAGACAAGTGAATTCACTGTGAGTTCGAGGCCAGCCTGATCTACATATTGAGTACCAGGCCAGCCAGTACTACATAGGAAGACTCTCTTCTCAAAAAACAAACAAGAACGAAAACCCACCCAGACACACATTTTAAAAGGCCAGGTATGATGTCACACACTAAGAGAAAACTTGAGATCGGTCTGGACTACATGAGGCCCTGTTTCACCAAACATGGTAGACTTGCAGAAGGCTCATATTCAGTTTTCAGCACCCACATCAGATATCTTTTATCACCAATACCCTCTGGCCTCCCCTTAGGCACCTGCACACACACATGGTGCATGTAAACTCATGCAGGCACAAAAATAAACACATAAACAAAAATAAGAAAGAAATCTTGGGGCCTGGAGAGATGGCTCAGAGGTTAAGAGCACTGCCTGCTCTTCCAGAAGTCTTGAATTCAATTCCCAGCAACCACATGGTGGATCACAACCATCTATAATGAGATCTGGTGCCCTCTTCTGGTGGGGAGGCACACATGCGGGCAGAACATTGTGCACATAATAAATAAATCTTTTTTTTTTTTTAAAGAAAGAAATCTTTAGAAAAACCAAACATACCAAAATAGGATCAGCAAGATACTTCAGGGAGAAGAGGCTCTCGCCAAGTCAAACAACCTGAGCTTGATCCCCAGAACCCACGTGTGGAAGGAGAGAACTGAGTCCCTCAAGCTCTGCCCTCCACCCATGTGTGAGCACCTGTATACATTCTCATACAAACAAAACGAATAAATAAGTTTTTTAAAACCGATGGTGGTGGTGAAGAGGAAGAGGAGGAAGAGTAAGAAGAAGACTGGAGATGCATCTCAGTGGTAAAGTCCCTGCCTCCCATACACACAGCCCTGGATTCAATTTTCAGTAACACATGACCAAAATAAATAGATAAATAAATAAGTAAATAAACAAACAAATAAAAAAGAAAAGAAAAAAAGAAAGAAAAAAGATAAAAAGAAACCTACATTCACTCCATAACTATGTGGTAGATCCTCCTCAAGTTTTTTTTCCCCTAAAGGAAAAAGGTAAATGCTCTTAGCACTTACATTTTCCATTCCCGAAGGCTCTGAGAGGTTAAACAACTTACACAGGTTACACGTCTCAGATTTGAGCCCAGTGTCATTTGACTCCAGAGCCAGTCTCATCTGCCATACTATACTGCCACTCTGTATTCATGAGAATGTGACTTTCTTGGGGTCATCCACCCTCTTGAAAAGCCACTTAAGGGCCTGCTTGGTAGTGCACATCTTTAATATCAGCACTAATGAGACAGAGGCAGATGGATATCTGAGGTTTTGTTTTGTTTTTTCTTTTTCTTTTTTTTTCCCAATGATTTGTTTATTTTTATTTTATGTGCATTGGAGTTTTGCCTGTATGAAGGTGTTGGATCTCTTGGAACTAGAGTTACAGATAGTTGTGAGCTGCCATGTGGCTTCTGGGAACTGAACCCAGATCCTCTGGAAGAGTCCTTAGCCACTGAGCCAGCTTTCCAGCCCCTAGAGGATTTTATTTATTGTTTTTTTAAAGACAGGGTTTCTCTGTGTAGCCCTGGCTGTTCTGGAACTCACTAAGTAGACCAGGCTGGCCTTGAACTCAGATGGATCTCAGAGTTTAAAGCCAGCCTGACTAGTGAGTTTCAGTTAACCCAGAGCTACATATCGAGACCTGTCTTGATAAAAAACCAAAACCAAAACAACAATAACTCCACCCCCCACCCCCAGACAGGGTTTCCCTGTGTTACAGCTCTGGCTGTCCTGGAATTCGCTTTGTTGTAGACTAGATTGGCCTGGAACTCACAGAGATCCACCTACCTGTGTCTTCCAAGTGCTGAGATTAAAGTGTGCACCACTATGCACGGCCTTCAATGATTTTCTTTTTTTATTTATTTTAAAAGGACACTGAAGTATTGGTCTATTTGGTTGTAGATGCTAAGTGTCCCACCACATTTTTGACTGGGGCTAGAGCACCTCTCTCTCTCTCTCTCTCTCTCTCTCTCTCTCTCTCTCTCTCTCT
>OU015747.1:91861341-91885319 GCA_907169655.1 Acomys percivali
GTGTGTGTGTGTGTGTGTGTGTGTGTGTGTGTGTGTGTGTGTACACTCAAAGCAAGAATGGCCACAAAGCATAGAGGTGGAGGGCAAAAGAAGCTGATGTTCATGTGCCTGCCAAGTTGGATAAACAGGAATATCCTGGTTGACAGATCAGCCTGTGTTGTGCTTATTGACCCACACTAGGCATAACCAGCAGAAAGAGCTGTTTGACGTTCAGGGTAGGAGTTCTTGTTCAGGGCCTCTCACCTGAGGGCCTTAGTGAGAAAGAGAGGACAGTAACTTATTTAGCATGTGCTGGTGCCAAGGGCATTACCAACCCCATCGCTGGCTTAGCTTCCCCAGCTCCACTACTTATCAAGTAGGAATGATAAAAATCAGCCTTGAAGGGCTATTGGAGGATTAAACAGGATAAGGTATTGAGGGTTTAGTTCATCAGGAGAGACCCTTTCTTCAGTCCGAATTCTTCAGGCTTTGTACCTGTAAAGGTGCCAAAATAACATTTAAAAAATTCTGTCCGTCGGAGTGAGGTGATGACGAGAGGGTGAAAGGAAAGGAGAAAGGCAGGAGATGAATTTAAGGAAGGAGACAGGGTTATTCCTTGCTTTCCGCCTGGCTCCAGCCACCTAATTTAACAGAGTGCAGCGACCCTTATTTCACCTGTCTCTCACCCCCAGGCTGAAGGACCCATGCTGGCTTACTGGTTCTTAAAAAAAAAAAAAAAAAAAGAAGAAGGCAGAAAGGGGAGAGCTAAGGGACAGTTCAGGCATGGAGAACTCTCGGTCAGTCGTGTTCCATCCCAGCATGATCTCAGAAAAGCCAGGGCTGCTTAGGGAGTTCTGGCTTCAGCTCTCTCTGGGGTCCACTGCACAGGCCAGGCCAGGTCGTCAGGACAGTGTTTACAAACAGCTAGGAATAGAAAGGCCTCCTGCTCCACACCCCCACCCTCCCCTGCCCTCACTTCTTCCCGGGTCAGGAACCCTAGGCTCTGGGACTCCAGATGAGGGGCCAGGGCCAACAGAATGCCGTGCTGAGGAGCATGGTCCTCAGGCCAGGGCTTCCTGAGGGCCGCACTGTGGCTGCTGGATGTGTGGAGTCCAAGCAGCTCTGGAGTCCATCCTACTCTGCTGATTGCATGATCCGGACAAGTCACTGTGCCTGCCCGAGCATCCGTCAATTGGAAGCTCAAGTGGCTGGTCCTGGGGTAGTGCTAAGGCTCAGAAGTCTACAAAGGGCTCCAGGAAGTGTGCTGGGTTGGAAGTGTGGTACTGAAGACTCACAAACATTTGCTTTCTTGCCTCTCCTCAATCCAGCTCAGCCCACTCCTCTTCCCACTCCTTAGCTCCTTTTAGTGCTAAAGATGGATGGCACCCAGAGGCTCACACAGTTTAACCCTAGGCTCCAGCCTGTACCCAGGCTCTTCATTCCCTTTATACACAGAACTCATGAATCATGTTTTATGCTTATAAGATCAAGGAGGACTCAACTAAATCATCAATTTCTCAAATATTCATTGAGCTTTTACTGTATTAGGCATTTCCTAAATGCTAGGACAGAGTGAATAGCACGGAGACTGTTCCTATCACCACAGAGATTATGTTCATCTTCACGGTCAGGTTAGAATATCGTACCTTGCTTTCTCTTGCTATCGTAAAGAGCATAACCAAAAGCAACGTGGCGAGGAAAGGGTTTATTTGGCTTGCATGTCCACATCATTGAGAGGAGCCAAGGTGAAAACTGAAGTAGGGCAGGGACCTGGTGGCAGGAACTGAAGCAGAGACTATGGAGGAATGCTTGCTTACTGGCTTGCTTTCCATGGACCACCTGCCCAGGGGTGGCACTAGATACAGTGGGCTGGGTCATTCCATATCAAACATTGACCAAGAAAATAGCCCAACAGCCTTGCCTGTATACCAATCTAATGAAGATATATATTTTTTTCAATTGAGGTTCTCTCTTCCCAGATAATCCTAGCTTGTGTGTCATGTTGACAAAAAACCAGTTAACACAATAGACAACACACACACACACACATTTATACGTATATGTATAAATCATATATATATATACACACATATATAAATGCATGTGTGTATATATCATATAATATCTTGTATATAATTTTTAAAAGAAGTGTAAAGCTGTTTAAAGAAAGAGCATCTGATCATAGTCGTGGCCCATTTTCAACATGCTCATCGGGGTGAAAACGTGACATTTATTCAATGTCTGGGACAAAGTCAGCTATGAGAAGGCCTGGAGAAGCTCCTTCCAAGCAGAGAGGGTGGTCACATGAAAGCCTTGAGAGGGGAGCAGTTTATTGCAGCTGAGGAAACTCAGGCCAGGGTAACTGGGGCAGAGCTGGAGGAGATGAAGAAGCCCCCACAAGGGGGCAAGGTTCAGATAGTGCTTTAGGGGAACCGATGGGCTTGGTTTGTCTCTTAGTTTATTTACATGGTGATGAAGATCAAACCCAGAGTTTTGCATGTGCTAACCAAGTACTCCACCATCAAAATACACCCCTAGCCAGAAATTTGGTTTGGGTTTTTGTTGTTGTTGTTGTTGTTTGTTTTGTTTTGTTTTGTTTTTTTGAGATGGGGGTCTCATGTAGCCCAGGCTGGTCTCAAACTTAACATATAACGAAGGATGATCTTGAACTTCTGATCCCCCTGCATCTGTCTCCCGAGTGCTGCAGAGGTAAACATGTACTCTACACCCACGTTTATGTGGTCCTGAGCATCCAACCCCAGGCTTCATACATGGTAGGCAAGGACACTAATGACAGCCACACACATCCCCAGCAGCTGGAGTCTGCAGCCCGAGGGTCCAGAGCAGGAGAGACGTGGCTCTGAACTGTGCTACCGAGAGCCTCGGTCTGAAAGCGTTCAGATGAGTGGAGTGGAGGAGGGCCAGGGAGGAGGGGGAGAGCAGCGGAGCAGGTAGCAGTCCCCTAGGAAAGAATGGTTTGTTGGGACAAGAGGTACAAGCACTGGCTGACGTACTGAGGGAAAGGGAGGAGCTGCGGTACTATGTGGTGATGTTTGTGGGTTTTGAGACATGGTCTCAGTTTGTACCTGGGCTGTCTTTAAACACACCATCTTTCTGCCTCGATGGTGGGATTTCGAGTGTGCACCACCACAGCTGGACTATTGCATTAATTTGATGCCACATCCTGAGATGGCAAACACCACGGCAGTGGTTTGGCAATCGGCAGAATTTTAAATTGAGCCCATTAGGTAAATTCATTTGCTAATAAGATCTCCAAGTGGAAATATTGGGTTTCCAGGAGATGTGTAAGTCTTGGGCTCCATAGGAAAGGGGGCTGAAGGAACCATTAATATGTGAATGATATTTAACTTATTAAGACTTTTTTTTTTTTCTGGGAGGAGGGTGGTGGCGGCACACATCTTTAATCCCAGCACTTGGAAAGCAGAGGCAGAGGCTGTGAGTTCGAGGCCAGCCTGGTCTACAGATTTAGTTAGGTTAGGACTGCCAGGGCTACACAGAGAAACTTTGTCTTCAAAACTAAAACTAAGCCAGGTGTAGTGGCTTACACCTTTAATCCCAGAGACAGAGACAGAGACAGAGGCAGGCAGATTGATGCAAGTTCAAGGCTAGCCTGGTCTACAATGGGAGCACAGGACAGCCAAGGTTCCACAGAGGAACCCTGATGTGGAAAAAAACAAAAACAAAAAACAAAACAAAACAAAAAAACCCTAAAACCAAAACATTTTTTCTTGATTTCTTTATTTAATGTTTCGCTTCCATATATGTGCACCCTGTGTGTGCCTGGTGTCCACAGACGCCAGAAGAAGACATTGAATGAAGTAATGAATGGTTGTGATCTGGGTGCTGAGAGCTGCTCTCTGCAAGAGCAGCAAGTGTTCTTACCCACTGAGCCACCTTCCCACTCCTCGTTGAATGATATTTAAAACCACAGGCTTAGGGATGTGGGTGTGGGTGGAGGAGAGCGGAGCAGCGAGAGCAGAGTCCCTCATTATATCAACATGGAGGCACTGGAGGAGGAGCGCGAGCTAATGGCGGGACTGAGAGGTGGGAGGGAACCTGGTGCTCTCGCAGAAGCAGGTGGAAGAAGAGGAATGAAGGAAGAGAGCTCTCCATCTTCTATCTCGTCCTTGTCGCTCAGAGGTTTAATATGGCAGAGGGTCAGCTATAGTGCCTGCAGCATGGAAGACGCTGGAGCCTAATGGAGTTAATGGAGGAGTGAATATGGGTTGGAGGAAGAATATAAGCTGTCGGTCTGTCAGTCTGTCTGTCTGTCTGTCTAATTCTAACACTGATCAAGACAGCCAAGGTAAATGTAGCATCAGGGAGGGGCTTTATGAGACAGGGAACTTTGTTGCCTGTCTGTATGCTGTTGGGAATAATTCAGCGGAAGGGAAAACTTTGATGGCACTGGGAAAGGAGAAAGGACGGGATGGAGTTCATGGTAGCTGGCAGGTCCACCCTCCAGGCAGAGTCTCACCTCTGCTTGGAGGGAAAGCCAAAGAGATAGCAGTGATGCAGCTAGACTGATGGGGTGGGTGGGGAAGGGGGTGGGGAAGCTGATCTCTGAAGCACAGTGTGATCTGGGAAGACAGCACGGGCAGCCATATATAGGCTGGATTGAAGCAGGGGGAATTTGAGGAGGCTGTACAATAGTCAGAGGTCAAGGCCTAGGTCACCAGAAGAATGCTCAGCGCTCCCTGGGAGAGGTAGAGAAAACATGAAAACACTTCTGGACAAGAAATCTGGCGTGCAAGCTGTCACTAGACAACAGCCAGCCCCAGAGAGGCTTAAAAAGCCCAATAGTCTTTCTATTTCATGTGCATTGGTCTGTTCTCAAGGCCACCATGCCCAGGCAGCAGGTCCTATCCTGATACCCAACTGACAGCTGAGCAATGGGACCTGAACAGATCTCCAAGCCAAGCCAGGGAACATGGCGACTTCCCCGCTCACTACTGACCAACTGTGTGGCCTCACACAAGCATTTAACAATCATAAGCACCGCCTCCTTTTGTTTTTATTCTTTTCTGCATTGCATTGGTTCTTTGCAAAGTGGGATTTTCCCCAATATATGTTTTACTGCAACATAAAAGCCATACAGAAGTGTGCTGTGCATAAAGCGTTAAGTGTAGACAGAGTTGGGCAGCTGATCAGAGTGGTCAAGAAATTCAACATCAGTATAACAGCACTGTAATACCCACCAGAGCTTCCTCCCCAAGGCTAACATATCTCGTCTTCCAACCCTATAGGTTAGTTTTGTCCACTTGTATGGACTCCTATGGGAAGAGTTCTCTGTCTGGGGTCTTTCACTCCACTGTCTGTTGGTAAAGTTCATTTGTGGTGTTATCCATAGCATTGTTGTTGTTGTTATGTTTTTTGAGACAAGGCTTCTCTGTATAGCCCTGGCTGTCCTGAAACTTGCTCTGTAGACCAGGCTGGCCTCGAACTCAGAGATCTTCCTACCTCTGCCTCCCGAGTACTGGGATTAAAGCCTTGGCCACCACACCCAGCCATTATCGTGTTCTTAAAACACTCACTTCTGGCCAAGTGGTGGTGGTGGCGGCGGTGGCGGCGGTGGCAGCAGCGGTGGCGTATGCCTTTAATCCCAGCATTTGGGAGGCAGAGGCAGGCAGATCTCTGTGAGTTCTAGGCCAGCCTGGTCTACAGAGCAAGTTCCAGGACAGTCAGAGCTGTAACACAGAGAAACCCTGTTTCAAAAAAACCAAAATCAAACAAACCACTCACTTCCATAGCACTAAGACACCACATTCACCTGGCCTCCCCCTCTTTTTCCCCTCTAATTATTTCTTCTGGGTTGCTGGGGAAAGCAAGGCTCCCTGTCATGGCTGTACATTGCCGGCTCCTCTGCAGTCTCCCCAGGTGCCTCCTGCCCCACAGACACTGCTACCAGCCTATGCTCCATCTCTATCTGTGGCCTAGATCTCTATTTTGGGTTCTAGATCATTCAGTTGCCTCTTGGATACCTCAAGTGTCTCAAATTCAAGCAGTCTAAAAATAAAGTAGTCATTGACACCCCACTTTAGTCGTAAACCTGCTTTTCCTCTGCACTCTGCACTTTGGCAGCTAGAAGCCCCGTCTAACCCAGAACCAAGGACATAACCCTGGAGCTTAGCCAGCCCTCAATTCTCTCCCCGTTTCCAAACCTTACCAGTGATAGGATCCTGCCTGTTCTAGCTCTGTGGTCTCTTAGCTCCTTCTCCGTATTATACATCCATCGCTTCCATCCATATCACATACCAACTAGACACAAGCCAGGGCCTCCTAACTGCTCTCCCTGTTTCTCTCCTCTCGGCACTGCAGCCTAACCTTCCTTCTCTTAGCTGCCAGAGCCTTATTAGAAGATGAAACCGTGATTTTGCCACTCCCCGCAGAAAAGCCTTCAGTTGCTCAACAGGGCTTCCATGATCAAATTTACCCTCCTTAGCATGGCTTAGGTGAGCCAGCACCCCTGTCGCTCTCAAGCCACTAACACTCTTCTCCTTCATCACCACTCTCTGTCGCAGTTGGGGACCATTCGTTGGTTCTTCACAGCTGCCAAGCCTCCTCATGCTCCCCCAGTGCCTCTGAAATGCCCATCATCTAAGTGGGATGCCAGGTCTCCATCGCCTTGGTTTCACTGCCACCTTCTTTAGGAACGTTTCCTGGCCAAGCGGTGGTGGCACACGCCTTTAAATCCCAGCACGTGGGAGGCAGAGGCAGATGACATCTTTGAGTTTGAGGTCAGCCTGGTCTATAGAGCAAGTTTCAGGGCAGCCACAGGCAGGACTACACAGAGAAAACCCCTGTCTCAAAACAACAGCAACAGCAAAACCACCAACAAACAAAACAAAGACTTGCTGACCTCCAGCCTGGGGTCGTGTGCTCCATTCCTGTGTTGGCAGCAGCGTCTACAGGGTCTGGCACTTCACACGCCAGGCCCGCAAAGCACATCATTTCAGCCTTATCGCCTTCTGTTCTTCCCCAAATTTCTCTTCCCTCCTCTTCCTCCCTCTTCTTCCTCTTCCCCCATTCTACCCAGTGATCCATCTTGCCCATGCCAAATGCTAGCTAGTCTTATCGAATCTGACTGTACTTACAAAAGTTGTAAATTAAGCTACACTCTTTTGACACTTTTCCTTTCCTTTGTTTTCTTTTTGAGATGGGGTCTCTCTTCATAGCTCTGGCTATCTGGAACTCACTCTGTAGTCCAGGCTGGCTTCGAACTCAGAGACTTGCCTGCCTCCGCCTGCTGAGTGTGGCGATTATAGGTATATACCACCACCTCCCAGCTTTCTTCTGAGGCTTTTTAAATCTACAATTTTGTGCCCAGATTCTCAAATGAAGAGGCATTAACAGTGAGCCAGTTTCTCTGAACAGTCAGTGAAATTCGCCTCTGGGGCCAGGTGGCTGTAGGAAAGGTCTGCTGCTCTGTCTTTTTTTGTTTTTTTTTTTTAATGTACATTGGTGTTCTGCTTGAAAGTGTGTGTCCAGAGGTGTCAAATTTCCTGGAACTAGAGTTACAGACAGTTGTGAGCTGCCATGTGGTTGCTGGGAATTGAACTCAGGACCTTTGGAAGAGCAGTCAGTGCTCTTAACTACTGAGCCATCTCTCCAGCCCCTGCTCTGTCTATTTTTGTCCTTGTCTTGGTCCTCTCTTTTCCAGCTCTCTAGAGATATGAAATCACAGACTGACCCTTCCATCCAAACACAGTCAAGTCCACCCATGGTCCTTATGCCACTTAGGGCCACGGAAGAGTGAGTGAGCCAAAGCGATTCCTCTGTAAGTGCAGGAGTTTTGTCTGCAGGCCTAGAAGAAACATCAGGCTTCCCTAGAGGAGTTGCTACAAGCCTGTGTCCCTCTGGATAATTCTCTGCCCCTGCAGAGAGTCAGAGAGAGAGAGAGAGAGAGGGAGAGAGAGAGAGAGAGAGAGAGAGAGAGAGAGAGAGAGAGAGAGAGAGAGAGATGCTTTCCCCCACAGCAACCACAGAACCTCCTCTCCAGGAGCCTAAAGGCCTAGATGTGTCGAACTGGTACCCAGAAAGGTCAAGGTAGGCTGCTTCTGCAGCTATGCAAATGTGTCCTGAAGCAGCATAGGAGGGCAGAGCTAAGATTAGATCCTCTTAGAGTCTACAATGTAGACAGTCCCCTTTCTTAGCCAGACTTCCACAAGAAAATTAAACCCTACCACTTTATTTCCTCAGTTTCCCTTGTGTGACTACAACAGAATACCAGAATGGGAAATTAGGACTTGCTTATGTTACTTTTTTGACACGGGGTTGTGTGCAGCCTGGGCTAGTTTTAAACTTGTTATGTAGTGGAGAATAACCTTGAACTCCACATTTTCTTGCCTCCTCCTGAGTGCTGGAGTTGCCGTGTGTTATCCTGTCTGCCTAGGCTGTGCCATAGTTGATGATCAGAAGTGTGTTTGGTTCATAGTTCTGAAGGCTGTGAGATCTATGATGGAGGAGTTTCATTAAGCAGGACCTTTTGTTTTGTTTTGTTTTTTCCAAGACAGGGTTTCTCTGTGTAGCCCTGGCTATTCTGGAATCACTCTGTACACCAGGCTGGCCTTGAACTCACAGAGATCTGCTTGCCTCTGCTTCCCAAGTGCTAGGATTAAAGACGTGCACCACCAAGCCCAGCCTTAAACTGGGCCTTTTTGCTGTGTCGTAGCATGCCAGGAAGTGGGAGTGGGGAGGCAGGAATGGAGAGGGGGACTTAGTAGGCATGTAAGGACATGAACTTTACCCAAGAAAGGCACTGCATTGCTTGTAGCAGCAGCAGCAGCAGCAGCAGCAGCAGCAGCAGCAGCAGCAGCATTAATCCACTGAGTGTCACTAAGACCCAATATGGCTCATGTGACCCCACCTTCCAACACCAGAAGACTGGGGGACCAAGTTTAAAACATATGAATTTAGGAAGGCAGTTTCAATTAAGCTCTCATAGAGATGCAAGGCAGCTAAGCCCATTCTCAATCCATAAGGAAGAAATTGATTCATTATATATAATGGTTGCCTTGAGGAATTAGTAATGGTTGATATTTATGAGAAGGAGGACCCTACTTTCCCCAAATAGCCCTCCTCCTGATTTCGTGTCACATAGTCCCCTGCCCTCTCTCCCTGCATTAAGATCTCTCCCTCCTTTGAGCATAGACTTCTTTCTATACCTTCCGGTTTATGCCTGAGATCATCCTATGCATGTATACCTTGCATTAAATTTTCTCTCCTGCTTTTTTTTTTGTTTGTTTGTTTATCATATTAGTCATCTTCTCATGTCACTTAAAAGGTCTTCCTAAACATCATTTTCAGTGGATGTCATCACAGTCCATTGTATGGCAGCATTGAACCACTTGCCTATATTTGGACATTTACATGGTTCACAATAAATATACTTTCCAAGGCCCCAAACAGATCCCCAGAGCTTCAACACAGGCTCCTTCCCTTGGCCTCTGGCACCCGTCCCCAGAGATGAAGCCAGCCAAACCAGATGATAAACAGAACCACTAACACTGTTCTCCCAGCTGAGTCTCCGATGAAACAAAACTCCCGGAGTAAAGACTCCCTGGGTGCTGGAAACACAGGGCTGATGGGCAGCTTGCAGGGCAGACGCCCCGTAGCCCGGGGAAACATGAGGCCACAAATGTTATTTTTCAGAGGATCAAGTTCCTGAAGTTGGATCATCTGTCAAGCAGAGCACTTTTCCTCTTTCTTGGCCCCCTGGGATACACCAGAGTGTATGTACCATAGGGAGGGCAGATGCACCATGTTTCCCTCTGTCTTGGAAGGAAGACTTATTGCTATTTTAAAACAACCAGGCCTGGGGATGAGGCACAGCTGGCGTAGTGCTCCCCTCTGGTAAATGAAGGCCTGGGTTTGAGCTCAAGTGCTGTGAAACGAAACGAACAAACAAAAACCTACCGGCAACAACACAAACACAACAAAACCAAAAGGCAATCAAGGCCTTGGAAGTTTTCAAGTCTAGAGAGGATGTCAGGGAAAAGGAGTAAAAACTAGTCCATCCTCCCGCTTCCGCAGGAGGCCACGCCCTACACACATGCTCAAGTTCAATGCCAAATGCACATGACACCAAGGGAAGCAAAGTAAGTTCTCTTCATGAAAACCACAGAGAAGCACCTGCCCACCCACAAGCCCATCCGGAGTGCCTGGCTGCTATCTTAGGAACCACATAAGTGGCCAAATTCTTTCAGCCACCATGATGATGAGTCTAAAACTTCCTGTCTCTGTCAAGCTTTGCGGGCTCCACATATGTCACTCATGTGAGCCTCCTGTGTGACTTTAACCTGCTGGACAGATGAGGAAACCAACTCTTCCTGAGGTGCCCAAGAAAAGTCTGTGTAGCTGGATTTTTTTTTTCTACTTTATTGGGATCCTATATCTACTACTCTTCCCCACCCCGATCCCTTCCAACTCCTGAACATGAGGTAGGCAAGAAAGAAGGTGAGAGGGGAAAGGAGGCATAGACCTCTTTAGACTATTTCCTGCTGATTAGGAGCCTTGAGTTCCTTGGAGCAAATCCAATCTTCATCATCAAAATACCAGCAATCCAGCAATCCAGTAATAGCAAAAACAACAACAGGAACCAGCAGTAGCAAGGGCAGCAGCCCCCGCCCAAGCCCTCTTCGGGCTCTCATATTTATACCCTCTCAAGACCCCAGAATTCCAAGTGTAAACTATCTGAGGCTGGCAACAATCACATCCCTTCTAGAGCACAAGACAAATCATAGTAAGCAGCTGTGGACAATCTGAAGCAGCCCGACATCCCACACCTAGGATTAAAACAAAAACATTTACATAGTATAAGTGGGTTTTTAAAGAAACCAAAAATCTCACTACAGGTCTGAATTCTTTCTTTTGTCCTTCACTTGAAACAAATCATGAATAACTTAGAAAGAAAAACTAAAGATTACTATTATTTGTGAGTATGTGTGTGCCTGTGTGTGAAAAGAATTTTATGGAGTCGTTTCTCGCCTTCTACTTTTATGTGGGTTCCAGTGATCTAGCCCAGGTCATTAGGCTTTCACAATAAGCACTTTTACCCACTGATCCATACTGCTGGCTTAGATTGCATATAATTCAACAGAAAAACAAACAAACGAAAACAGCCAACCCCATCCTTCCACTAGAAAGAAAAGTGCATTTGTTAGACACACACGGAGCAACCCATTCTAGGCTAGGTGGCTGCCTCAGTTTCTTGGCCCTGTGCATACCCTGAAAAGCCAGCACACTCTGAGATGGACTGTGTGTGCCCTGCGTGGCCTTGGACAGGTTGGGAAGAGTAGTGCTGAGAAGGACTTTGGGCAGTTCTGTAGCAGATTCCTTCTTCTGTTAGCCCAGCAGAGCCTGGGGTCCTGACTCCCTTCCCTACCCTTGGCCCTCACCATAGACTTTAAGTCATGAAACTTTTTTTTTTTTTTTTTGGTTTTTTGAGACAGGGTCTCTCTGTGTAGCCTTGGCTGTCCTAGACTCAATTTGTAGGCCAGGCTGGCCTCGAACTCACAGCGATCCGCTTGCCTCTGCCTCCCGAGTGCTGGGATTAAAGGCGTGCGAACTCTTATCTCCTCTTCAAAGCAGATGCTTTGTCTCTCTCTTGAGGCTTTTCTCCCCCAAACTTTGCTTTAGAAGAGGCTATGATCTCCCAGCTTGTCTCTTGCTAAGGGCACTGGAGCCTGCACAAACCCAGGTGGGTTTTTTGTTTTGTTTTGTTTTTGTTGTTGTTGTTTTTATAGTTAATCACAAACAAAAATATAAACAGAAAAAAGGGGGATCCCATGGGAAGTGACAGCTATCCTAGGCTCAAATTGTCCCATACAACCACCATTGGCCACATGCTCTGTTAGTAATGGTTTGCTGTATAAGCATGAGAGCTTGAATTCAGTCCTCAGGACTCACATAAAAAAAAAAAAAATCCAGGTATATGAGCTGGGTGGTGGTGGCGCACGCCTTTAATCCCAGCACTGGGGAGGCAGAGGCAGGAGGATCGTTGTGAGTTCAAGGCCAGCCTGGTCTACAAAAGTGAGTCCAGGACAACCAGGGCTACACAAAGAAACCCTGTCTCCAAAAATCTAAAAAAAATAAGTGAAATCCAGGCACAGTGGCATGTAATCCTCAGGCTGAGGAGGCAGCCAGGTATATGCCTGGAGCTTGATTTTGGCTTACAGCTCCAGAGAGACAGGAGTTCATCATGAGGTGAGAGGCTAAGCAGTAAGTAGCAGGTAACAGGAGCTGAGAAAGCACACCTTTAACTGAAGCAGGAAGCAGAGAGAGTGAACTGGAAGTAGGGTAAGAGTTTAAATGCAAAAGCCCACCCCCAATGATGTACTTCCTCTAGCAAGTTGCACTTCCTCATAACTGCTTCAAATAGTGACACCAACACAGGACTAAGTATTCAAATACCGGAGGCTATAGGAGACATTTCTCACTCAAACCATCTCCCACATACAAAATGTAATTTTATTATAGAGCTATATACTAATTATACAATAGATTAGTATTGCATAGAATATCATAATAATTATATTACATCTTGAAATGGTAATATTTGAATTGTTAAAGTTAACTTTACCTTTTATCTTTTGGTTTTGTGTGTGTGTGTGTGTGTGTGTGTGTGTGTGTGTGTGTGTGTGTGATATTACTACCAGAGCACTTCAATCTATATGTAATTTCACATCATATTTTCTTTGGATTGTACAGTATAGAATGGTTGTTTGTTTGTTTGTTTGAGACAGGGTTTCTCTGTGTAGCCCTGGCTGTCCTGGGCTTGCTTTGTAGACCAGGCTGGCCTCAAATTCACAGTGATCCACCTGCCTCTGCTTCCCAAGTGCTAGGATTAAAGACAGGTTTTTTTTTTTTTTAAGTTTTTCTGTACCTTAAATCACTTTCTTTTTTTAAAGATTTATTTATTATGTATACAGTATGCATCAGATCACATTATAGATGGTTGTGAGCCACCATGTGGTTGCTAGGAATTGAACTGAGGACCTCTGGAAGAGCAGTCAGTGCTCTTAACCACTGAGCCATCTCTCCAGCCCCCAAGACAGGTATTTTTTTAAAGATCTATTTAAGTATTGTTATGGATACAGTCATCTTTCTGTATGTACACCTGCAGGCCAGAAAAGGGCATCAGATCACATTATAGATGGTTGTGAGCCACCATGTGGCTGCTGTGAATTGAGCTCAGGACCACTGGAAGAGCAGACAGTGTTCTTAACCTCTGAGCCATCTCTTCAGCGCCCTGTTGGTTTTTTGATGTTGTTGTTTGTTTTTATTGTTTTACAAGCCAGGGATAATTAGAAACATGGTACTTTTGTAGTCTCAAATGGAATTAGAGAATTAGAGTTCCTTTGTTTAAATTTGATTTATTAAGATAAAATTTCAAGCCAGGAGGCCTGGAGAGATAGCTCAGTGGTTAAGAGCATCGACTTCTCTTCCAGAGGTCCTGAGTTCAATTCCCAGCAACTACATGGTGCCTCATAACCATCTATAATGTGATCTGAAGACCTCTTCTGGCATGCAGGTGTACATGCAGGTAGATACATAAAATAAATCTTATTAAAAAAATTTCAAGTGGGGCATAGTGGTACATTTCTTTAGTCCCAGCACTAAGTCCCAGAAGCTAAGGCAGGTGGATCTCTGTCAATTCAAGGCCAGCATGATCTACATAGTGAGTTCTAGGACAACCAGGGCTATACAGAGAAACTTTGTTTTGAAGAAAAAAAAAAAAGATAAGAATTCAGGCTCAGTGACACAGGCTTATACTCTCTGTTGCCTGGGATACTGAACTTGGCTGAGTCAGTATGTGTTCATAACCACAAGTGCATGGCTATGCTCTGTTTTATTGGTTGGTTGGACTTTATATTTATATTTTCAGTGTTCTTTATTTAATCTTTGTTCTTTAGAAGTTTATGCAATAAAGGCTGGAGAAATGACTCAGTAGTTAAGAGTGCTTGCTCTGCAGTCATGAGGATTGTCTAGCTGTGTAACAAGTTGGACATCCCTGCAAAAGCCTGTGGGAATGGGATGCTAGCTGGAGTGAGCTGGCTTCCATGCTAGCCAAGGAAATGAGAGCCCTGGGCTCATGGAGAGACGCTGCTTGAAGGAATGAATGGAGAGTGATAGAAAAGAACGATAGAGAGCTGGGCTTGGTGGCGCACTCCTGTAATCCCAGCACTCGGGAGGCAGAGGCAGGCAGATCGCTGTGAGTTCGAGGCCAGCCTGGTCTACATAGTGAGTCCAGGACCAACAAGGCTACACAGAGAAACCCTGTCTCAAAAAACCAAAAAGAAAGGAAGGAATAAAGAAAAGAAACACTCTCTCTGGCCTCTATGAATGCACACAGGTACACTCACGTGTGCTGCAGGTTGCTGCCAAATACGTGTATACAAATTAATTAATTAAAAAGCAAACAAAAATAAATAAAATCATTTCTTTTTTAAAAAGTACTTTAATCCAAGTGGTAGTGGCATATCTCTTTTATCCCAGCACTCAGGAGGCAGAGGTAGGTGGATCTTCGTGAGTTTGAAGCCAGCCTGGTCTACAGAGTGAGTTCTAGGACAGCCAAGGCTACACAGAGAGACTTTGTCTTGAAAAAAAATACATAAAAGTTTAAGTAACATAAGATAAGAAACGAGTCAGGTGTGCAGGCTCTGTGCCTATAATCCCAGCACCTAGAAAACTGAGGCAGGAGCCTTACCATCAGGTCTAGAACAGCCTGGCTCAAACAACTAAATAGAAAGAAACAGAGGGGGGCTGGAGAGATGGCTCAGTGGTTAAGAGTGCCACCTGCTCTTCCAAAGGTCCTGAGTTCAATTCCCAGCAACCACATGGTGGCTCACAACCATCTGTAATGTGATATGGCACCCTTTTCTGGCTTGCAGGAACACATGCAAGCAGAGCACTGTATACATGATAATAAATAAATAAATCTTTAAAAAAAAAAAAAGAAAGAAAGAAACAAAGGAAGGAGAAAAAGATAAAAGAAGGAGGAGAGGAAGAAAGGAAAAGAAAGAAGGAATAGTAAAAAGAAAGGTTTTGTTTGCTATAATTTATCTATTATGTGTATATATCTAAGGCCAAGATTGCTTTCAATTATCTTTTCTTTCTATTGAGATATAATTCATATACAGTAAGATTTACCCTTCTGAAGTATGCAGTTCAGGACTAGGGCTGTAACACAGTGGTACAGTATTGCCTCCCCTGTGTGAAGTCCTAGGCTCAGTCTCCAGAGCTACCCTAAAGCAGGGTAGCAGGGTGCGGTTCAGTGAACTTTATATATATATATAATATTTGCAAAGTTATACCATCAACAATAGTACCTAATTCCAAACTATTTTTTTGATACCCAAACCCTTTAGCAAGATGGCAAGATGGCTCAGCTTGTAAAGGCACAGACCACTAAGCCTGGTTACCTGAATTTTATCTCTGGGATCCACACAGTCTCTCACAGGTTGTCCTCTGATCTTCAGCATGCACTGTGGCACATGTGTCATGCATCCACCATCAATCGTTTCATTTCATTTCTTTTCTTTTTTTGAGAAGAAAAGAGTTTATTTCGCTTTCATACACACACAAGACAGTCCGTCATCAAAGGAAGTCTGGGAAGGAACTCAGAGCAGGACCAAGAGACAGGCACTGAAGCCGAAGCCATGGAGGAACACCTCTTAATGGCCTTGTCCACATCTCTTGCTCAACCTGATTTCTTAGAGCACCCAGGACCACCTGTCCATGGGTAGCACCGACCACGCACGGTACTTGACCTCACACATTAATCATTAACATCAATCATTTCTTATTACCCCTTCCCCATCCCTGGGAAGCAAATCCATTTCCACCTCTTTGACTTTGCTGTTCTGGACACTTCATCTTTCCTGTGGACACTTCCAGTTCTCTTGGGATGGGATTGCTGGTTCTGTGGTTCTGTTTTTAGCTTTCTGAGTTCCACACTGCTTTCCAATATGGCAGCAACATATATATATTGAGACAGGGTTTCTTTGTGTAGCTCTGGCTATCCAGAAACTCACTTTGTAGAGGCCTGCCTTTGTCTCCCAAGTGCTGGGACTAAAGGTGTGTACCACCACGCTCACCTGTTTTGTTTTGTTTTTGTTGCTGTTGTTGTTTTGTTTTGTTTTAAGACAAGGTTTCTCTGTGGCCTGGCTGCCTGGAACTAGCTCTGTAAACCAGGGTGGCCTCGAACTCACAGAGATCTGCCTGCCTCTGCCTCCAGACTGCTGGGGTTAAAGGCGTGCGCCACCACTGTGCCTGGCCAACAGCATATATTCTTGTTCGCAGCATGTGATCATTTCAGTTTCTCCACATCCTTACTGATGTTACTGTCTGAGACCTCTAGTGGGTGACACCTCACTGTGGCTTTCCAATTTCTAGGCATATGAGTTTTTATCAAATGTGAGATCTTTTTGTCTGAGGCTCTTCTGCAGGTCCTCTCCTCTTCTGGAAGGTTCCCTGCTGCCAGCGTCACCTTGCTGATTCCCGAGGTTTTCATCTCTATTTTTCACACACTTTAGGCGCACACCCCTTTCCTGGGCCGCACACCCTTTTGAATGCCGATGTGCCAGGCATTTAAACTGTCATGGCCAAAAGAATTCCTCAACCCCGTTGCCCTGTCCGCCTCCCTTCAGAGCTCCTGTCATTCAGACAATCACATCGGAGACCTTGGCGTCATGTTCCACTCCTTATTGCGCCCCCTCCCCACCCCCACCCCGCCCACTTCACTGCATCTTATCAGCGGCACCTCAGAAATGCCTGTGGGGTGCACTTCCTCTCTAGGCGCTCAGTGCATCCTTGGTCCAGGATCTCCCTGTCACACACATCTCCCTAGCCACAGCGTGACTGCTGTGACTACTGCAGCAGCCTCTGAGCGGCCTGCTTCTTGTTTCTCCTGACTTCAACTCCATTCTCTAAGAAGCTCCCATAGCTAAAAAACAAAACAACAACAACAACAACAACAACAACAACAACAACAACAAACCCCCAGGGATCTGATTGCTGCTTGTTGGGAGGGTGCCTGCAGAGTGAGCATGCCAGCCCATGCCTATAACCCCGACCCTTCTCGTGACTCTACTTCTAAATTTCTTCTCCTAAAGAGGTTATCTCTGACCCCTGACTCTTCAGTTCCCACTCCCCGTGAGCATTCACCTAGTGTCCTTGATTCTAATGTCCCTTGGCTTGCCTGATACTCCGCCCCAACCCCCCAGCCCCATCTTGACTTCAGAGCAGGGTGCTTTTGCCAGGGCTAGAGATGGAATCCCATTGGTTAGTGTGGGTAGAACAGCACGGGGAGTTGCGACTATTAATTGTTTAGGTGTGATAATGATTACACACACTGTCCCCCACACCTCTCTATCTTATACTGGGTGAGGTGATGTTGGTCTGTAATCCTGGTGCTCCGGAGGCAGAGGCAGGAGGATCGCTACTAATTCAAGGGCAGCCTGGTCTACATAATGAGTTCCGGGCCAGTCAAGGCTTTGCTGTGAGAACCTATCTTCAAAAACAAATCAAGCTCTAGTAGACAGCCAGGCGAAGAGCCCCTGCTGCTCTCTCTCCACTTTGACCTGCGTGGCTTGCATGGAGGCAGAGTAGATGCAAGGCAGCCACAGGCCAGGTCACAAAGGGTGCGTGTGTCCAGCAGGAAGCCTGGACTTTGTCCAGAGAACACGGGTTCTGTGGAGCAGATTTAGCTTTGCAGCCTTTGCTCTGGCTGCTTGGATGGCTCAGAAGGAAGGAGGTCAGGTGGGAGGTGAGAAGTGACATTGGTCTCAACAGGAACTGGCAGCAGGGTGTGGGTGTGGGGGGTAGGGGTGGGAGGTTGGGGGGGTGAGGGAGGGAATGAAGTGTATATGAAGGGAACATAGTGAAAAGGAAAGACAAGGCTGATTGCCATGTGTGGGCTGGGGCATGCTGTTCCCTAAGGTGGTCAAGCTAGGAAGGTGGTGATCTCTTCCCTGACATTCACTGTTCTCCTTTTAACCTCCTCCCTCCCCTTCCTGGCCCCTTCCCCCCACCCCCCACCCCACCCCCCCATGCCCCATTCAGGCTTAAGACTAGTTACAGTATTTGCAGGACCCAATGCAAAATGAGACATACTCAGAATTGAGACTTTCAAGTGGAGGCAAGAGGAGCTCAAGTTTGAGGTCGGCTTGGGCTACCTAGTGAGACACTACCACAAGACAAATCCGCACAGCAAATAGGGAAAAGAATTAAGACCTCCAAGATAGTAAAAGGATAGCATTAAAACAAGTGCCGTTCCTCCTGAGCGCCCAGCCTGCAGAGGTCCAATGTCTATGGAGCTGGTCCCAATTTAGGCCATTGTAGCTTCTTTGTTTAGAAGAGGCAGAAAAGGGTGGCTAGGCGCCAGGGCTCTGCTCAAACAGCTCCAGGCAGCAAGAGGACAGGCTGTTCCTCCTGTCCCTCTTCCCCCCACCAGCACCCAAGAGGGACCTAGCACTCTGGGACAAATAGCTTACTTTGAAGCAAATCTTTACAATGTTTTCAAAGCTTGCTCCTCTTTTCATCTCAGCTGGAGCAAAATGGAAAGGCAGAAAGAAGCAGGCAAGCTTTTCGGAGAGCAGAGTGCTAAAGTGGTTTGTTTGTCTCTCCAAAGAGATTTCCTGGTTTCTCCAAAAATGGGGCTTGCTACAAGCGTCCCAAATGTGAGTCATCAGACCAGTTGGCAAAACAATGGAGCTGCCCCTCCAAGGGCACAGAAAGTCTGCCATGCAAACTTCGGGCCCAGGATGTAGCCAAGTGGAAACCAGAATGGTTGCCAGCCCAGCCATAGGCAATACCTCACCTTGAAGCCTCTCTATCAGCCCTAGAGTGCAGAGACTCTGTGGGAGGGGGAAAGCCCAGGAGAGCACTCACTCCCACTCGCCCTCTCTTCTGGTGTCCCCAGGTCCTTCGGTAGAGTGTGCCAACAGATCACATGTTTTAAGAGCCCAGCCACCCAAGCTCTGTACATCACTCCTGGTCTCTCCTAAGCTGCTTCTGCTCCCATCTCTTCGAAAGGCAAGGCAGGCACAGATGCACATCTGATCTCTTACTCATACTGCCAACAAAGACCATCCCCCCTCTCCCCCAGGCTCCGATAGCAACAAAGGCCAGGCCGGATTACTTGGGAGGTAAAAGCAGGCTGACTTTAGGTTTACACTAACTCCAATCCTTGTTTTTTGAGACAGGATCACCCAATGCAGTCCAGGCTAGCCCCAGATTTGCTATCTTCCTGCCTTTTAAGTACTGAGATTATAAGCATGTGCTACCAGACCTAGCAGTCTTCAGGTTATTTAGATTTATGCTTATTTATTTTTAATTATGTGTATGTGTGTCAGCACACATGAGTTCAGGTGTCTTTAAATGTAGATACTGGGAACTTAGAGCTACAGCCAGCTGTGAACTAGCTGCCTAATGTGGGTGCAGGGTACTGAACTCTCAACCACTGCGTCATCTCTGCAGCCCCTGAACTCTATTTTTTTTCTATGGGTTAAGTTATTCAATGATAATTTTTTATCTTAGTGAAGAACTCAACTTTTTTTTTTCTGTCTGTCCCTCATCATAAAAGTACTTCAGATGTTAAACATCTGTTGGAAAAGAAACAGTGAAAGTGTTACTTTGTATCATATTCCAAAGCACTGCCCCGGATGACAGATCTAACCTGCCCTCTTCTTGCCAGCCAGGGCTCACCAGGAAGAACAGGGCTTGGGAAAGGGTGGGAACAGCCCTGCAAAGGTTAGCAAGGCTGAGGGCAGAGAGGAGCTGAGAATTGTAGGTGTGGGAGGAAGGACAGGCAGGCTCTAAGAGAGGGCCCTGGTTAGCAGGCAGGTGAGGAGGAGCCTGGGCCTCCACATCTGATCCTGAGGGTGCTGGGGAACCACTGAAATGTTCAGACAAAGAGGTGACCTAAGAAATGTGTGTCCCAGAAAGGCCTAGTGCTGCAGTGCCCTAAAGGAAGTTGTTAAAACTGGGGACAAGGTTGTCACCCTGACACTGTGATAGGAGGTGTGGCCTGGACCAAGGGAGGTGTTAGGGAGATGAGGGAATAAATGGTTCTGGTATGAAATAGGATAATTTTCCAGCCTTCTGCCTTTGGGCCACTGGTTGGGCAGAAGAGAAAAATGAACCCGGAGGACCCATGTGACCCCCATTTCTCCTCTCATTTTCCAGCAGGGCCCAGCACTGGGTGTATAAAGGAACCAACCTCTCACCAAGGTGGTGCACACAGTAGGTAAGGGAGGCAAGAATTGATGAGTCCACATTCTGAGGTACTTAGGGGTACAGAGACCAAGGTCACTAGACAGTTAGGTACAGGCTCTGGATCTATAGTGGTATGGCCCAGCCACAGAGCTTTAAGAGGCATTGGAATATGTAATACAAATGAACTGGGGCTGGAGAGATGGCTCAGAGGTTAGGAGCACTTGCTTTTGCAAAAGAACCTAGGTTTTGTTCCTAGCACATACACGTGGTGGCTCACCATCTGGAACCACATTCCAGGGGATTCAGAAGCCCTCTTCTGATCTTTCAGAGGCCTACATACACGCAAGCAAAACACTCATGCACAAAAAATGAAATAAATATTAAAAAAAATATATACATATATAATAAATAAACTATATACATATGCACACACATATGAATACAAGTGACCTTAGGGGTGGCTAAGTTACCAGGAAGGAGGGTGGGAATGTGAAAACAAGGCTTGGCTTTTGATCATGGAACACTGGTGCCAGTAGTTCGAGTGAAGGAAGGGGCACCTTGAGGGAAGCTGAGAAGGGCCTGCTTGAGCAGAAGAAATTGATGGATGGAGACCAAGGGAAAGATGCATGCTACAAAGAGGGTCTAGCCCCCTAGCCAAATGCTCCCTAAGCTCCTAAGAAAGGCAAGGAATAAAAGACAGAAATGCTGGGGCCAGTGAGATGGCTCAGCGGGCAAAGGCATTGTCCACATGACCCTGGTGAGTGAATTCCATCTCTGAAGCCCATGGAAAGATGGAAAGAGAAAACCTGCTCCTGAAAGTTGTGTCTGACCTCTACATGTATGCCATGGCACATGAGCCCATAAACTTCATGTGGATGTGTGCACAGGAATAATGATATTTAAATCAATTTCGTAAAATGTAAAGGATAGAAACCTAGGGGCTGGAGAGATGGCTCAGTGCGTTAAAAAAAGTATTGTCTGCTCTTCCAAAGGCCCTGAGTTCATTTCTCAGCAAGCGCATAGTGGCTCCCAGCCATCTGTAATGAGATCTGGTGTCTTCTTGTGGCAGGCAGGTGCACATGTGGGCAGAATACTGTATAAATAATAAAGAATTCTTTTCTTAAAAAAAAAAGTGGGAGCCTGCTTTGGCAACAAGAGGGGGTGAAGCAATCTGGATGAGACTAACTTGTACAGTGTGCCGAGGGTAAGGCAGGATTGTGCCGGTCGAGGAATGGTCTGAGGTGAATGTGGGACTTTCTGGAGAAGTTAGAGGCTGGGGGGCTGGAGGATCATGGGTAGTAACGTGGGTTGGAAATAGAAATCTGATTTACATGAGGAACGTGGGCATGAAGAAAGTGAGAAGAGGGATCTAGCGGTTAAGAGAGTCAGTGAGCTTAGCCTGGGCCTCAGGAGAGGGAGGAGGGGAGGGAAGGGGGGGGAGTTTGTAGGTGTGACACAGGACATTGGAAACTCCTACCGCTGGCTCTTTGATCCTTTCCAGAAAGTAGAGGAGAGTCACTGCAGAGGGCATAGGGGGAAAGGACTAGGGAGGCGAGGAGAGAAAGGATTCCAGCAGCTAGGAGAGCTGCAAGAAATCCCATATGGAAACCGGACCAGAGTGACAGTTGACTTGCCCTGTAGGGGCCTCACTGAAGCCTTAGTGAGTGATCTGGCCGGCAGTGTGGGTTAATACACCCGATAGAATATTATCCTGTCTTGAAAGGGAAAAGACACGGTAAGTTGACATTTATAAGATGCCCTCGTTTCCTAGGTGGTCTCCTCCATTCAGTAGAACTTAAAGTGTCCTTCTTTTTGTTTGGTTCTTCGAGACAGGCTCTCAGTGTGTAGCCCTGGCTGACCCAGAACTAGCTATGCAGACCAGGCTGGCCTTGAACTTGTGTTGATCCTCCTGTTTGCCCAGTGTTGGGAGTACAGCTGTGTGCCTGGCTTTTAAGCATCATCCCAGTCCCTGTAGCAGCTTCCTCAGTAACTTGAGTGTTGGTGATGAGATGCGTGAGAATTTAAGATCGAGACAAATAGACTTCTTTGGAAAGATGACGTTTATAGAGTAGTGGCCCAGAGGAAAAGCCACTAGAGAAAGCCACTAATGGAGGACAGGGCTAGGACAAAGATCTTAGCCTGAGGCTAAAACAACTTTGGTTTGGGGAACAGACTTGGTTTCTTTCTAGCTGCTCAGTCCTTTTGGGTTAAAGCAGTAAAAATGGAGGATAAAATGGCTGCCATCCCCGCCCAGCCTCCCACTTCTGGCCCAGTGGGACTGGCTTCCTTGTTTATTGCATTCCTTTAAGGAACATCAGTCGTGTGCAGTCTCTAGGGACTGGCCTGGCTGGCCTAGCTGCCTCTGGCTTCTACGTCCTTCTTCTGCTGAGCTGTCTTCAGGACTGCAGGAGTGGGAAGAAGTGAAGCCGCAGATCCAAGGCGTCTTCTCTTTGTGGGCTCCACAGAATCTAACACATGGATGCGTTCTACATTCCCACTTGGCATGGGGCTAGCCTCGTCTGAACCTAGACCCAATAGTTCAGTCCTGGGCCCTGAACGCACCTCTCTTGGGCCAGGTTTCTCTGGTGAGAGTGTGACTGGCTGGGCAGAGCCCTCAGTCGCTCTCATGATGAGGTGGAGTTGCATGCATCCATCTCCTGTAGCTTCTGGGCTAAATGTCCTCCTGTCTTAGCCCCGGCTCAGACTGCCCTGGCCACATCTACCCTATAAGCAGGTCACCTCTACTGGGCCTAACCAGTACCAGAGAGAGGCGTGGAGCTTGTGACTCTGAGCCAGGACTGGCAATGTACACAGTGTTCCTAGCATTTGGAAGGCTAAAGAAGGAGAGTTTTGAATTTGAGGTTAGCTGGGGCTACATTGCCAGACCCTGGACCAGGATGAGAGAGCTAATGAGCAAGTTTCTCGGCTCTGCAGCCTCTCGAAGCACAGAGTCATTAGCATGCCATGGCTTCTGATATTCACTGACTTGTATTTAGATTCTAGGTTACAAAAGTACTCCTATTTATTTGTTTGCTTGTTTGCTTCAGTTCTTTAAGAATTTCACTCCGTGAGTTTTGGCCATAGTCATTCTTCCCACAACTTCTGTCCAATCCCCTTCCTTCCTACTCAACTTTGTCTCCTCTCCCCTCCCATCCTGAACTCTGATTTATGCTGAAGATTTTGCTTATTTTATGTGTGAGTAGCTACATGTATGTGCACCACAGGCAAGTATGCTGCCCAAGGAGGCCCAAAGAGGGTGTTATAGGCCCTGGAGATGGTTGAGAGCCTCAGTGTGGGTGCTGGGAACTGAACCCAGGTCCTTTGCAAAAGCATTCATTTAACCACTTAACTACTTAACCATCTCTCCAGTCCCCAAACCTTTAAAAAGTACTTTATTACATTTTTTTTTTAATTTGTGTTTTCTGTGTGAACAAATGTGCTATGTACAGCACACATAGAGCCCAGGGACAACCTTCAAGAGTTTGGTTCTCACCTCTACCATGTCCTGAACACCACACTCAGGTCACCAGGGTTGATGGTAGGCGCCTTTCTCTACCGAGCCATCTCACTGGCTTCAGGGTTTTTGCTTGTTTGTTTTGTTTGAGAGACAGGGTTTCCCTGGGTAGCCCTGGCTGTCTTGGAACTCCCGCTGGGATTAAAGACATGTGCCACTACGGCCCACATTAGCTTTGGTCTTATTACTCTCTTTCCTCTTCTCTCTCTCTCTCTCTCTCTCTCTCTCTCTCTCTCTCTCTCTCTCT
>OU015747.1:91885329-91964004 GCA_907169655.1 Acomys percivali
CTCTCTCTCTCTCTCTCTCTCTCTCTCTCTCTCTCTCTCTCTCTCTCCCATCCCTTTAAATGGTCTCAAATCGCCCAGATAGATAACTCAGAATTTGAAATGTCACTGAGGCTGGCCTTGGACTCCTGATCCTTCTGTCTACACTTCTCAAGTGTTGGGGTATCGGTGTGGGCCACCGCGTCTGGCCACAGGCTCTCTTGGCCTTTATCATCCTACGTTAATATCTGGCTTCAGTTAGCGGACATCATCCTCTCAATGATTCATTCATCCACTCCATCACTATTAAGCACCTACTGTGTGCCAGAATAGATACTGTGCACTCTACGCTGTGTGCTGGGCAGCCAGTGACTAATAACATATACTTGGTGTTCCTGATCCATTGGAGGAGGCGGAGAAACTGCGGAAGGGGCTAACACAAGGGAAGGAGGTAAGGGATCTGGGGAGCAGTGGCACACAGTGGGGAAGTGGGGAAGAGCTTTCTGGGTGTCGTCCCCCCCAAAAAAAGACCTTGGTCTAGGCTCATACTGACTCTGGCTGATGGGGAGACTGAGACCCAGTGAAGGTGGGCTGAGAAATGCCCGTGCCAAGAAACAAAGCTGTAGGGAGAGCTGGGAAGGAGCAAAAAGGTGAGGCCCAAGGGGGACCACACACACACACACACACACACACACACACACACACACACACACAGAGTGAGATGTGCCCTGGATCCATTGGCCAGCCCCTTTAGCCTTCAGGAATCAGCCACACCTCCCTGCCAGCATGGAGCCTCCTTCTAGCTCTCTGCTCCATGCACGTCACCACCTCCAAGGATTGTCTCTGTCAGGATCCCTGCTGTCCCGCCGGCCTCTTCTTCAGCTCACTTGCAGAGCCTTCCACATTTCCAATGGGTCTCCTCTTGCAAGTCTGGTTTTCTCATCGCTGCTCATTTTATTTTAGCCCCAATGTTAAGTGTCTCATGGAGAAACAGTGGGGGAACAAACACAGAAACATGGCAGACTAAGGCAGCCTACAGTGAAGCCCCTGCACTGTGGTTTCATTCCCAATGGTGGGAAATTAGAAATACTCCGACCTCCGGCCTTGGTTTCTGTCTCTGATGCTGCCTGCTTCTTCACCCTTTCCTCTGGGAAGGCCCGTCCTCTCCTAGATATGAAATCCGAAGGAAGGCTCCTAGACTATCCGGGGCTGCAGCATCCTAACTCTGCAGAGATTTGTGCCTCCTCCACCTCCATCCACAGAGCGTAGGCCACTGTTGCTCAAGCGTGCTGACCACAGCAGGGCACTGAGGGTGCCAGAAGGGTCACAGCTTTTCTCAGCCCTGTGACTGTCCTGGGTGGCTGGTGGTTTGATCTGGACCAGGTGGTCCAGTGATAAAGCTTTTCTCTAGTGTATGTAAGCCCCCTGGGTTCCATTCCCAGAACCTTAAAGAAGATGGATAATACAGTCTTAGCATCATTCCTCATACATTGAATCCACGCCTGGCCTCTCACCAGCCTAACTCGCTCACCAGGTAGGCAGGCTTCCCTGGGTGTCCAACGTGACCCTTCTGAAGCCCTCCTTTCTGGGAGGCTATGTTCTGTGGCCTGTTGCCTTTGGAGATAAGGGAGCCAACCCTCCCAGGGTCTGTATGTGTCTCTTGTCCAGGTGCTGAGGGTGGGAGCAAGGGCTGGTTAAGGCAGCAGCTAATCTCTGGTGTGGAGGGTCTGCCTGAGCCTGACAGTCTCCTGAGGACTCTCTGAGGATGGTGCACTGGGCTGTCATCAGCAACAAGGACTCAAGGAGCTCTTAGGCTGTGCAAGGGCCTGCTGGGTGTCTCATATGCCTTCCTGGCTTGGTCAGGGCCTGAGAGCTCCCTGGGCACAGAGCCCTCTGCATGCTCAGAAAGTACTGGGAGGGGGCAGCAGTGTAGCCCAGTTGGTAGAGGTGCTTGTCTGGTATGTATGAGATCCTGTACTTGATCTACCACACACCATGAGCCAGATGTGGCAAAGCATTCCAGCCATCCCAGTGCTCAGGAGAAAAAGTTCAAAGTCATCCTACACTGTGAGTTGAGATCAACCCAGGCCTACAGGAGACACTGGCAAAAAGCCTGTGAGAGGGCAGCATTGCAGCCCCACATCAGATGATGGCAAAGCCTTTAGGTCACAGTGAGGAATTCTGTTTTAGGCCCTAATTCTCACAGGGCTTGCTGTAAAGTTGGCGTGCAATGGGGGGTGGGGGTGCTTCCCAAAGCATCCTGGTCTTTTCCCAACTTCTTATTCTCCAAGTAGCCCCCACCCCAACCCCGGCATCTGAGATACAGTCATTTCTTTTTCCATGAAAAAGTTCAAATTATAGTTCCCTTGGCCATTGGGTAAGTGTTCAATTTTACCTACTATAAAATTCTAAAACACTAAGTAAAGGAGACAAAAGGTCTCAAGTAGGCCAAAGGAATAAAACCCTAATGATGGCATCATGGCTTCAGTGAACACTTTTCTTTTTTCTTTTTCTTTCTTTTTATTATTATTATTATTATTATTATTATTATTATTATTATTATTATTATTATTTTGAGATAGGGCTTCTCTGTGTACCTTTGGCTGTCTTAAACTTGCTTTGTAGACCAGGCTGACCAGAAACTCACAGAGATCTCTGCCTTTGCCTCCCAGGTGTTTGGGTTAAAGGTGTGCGCCACCACACCAGTAAGCACTCTTCCTAAGGCTTTCAGAGCAGTCACACTGTGTCTCCTTCTTAGCCCTTCTTGGCAGGGGAGCTTGATCTGGATCCTGGCCCCAGCACCCAGCTAGGTGAGGATCATCTCTGTCGTGCACAGGACGATAGGTTCAGAGGGGCACACAACTATGTAGAGGCACAGGTGAGTTTGCACACAGGCAGACCATATACAGACCCAATGAGCTTTAGTACCTCCAAAGCAGAATATTTCTAGAACACTCTGAGGTTTTCCTGACTGTGCTGAAGGGAGGTGGTGACGAGCTGCTTCAGAGCAGGGCTATTACCCCTAGACCACCAAGGCACGGGGGGAGGGGGGAGGGAACGTCTGTGCACCGGGAATGCTACAGGGGACCCTCCAGAAGAATCTGGAATCTTTATTGTCACTCCGAGTAGAATGAGGCAGGAGCCTGGAGGGGTTCACTAGCCCTGGCTGGGCTGTCCGTTTTGCCCTTCACACAAGCTTGAAAGGGAGCGGCTATCCCAGGGGATTTGTGGCTAGCTCCTCTCTGCCCTCCCTTCTGCAAACAGATGACACTAGCAGCTTTGGGGACTTGGAATTGGAGGTCATGGGGCAGCTAGGAAGGAGTAGGGCATGGTAGCTTCCTGGGAAGAGCAAAGGACCAAGATTTTGGGTTCTGAGAGAACATATAGGACCAGGATGGAGAGGTGGCAAGGGGTTTGCCTTCTGGAAGTGGGACCACACACTTCTCTTACTTTCCTCATAAAAGAACAGCCTGATCCTGGAGGAAGCAGCTGGCCAGGGCCAAAGGCAAGAGGAGACCTGCCAACCCTAGATCTCCACACTGAGGCTGCCTGTGCTGTGACACGCTGCAGACCACCAAGGTCAACACCAGCATTACTAAGGCCTGCAAAGAATGTCTGAAAAACACAAATTGGGGGACCCAGAGTCGCTGCCCTAATCTGGAGCTCAGGCTGGGGCGATCAGGTTGCCTCTAGCTGGAAAGCCTTCCTGGACCTCCCAGATTCTGAAAATGCAATAAGGGTGGTGCCGAGCCTCTGAAGCAGACTCGCTTTAGGGAAGAAGCAAAGGTGCCTGAATTGGAGGCAGTGGGATCACAGCTGAGGAGGGTGGTCATTGAAGGCATCCCTGCCTCCTAGGCAAGGTGCCGGGGAGGGTGGGGCCTCGTGAGCAAAGGCAATTAATTCCCTTCCAGCCTTCCTGTGAGCAGCTCTCCTCACGCCATCTACAAACTTGTTCTTCACTCTTCACGGATGTGTGGGGCCAAGGAGACTCCTGGGAAGACTCCTCCTCATCAGGCGAAGAAAGAGATAGCTAGGGTAGGGTTAGCCTGAGCTAACAGGGGTCTAGAGCACAGAGACCCTGGCTCTTACCTTCAGTGAGCTCTCAGTCATGGGACTTTCAAATAGATAAGCCTCCCTCCTTTTCTCTCCTCTCTTCTCTTCCTGGCACTGGAAATGTTGACATGGTGGCTTCTCTGTCGTCAGATGTGACTTTACAGGAAGTAGCTTCAAGAGGACCTGGTGATAGGGACAATGCTGTGTTTTGTTCACTTAAGTCCCCAGGGCTTTTAGCAAATAAGACACCATCACATGGCCATAGGCCTGGAGGAAACAGGTGAGGAGTTGCTTCTCACCTCTGACCCCCAGAAGAGGTCCCACACATGTGTCACAGGCCACCGGAGATCCTCCACGGTCATCCTTTCCATGGTCTAGTCTCTGTGCATGATGCTAGACTCTATACCCACCCCTCTGGGCTTCCTGTAACCTTTAAGCTTTTCCCAGAAGGAAGAGTCATACTACCTAGATTTCCCATCTGAAGGCTGATACACCTTCGTCCCCCTGAGTTCTCAGTTTACATTTAACCTAAACTCCTTTTGCTCTAAATGATGAAAGGTCAGGCAAGGCCTAGAGATAGCTAACACCAGCAAAAATAACACGTGGAGGCCATCAGGACGCTCACCACTAATTCTAAAAAACAAAAGCAAGCGGCCAGCCCAGACTCCCTCTCAGATAAGCATAAAGGAGGAGGTTTGGCTGTGTGCAAGAAGCTGGTCTCTGCAAAATCCCAGGCCTGGGAGCAGTCTGTGTTCCTTCTCCTTTTAAGGCAAGGTCTGAGCTCCCAGGCCTGCGCTTGCTCCAACACGCCACAGCCCCATTCATTCCGGGCTATTTGGAGGAAAGCAGTGATTAATCAACGTTTCCCCACCCCCACTCAGCCTGTTTTACATTTGGTTCTTTTTTAAAGTGTTGGCACACCTCTTGGTAGATCTCAGTCAACCTAGACCCCCCCAACTCAGGGGTATAACTGGATGAGTGGGAGCTGGTGCCTCATGAGGTCAAAGGGGAAGAGGTATGGGAAGAAAAAGGGTTAAAATGTAGAACTCACACTTGTCCTGCTTGGGGATTCTGAGAAGGAGCCAGGGTCTGCAGGGATGAAAGGTGGGGGTGATCTGTGAGGCTCTGTGGGGGTGTGGTGCTCAGGCAAGAGGAGTATGGGAAAGGTCAGATACTCTTCCATTGACTTACTCTGCTAATGAGACAGTTGAGCCTGAGCCCCAGTGTTGCCTAACCCTGCCCAGGACAGTTGGTTGTCATCCCTGTGGATCTTGAAGGCAAGCCTGTGAGCCAAGCAGTTTGTACATTCTGGAGAAGTGTTGAGCAGCGGATGGGTACCCCCAGGCAAACAGAGAGAAAAAGGGAGGCAGCAGGCTCTCTCCCAGGCCAGACGCCCAGAGCTTTGCTCAGTCAGTGCTCTCCACCATCATTGTAATGAGAGGGAAGGCATGATGGGCCTGGTGAGATGGGATGGGAGAAGTGATTCCTGGGCTATTCAAAGGAGGTCTTGTAAAGGCACCCTAAATGGAAAGCTGTTCCAGGTAATGTGATGGGCCAGACCCAGCTCCCTGGGAGCCAGAGTGAGTGAAGGTGCTCTGTCCTTCCCACCACACAGCTTCGGCGACACTCAGTATAGCTGTACTCTCTGGGCTTACGGTTGAAAGGGGCACAGTCTTCTTGGCCTCCAGCCCTTGCCTGCCTATTGTGACTGTGGCAGAGAAGCCTAGGAAACCCAGGGATGGTCCCTAGCAGTGTGTTTGCAATGCAGCCACAAGCTGCTTCCACAGGCTCAACCTTTTCTCCATCCCCTCTGGGATGGGTGGGGTTAAGGAAGGGCTGCATGGCCAGAGGGTGCCATGGAGCGGTCCTCTTCCAAACCCTGCCTCTCTCTCTCTCTCTCTTTTTTTTTTTTCAGTTGGGCACAACTGAAAAAAGAGGCCTTCCCAGTCTCTTCATAATAAAAAAGAAAAGAAATGCTGCAGGAACGGATCTCCCTAGCATCCCTTGGTGGCTCTCCATCCTAGGTGCTCCTCAGACAGCCTGTCTCTTCTGGGGCAAACTCTCGTAGCAGTGAAAAGCAAGCGCTGCGGGGAAATGGGCACAGACTTGGAACCCTGTAGAAGAAGAAAGTGGGCTCCGTGGAGGTGCTGGGTGGCCTACGCTGCCTGCGACACTCAAGCCTCTGCCATCTTCAGCTGATTCCATCTCAAGGCCTCTCCAGGCAACATACAGTGTCTGTAGCCAAAGTGTAGCCACAGAATCCTAGATCCCAACAGTGACAGGCTGCCCACAGTGGGTTCCAGGGCTCTGTACAGAGAAGGCCTTGTGCCTGGCAAAGCTCTTCCTTCCTTTCTTTCTTCCTTTCTTTTTTAAAGACAGGATTTCACTATGTAGCTAGCCTGGAACTCACTACATAGACCAGGCTGGCCTCGAACTCACAGTGATTTGCTTGCCTCTGCCTTCCTAGTACTGAAACAAGCATGTCCCACTATGCTTGGCTCTATCAAAGTTCTTACTAAACAATAAAGACGACAAGCCAGGCGTGGTGGTGCACACCTTTAATCCCAGCACTCGGGAGGCAGAGGCAGGTGGGTTGCTGTGAGTTCAAGGCCAGCCTGGTCTACAGAGCAAGTTTCAGGCCAGCTAGGGCTACATAGTGAGACACTGTCTCAACATCCAAACTCTGCCTCCTCAAAACAAACAAAACAAACAGAAAAAAACACAACAAAACAAAATCAAAAAACAAAAAATAAAGAACACTGGCTATTCTTGCAGAGTACCCAGGGTGGGTTCCCAGCACCCACACAGGTACTCATAACCTTTTGTGACTCCAATTCCAGAAGATCCAATGCCCTCTCCTTTTCTTTGTGGGAACTGCAAGCATGTGGCATACATATAAACATGCAGGCAAACACACATTTAAAAAATAAAAATAAAGCTGGGCATGGTGGCACACACCTGTGAGGCAGAGGCAGGCAGATCGCTCTAAGATCAAGGCCAGCCTGGTCTACAAAGTGAGTCTAGAATAGCTAAGACCACACAGAAAAACCCTGTCTCAAAAACAAAAATAAATAAATAAGCTTTTTTTTTTCTCTCCAAGACAAGGTTTCTCTGTGTAAGCATGACTGACCTGAAACTCACTCTGTAGACTAGGCTGGCCTCAAACTCAGAAATCCACCTGCCTCTGCCTCTCAAGTTCTGGGATTAAAGGTGTGAGCCACCACTGCCCAGCATAAATAAGCCTTTTAAAAATTATTTTATTGTATAGGCATTTTGTCTGCTTGTATGTATGTCTGGGTACCACTTGCATGCCTGGTACCCTGGAAGGCCAAAGGAGGGCATCTGAAGTCACATGTGGGTTTTTAGACTCCATGTGGGTGCTGAGACTCCAACTTGGGTCCTCTGGAAGAACAATCAGTGTCTTAACCCCTGAGTCATCTTTCCATCCTTAAAAAAATAAGATAAACGCAAACAAGTCTATAACGATGAGCATTCAACTCTGTAAACAAGCCTCAGTTTACCATGTGTGTAGCAGGAAATTCTAAAATTTTCACCCGTGACAGAAAAGGCCTAAGAATGCCCTGTGGAGATGCTGTGCTCTCTGCAGCTGTTCATTTGCACATGGCCCAACCCTGAGCCCATGAGTCTGATGTCAGTCCACCGTCTGAGGCCAGGACCCAGTCTTGTCTCTACAGAACCCTACAGAGACAGCCTGTCAACCTTCCCCAAATCTAATGTCCTTCAGAGACTCAAGGGCACTTACACAGGCCCTCCCTGGCTGGTCCCCATACCCACGGTCCTCCCTCTGTAGCCAGCCCTCGATGTTTATTTTTCTTTTCTGAATTCTTAGGAAAGCAAGCAAGTGGGAAGGAAGACGGATGCCAAGAACGGAGAGGAAAAGGGAGGTGATGCCAGCAGAAAGGCCCCGGGTCCCAGACAGGACCTAGACCTGGGCAAGGAGCCGAAGAAGGGGGTTTTAAAGAAAAGCTTCTCCAGGGATCGAGAGGAGGCTGACAGCAGAGGGAGTGAGAAGCCGAAGGAAGAAAAGGTCATCAGGGGCATTGACAAGGGCCGCGTCAGGGCTGCGGTGGACAGGAAGGAGGCCGGGAAGGACAGCCGAGAAGAAAGGGCGTCCACCACGAGGAAGGAGGAAGAGAAGGCAGGGGGTGTCAGGACCCCGGGCTTGAGCAGAGACAAAGACAAGAAGAGAGAAGAGGTGAAGGAAGCCAACAGGAAGGAGGAGGAGACGCTAGCAGCAGAGAGCAGGCACACAGTCTCCCCAAGGGAGGAGGGAAGGCTGAAAAAGTCAAGCGAGAACACGGACAAAAAGCCAGAGGATGAGGCAGTGGGGAGTGGGGACAGACACTTGAGAAAGAAGGATGAAAAAGTTAAAAAGGAAGAGACCCAACCTGATAAGGAAGTCAGGGAAGAGAGCAAGAGCAAAGCCACGGAGAAGCAGGCCCTGGGTGGCCCCAGCAAGCCCTCCGACGGGCAAGCCAGAGCAGAAGAGGAAGCAGCTCCCAGCATATTTGATGAACCCCTGGAAAAAGTAAAGAACAACGACCCAGAGATGATTGAGGTGAATGTCAACAACTCAGATTGTATCACCAACGAAATCCTGGTCCGGTTTGCTGAGGCCTTGGAGTTCAACACCGTGGTCAAGGTGTTTGCCTTGGCCAACACGCGGGCTGATGATCACGTGGCCTTTGCCGTTGCCATAATGCTCAAGGCCAACAAGACCATCACCAGCCTCAACCTGGACTCCAATCACATCACAGGCAAAGGCATCCTGGCCATCTTCCGGGCCCTGCTGCAGAACAACACACTGACAGAGCTGCGCTTTCACAACCAGAGGCACATCTGTGGGGGCAAGACTGAGATGGAGATCGCCAAGCTGCTCAAGGAGAACACCACCCTGCTCAAGCTGGGCTACCATTTTGAGCTGGCCGGCCCCAGAATGACGGTCACCAATCTGCTAAGCCGCAACATGGATAAACAGCGACAGAAACGGCTGCAAGAGCAAAAGCAGGCCCAGGAAGCCAGTGGCGAGAAGAAGGACCGGCTGGAGGTACCCAAAGCCGGGGCTCTGGCCAAGGGCTCCCCTAAACCCTCACCCCAGCCATCCCCAAAGCCTGCTCCAAAGAACTCACCCAAGAAAGCAGGCGCTCCGGCAGCCCCGCCTCCCCCTCCCCCTCCCCTGGCCCCACCCCTCATCATGGAGAATCTAAAGAACTCACTGTCACCAGCTACGCAAAGGAAGATGGGAGACAAAGTGCTCCCTGCCCAGGAGAAGAACTCTCGTGACCAGCTCCTGGCCGCCATCCGGTCCAGCAACCTTAAGCAGCTGAAGAAGGCAAGTGGTGGTGGTGGGCACAGCTTTGGGGCCAGGACAGTCCTAGGCTTGTAGGAGAAGGTAGAGTACACAGGGAACAAACACTGAGGAGCCCATGTCAGGCTGCAGGACCTCTGAGCCATCCAGCCTCCAACAGGCCACGTCTTTTTATTACTTTTATCCTTTTTTTTTTTTCCCAAACAAAACCAATCTTGGTTCTATTCTGTCCACTCTCAAGATCAGCCCAAGTCCACAAGCCAGTCTATCCTAAAGGTCACCCCTAGGAGAGTCCACTTTTAACTACCAGAGCCTTGGACACATGGCTGTCTCTGTATCCCTAGATTCTTACATTCCTTGCCTCCCTGGAAGTCCCACTTGAGTGACAGAATCCAGAGTCATCTTCCTGACTGGATACTCTACTTCCTTCATTACCATTGTGACTAAAGACCAGAACATAAGAAAACCCAGCTGGAATCCAGAGGCCACTTGCTGACATCACCCCACAGACACATACTGAGGTGTTTGAGTGGTACCCTTTTGCAAGAAAGGAAGTGAGTTACACTCTAGGATACCCTGTTGGCCTCCCTCAGCTAACCCTTCTCTGTGTTGCCTTCTAGGTAGAGGTGCCCAAGCTGCTTCAATAGGACCAGGCAGCCAGGCACTCATGTCAATGCCATGACTGCCTAGACTCTCGTCCCAGGGCTACACAGACCCCCACCACCCAACCCTGGCTGAGCTGTTGCAGCTCTTCCTGTCCACCATGGGAGAGCTCATGACCTGGGCCACGCTCGAGGGAGGACACCTCATCTCTTCTCACTTTCCTTTCCTTGTCTCTGAGGCTCTCCAAAAGCTGCTTTGAAAACCTGGAGCTGATGTTTCGGGCAAGAGGAGTCCTTTAAAAAGCATGTTACAGAGAAGATGGTACTGCCCAGAGGCCAGGAGCAGGCATGCCTCCAAAGGCTCGTGATGCAGAAACGATGTCTCTCAGGGACCACATATCCACCCCAGCCCCCATGCCGCCAGGGCCAGGATTCAGGCCTCTGAGGAGCCCTTGGGGCAAAGTTGCTGGGCCAGTGGCACTCTATGGGACAATAGTAGGATGGAGAGTATGGGGGCCCAAGGGCAGAGCAGGGGGTGCTGAGGATGCTACAAACCCCTCCATCTGCTACGCCTGGGCAGCAGGCATGGTTGGACAGTGCCTGATAGTGTAGGCTCCAGATGGGAGTAGACAGACAGACAGCAGCTGGACCTGAAGGGTTGATGCCAAAGCAGACATTTTCTTCACACCACCTGCTGCTGTATAAATAGCTATACATCTGTTTTTCCATAAGATTTTGATAATATATACAGACCTTCAGCTGCGAGCGACTATGCCTCACCTTTTTTCATGTGTTAATGGCCCCTAATGTTCACTCCAGGTTCCCTAGAAGGCCTCCAAAAGCTTGGGCTCCCTGCCAAACCATTCAAGGTGACCTTGGACATCATTTCTGGAGTCTGTGTACCATTGCAGAAAGGGCGGTACGGCGGAAAGCTTGAACTCTTAAGGAGTCAACCTCCTGACCTGATCGATGTTCCAGGGTTCTCTGCCTCTGTGCCCAGAGCTGTCCTCAGGGGCAAAGAGGCACACAGGGCCCCGGGATGGCTATATTAGGTACATTCAGGGACGATCATGCTGTGACTCTCCTTACTGTGGGCTCAGGGCCAGCTCTTCACAGCAGTTATAGGCCAAGGAAAGCGTAGAGGATGGAGTGACTCAGTGAGGGGTAGCATCTGCCCACTGCGACTTAGGGCCACAGGCGCCTGCCCATCTCTAGCATGCCCCAGAGCTGCCACAGCTGTCACCAGGAACATATGGAATGTACTGTGTTCAGTGCTAGGTTCCAAGCCTAGCATGGAGGTTTTGGGTTCTATCTCTAATACTATCTCTTTCTGATTGACTGGCCTGAAGATATCTGTGGCACCATGAAACTGCCACCTTGGTTCTTGGTCACAGACAGGTTCTCTGCCTCCATTTTTAAAATTTTTTCCTCAATAGCAGAGATCAAAGCAGTTGGAATATGGGTGAGGTCCCATCTCTCTAGGTCTGACTAAAACCAGAGAGGGTCAACTCAGATCCCAGGGTACAGTCTGATCCCATCCTTCCCCAACCCGTCTGCTGCTTAAGTAATGGGTTGGTCTAGGGGAGGAGAGATATCAGCGCTGGCTCCCAGATCTCAAAGGGTATGATTTGGAGCCAAGCCTGTGAGTTTGCATCTGATGATACAGGGCACTAGCTAGATGCTTACAAGTGCTTCAGCTTATCTTTCAACTTTGTGACGTTGAGCCAATAGCCTCGCTGCTTTGCACATAGACTTAATCAGCTGCACATGGGTACATGGCTAATAAGAGGCAGGATTGAGGTCTTTTCTCTGCCTCTGAAAAAATGGATCAGAGATAATATTACACACACACACACACAGACACACACACACACACACACACGCACACACACAAAACCAATTGCACCAGGTCAATCTCCAGCCTTAAAGTCTCCTTTAGAACCTTTCACTTTTGCACTTTTTTTTTTTTTTTTTTTTAACTTGAAACCCGGGTTGGGGGGGGGGGGGGGGGGGGGGGGGGGGACACACTCCCTACCTCGGCCTCCCAGAGTCCTCTAGGCCTTGGATGATGTAATCATTTCTTAGGGCGTTTAAACATGATGCGGGCGCGCAGCGCCACCTCGAGGCAAACTGCGCCCTAGGCTTTCCTGCTTTTCAGATCAGCCAAAAGCTTGGACCTGGGCTGTGGAGGTCAGGAGAGAAGACCAGAGATGGGGAAGCGACACAGGCTCCACCCTAGGTGACTGGCTGTGCGGTGCGGGACCGCGTGTGGTGCAGGGCGGATGCTTGCGCTCAGGACCTACAGGATTCGCAGAAGCGTTTCTGCCCGCTCCGTGCGCTCTGCCGTCTCCCTGCCTCACCCAAACCAGCAATCACGCACCGGGCGTGTTTTCCTTCCTAAAACTGAGGAAAACCAGAACTAGACATAGAAAAGTTATAACCCCCTCGCCCCGCCCTCTTGAGAGCAGGTCATCTAGATCCGGAAGAAACACCTGACCTCAGCCTCCTCAGCATCCCATCTCTCCTGTTCTTGCTGGAGTTCCATTCCATGTCTACTGCCTCCAAACCGAGATGCACTTCCTCCTATTCTTGCTTCGCTTCGCTTTCCCTGGCCAGGAGATGCCGGGCTAGGATAAGGGTCTGCCTGGCACTGGCCATAAGTGGGCATGGGAGGTTGCCGAGGATCTCATGCTACTTGCTGTCACAGGAGCTCATCAGCCTATGATGAGCTATGGCAAACAAAGGGCTTCAGGTCTTCGGCCGAGCGGGGGAATGCCATGCTCAACTTGGCCACCGTTGAGAACTAAGGTCTGGACACGGACATGGACCAATCACTCAAGACCATGCTTTTCTGGAAAACCAAGTTCTCTTGTCACCATCTGGAGTACTGAGCACAACCCCCCCGGCCCTGATAGCAGATGCTAACCAGCTGTAATCAACCTGGAAGTCAGGCCCCAGGGGTGCTACACCATTAGGAGGCTTGGCTCGCCCCAAAACCTTTTCTCCTCCTGAAACTCCCTCCTCCAGACCTTCTTTCTTTCCTTCCCCTTCTTCCTTCTCCATCAGAAATGTCTGCTTGCCCAGATGCCTCCCTTCTAGTCAACTACTACACTTCTTTTTCTTAGTTAACCTTCCCATTGGCCCCACTGTATTCCCATGCTGTCTTGGCCCTAGCCCTCTCCCAGCACCCAAACCCCTACCAATCCCTTGGAGCTCTGCACCCCCACCCTAGACAGACACCTGCAGCACCTCAACAGGTCCATGTCTGTCTGGGTTTGTGTGTGTTTCAGCTGAGAAACAAGCCCAGGGCCCCACACAGTGTCTATAGGCCGATCTCCTATACCACCCCTTAGGCTGGCTGCTCAGTGTTTCCTCCTATCCTAGCAAGACCCTAAGTTACCTCACTGGGGCCCCTAGTTCTTAAGGGCCAATGTCCCTCCCTCCACCAGCTCTCCATGTCTTTCTGAAGTGTTTGTGGTTCTCAGGGGTGCTAACTGATGGGTAGGGCCTTGCTGGGCTCTGCTTATTCTCCAGTAAGATACATAGAGTAGGCTGGAAATTGGAGTGTTTGGGGGAGATGGAATGTTTTCCCTCACGAAAAAAACCCACCACTATGTGACAAGGCTCTGCAGCTCCCTTCCCTTACCCATTGCAAGGCTGCTTCTTTCTTCTTAGAATTCTTTTTTTTTTTTTTCTTTTTCTTTCTTTCTTTTTTTTTTTTTTGGAGTTTCTCAAGACAGGGTTTCCCAGTGTGTAGCCTTGGCTGGCCTGAACTCACTTTGTAGACCAGGCTAGCCTCCAACTCACAGAGATCAGCCTGTCTCTGCCTCTCGAGTGGGACTAAAGGACACTGGGCCTTCTTAGTTCCAGTGCTTTGCTGTGTTAACTGGAGACAGCTCTTCTCCACCTGCACCTCGGACTGGTGTAAACCTGCCCCCCACCCTAAACTACAAAGCAACAAAAGTTATGGGTTCCAGAACGTTGACTCAAGGACAATGAATTCTGTTAGGGCCCTACATCCATTAACATCAGTGCCCCTGCAGATTCCGAAACCTTGTCCTGTACCTCTCCCCACGTCAGATCCAGGCAGAGACAGTGTCCTGAATTGTGACCCACTGTCCTCAGAGAGAAAGCAGATGTGCAGCTGTGGGCAGCAGTGTGTCCTCAGGAGTATGAGCTGCTCCTCTGTGGCAAGGTTCAGGTTCAGGGGGCAAATTCATGTGTCCCCTGCTCTCACTGAGGATAGGGAGATGTGAATTTTCTCAGGGGCAGACCCCTGCCCAAAGGAGTCTATGACTCAGGCCCCAAGGCTTCTGCCTTCTAGGCTGTGTAATAAGAGAAAATGCCCGCTGGGCTGCAGGGGGCCCTGGGGGCATGGTGAGCACAAAGGCCCCACTTAGAACCTAGGGAGCTGCTGGAAGCCAGAAGTCTGAGGCTGCACTGGGCTAGATTTCCTGAGGGTGGTTGAAAAAAAAGGGGGGGGCTGAACTTAGGGAACTGAGAGAAGGGGGTCATTCTCCCTACTTGAATCAAAACTATTAAAAGTGGTCTTGGAGGGGTTGGGACATGGCTTGGTGGTTAAGAGCACTGACTGCTCTTCTGGAGGACCAGAGTTCAATTCCCAGGACTCACATGGTAGCTCACAACTGTCTGTAATTCCAGTTCCAGGGGATCCAACACCCTCACACAGACAAATGCAGGCAAAACACCAATGCACATAAAATAAAATAAAATTTAAAAAAATTTAAAAGTGGTGTGTCTTGCCAGGCGCGGTGGTGAACGCTTGTAATCCCAGCACTTGGGAGGCAGAGGCAGGTAGATCACTGAGTTCGAGGCCTGCTTGGTCTACAAAGGGAGTCCAGGACAGCCAGGGCTACACAGAGAAACCCTGTCTCAATAAAACAAAACCGAAAAAGTGTGTGTCTTAGTAGCAGAGCACTTAGCCATCATGCCTGAGGCTTCAGGTCCCATTCCCAGCAATACCAAACTTCCAAACAGCAGAATCTCCTTCTCTGTGTAAGCTATGACTTCAAGGGCCAGAGCAAGGGAAGATGGACAGACAGCTCTGTGCATCCACTGCCACTCCAAGGTCACCTCTTCTAGGAAGCCTTTGCAGCCCTTATGCCTAACCTCCCTGGACCCTGGCATGGACCTGAAGGACCTGACACCTTAGCATCCCATGAGGATCAAGCAGTTGACACAGGCGCCTTACGCAGGTCTGCTGGGTGGCCACAGCTCTGCACTTGGCTCCAGTCCTGAGCCTCTGATCAGGAAGGAAGGACGGACTCATAGTTTCAATTCCATTGTATATCACCCTTCTGACAGCTATGGCTCCCTTTCTATAGATGAAGGCACTGGAGTTTGGAAGCATTCAGAGGCATGCTCAAGGTCAGACAGTGGTGGGAGCCAAATTTCAATCTAAGTGTACTTGGATGGAGAGGTGCCTTAATATAGCTGGTAGTGCCTCAGATGTCCCAGAGGCAGGCGAGTACCTTCTTGCTAGCTGCCATACATCTACTTCAACTGCTTTGGAAAACTGCCCAAGGATCCTCAGGGGTTCTGCCCCGGTGGGGCTCTTCTCCCATTGGTGCGCCCCTCCCCTGCTGTGGAATATGGAACAGGCAGCAGTCTAGGTTCAGCAGAAGGCAGGGTTAAGAGAAGGGGCCAATGATTCCACTGACATGAGTTATAGCATTACAGCTTTAATCCAGGAGGCCTGAGCTCTGGTCGGTGGGGCATCCAGAGGAAAGGGCTGTGGCCAGGTGCTGACAGAGCCCGCCACTGTCTCCACTTCAGCCCAAAGTGGGCAAAGAGGAGCGGCCCCACCTTGCTGACTGGGACCCTGGGAGCAGAGGGACTACTTGAAAACACAGACTGTGACCCAGGTTCTCATCTTACTCTTGTCTCCCATTAAAAATAGCTCATGAATCCCGAGCCCTCCCGACCCACCCCTCATCCGTGGCCTGGTTCCAACTCAGCTCACGTTCCACTTCTTGGGGGCTCTGTTCCTAGCAGGGCCCAAGGCTTGGCTTGATCTGGGACCTGGTCACTAGAAGACTCATGCCCACCCCCAGGGCTGGATGCAGATACAGGATGGGGAATGTCCCAAAAAACAGCATCATGGAAGGGATAGCAGAGCCACAGCTGTTTCTTCAGGCTCCTGGGTAAGAGGGCTGTGGTGGCATATAGGGAGGTGGAGCTGAAAACCAAGGAGACAAATGGGTCAGTGGGGCACAAGAGGACAGGAAGTACCCTCCCCCCTTTATGGTGTGCAGATCCCATGGGAAGAGATGCCTAGAAGGTTCCAAGAATATATGGAAGGGGCCCGGGAAAGGATGAACCCATGAGATGGGTAAGGGAGGTCCTGGAGTAAGGGGTGGGGACAAGCAGGAACAAGGATTCTAGGCTGTGCACTTACCTGTAGGGTTGTAGATTGGGGGCCCAGCTGGGTAGAGAGGGTACTGAGGAGCAGGGCCACTAGGTGGATACATGAAACCAGGCTGTGGAGGTACAGGGCCAGCTTTGGGGTCCGGGGGGTATTGGTATACCGGCTGCATTGGGATGCCTGTCATAGGAATTTCCTGGCCTAGAAGAGGGACAAGGATCAGCAGTTAAACACTCAACTCCCATAGGCAGGCGGTGGTGGCACACCCAGCCCTTGGGAGGCAGAGGCAGAGGCAGAGGCAGGCAGATCTCTGTGAGTTCGAGGCCAGCCTGGTCTACAAAGAGAGTCCAGGACAGCCAGAGCTCTGTTACACAGGAGAAACCCTGTCTAGAAAACAAAACAAAACAAAAAACAATAAACAAACAACAAACAAACAAACACTCAACTCCCACAGAAACCTCCTCCTGTCCAGGAAACCAAGGCGAACATCCCGGCAACTATCTGATAGGCGGCTGGGTAGCCAGTTGTGGCCTTTGCCTGCCAAAGCCTGCTTGCCCAGAGTTGAACAGGAAGCTATGCATGAGGCTAAGCGGGTCGGTCTGTGTTGATCAAGTTTGTTCCCCTCAGCAGGTTTCAGAGCCCCCAGGAGGCAGAGTCTAGCCTGGGGATGTTCCACTTGGGTAGAAAGTGAGCAGCACCAGATGATGGTACCTTGTAATCCAGCACAGCTGCCACTGTGGCCCTCCTCCAGTCCTCCTCTCCCACACCCATCCCATATGGTGTCACTGTGTTTATCAGGCGGTTACATGCAACACTCAAATACACACCCAACTAATGTTCACTACTACAGACCCCACCCCCATAGGCTCAGCCACACGTAAAAGCCACACTTACCATCAACAGATGCATTCCTGTGTGCCATTGAATGTTCATGTGCATGCACGTACAAGGGCACAACCACATGTTCCCATACATTTCTGGACACAGTCTAATACTCAAGGGTTTGTTTGCATGCATTTCTGGGTGGCAATGTGCAGGCACACACAGACACCCTTGCTACTACAGAATTCACCCATCCTCCAGCCCAGCCTGATAATTGTGCATACCTTCAAATGGGCTCTGGAGTTGCTGGCGCCTTTGGTATAGGTAGCAGCAGGAACAGAGGAAACAGCAGATGGTGGTGGCAACCACAGCAACAAAGAGGATTACAGCAGAAGCGATGCCTGCTATGGTCTTGGGACTTTAGACAAAAAACAGGTCCTCTCACCTTCCGACACTCATAGAGGAAGTCCTCACTGTGCTGGCTCCAACTCCTGGTCAGCAGGGAGCCACAGCATGCTAAAACTTGGGGTTCCCTGTGGGATTAATTCTGCCCACCCTCTTTAGCAGATTTAGAGACCTCCACTTCCCAGGAGGCTGTGCTGTCCAGGAGGCTAGCTAGTATGAGGCATGCTGGGATTTGTAGTGTGCTCATCTATGCCTGCTTTTACATCTACAACTTAATAGTTTAGTTTTAAAATGTGTTGAACCCAAAGGAACCTTTGAAATAACATAGGGCCATTATTACCAAATCTCACTTGACAGTCCCCTTATATGTGTTTTATATGTTTGCGTCTCCCTTAAAAAAAGCTCGAAGCCACTAATTTGGAGGCCAGGAGTGTAGCTTAATAGTAGCATATTGGAATGTGTGAGGACCTAAATCCAACCTTCAGTGCTGGGCTGGGTGGGGGGAGGGTTAACAAAACCTTTAATTTGGGCAACTCTGTTTTCCTTTTGGTTTTGAGACAGTTTCAGTTTGTAGCCCAGACTAGTCTGGAACTCCTGGTGATTCTCCTGCCTCAGCCTCCTGGGTGCTGGGATTACAGGTGTGAGCCACTAGTCCTGGCTAGCAACTTTCACATTTCCCATATTCTCTAAAAAGGTGACAATGATCTATAGAGGTCAAGTGTCTTAGTGGGATGGCACTGCTAATAGGAAGCCAGCTGGGAACAAACCCACGTCTTTGCCCTCTTGCCAGAGCTTTCTACAAAGCCTCTCTGCAGTTTGAGTGTTAACCCAGTACACTCCCTCCCAGAGCCTGTCAGGATCCAGAGAGCTTCTGGAAAGAGCCCAGGCAAGCCCGTGGTAACTAACACCAACCACCCTGCTCTGTCACCATTTGGAGTCCTGGTGACTCCTTCAGCTAAGAATGTGGAGGTGGGCACTGGAGCCAGCAGGAGGCTTCTCGAGAGGGGGTAGAGTGGGAGTCCGCAGCCCACCTGAAGGCTAGGCAGTGTTTCTGCTGTCTCTCGGTGATGAGTAAGGTCAGGTCCCTGCAGCAGTACCGATGGTAGCAAGTCCCGCAGCAGAAGGTGATGAACTCGCAGTCAAATCCTGGATGCCAGGAGCCATTCCGGTCCAGATACCACAAACAGTCTTCACTCGCCAGCGCTGCGGGCAGGGGTGGGGGTGCCCAGTGGACATCAGTCCGATTCAGTTCCGGCCACTGCCGTGGGAAGCTAAAAGCCCATTTTTGTGTCCACCCTGAGGGGCTCAGCCTCGAAGCCCTAGGAGCACCTCTCTCCCTGAAGCTGCACTCCCGGCCTGGGGTCAGGTTCCCACTGCCTGACCTCCTAGTACCCTTTCTTCCTGCTCCATGAGCAACTGGGAAACATCTGGGGCTCGTGGACAGCAGGACGATAGCCTGTGGAGGACAGTCTCTGGGGACACGGCGAGTACCTTTAACCTCTTCCCATCCCATCCCCAGCCATCCCTCCCCACCCATGCCGTGTCGTTCCCCGTCCCTTACCCAGAGGAGCCCCAAGCACCAGCAGGACGGCGGCAACGAGCGGCGCGAACCCGCAGGGCCCCGAGGGCAGCATGGCGGGAGGGGCTGAGCGCGGCCAGGACGGCCTGAAAAAGGGGCCGCAGGACAAAGCTGGACGAAGCCGGCCGGCGGGAGCTGCAGTACCGCCCAGACCGCGGCCAGGCTCTAGCTTCTCTCCCGCCTCCTTGGGGGCGGGACTAACGTCCCGCTTGCAGTTACCCTGCCTGGGCACCGCCCAGGGGGTCTGCCCACCAGCGACGTCCACCCAGCCTCAGCACCGTCGCACTGTCGGGCGCCCCTCACTCCAAGACCCAGCCCTGCTCTCCCTGTCCCCGACAGTGTGGTAACACCTCCAGTCTGAGCCCTTAAGGGTACAGCCAACAGCTGGGCCCTGCGGTCAAGGAGGCCTGGCCGTGCCCTGTGCCCGCCCCTCTCCTGAGACCAATCATTATCCCAGACTCCAGAAACACAGATCCTGGTGCCACCTCCTAATGACCAGCTCATGCGCCAATTCTGGAGGGGCAGGGCCGCACCTTCCCTTGTGTGGGACCTCCTCTGCTCTAGTGTCCAGTCTTGGACGTCCTGCAGGGGGAGGATAGGGGCAGAGTCACCCTGCCCCCATTCCTAGAAACAGGCGCCCATTGAGAGGAAGTTCAGAGAGGCTTTGTCCCCATCGGTGCCCACAGGCCTGGGCCCTGGCAGCTGCCCCGGCTCCCTGAGATGGCCCCTTCTCCCTCTGAATGGACAGCTCTCCAACTATAGCCTCACCCCTCACTGGCAGGAGTGGCCCAGGGCACTTTACAGTGCAAACCTTTTTCTTCACGTAGCAAGCCTGAAGAAAATACTGTATTAGCTATCAGAGTCAACAGTTAGTTACAGGTGGGGAGCCTCAAGGTAGAAAGTCAATCAACCTTTCCACACTCATGTGGAGTTGTTACAGGAGTTAGGGTCGCCGCCTGTGCTCCTACAAGCCAGGGTTAGCCACCCATCCTCAATAAGCCAATTCAAGTATCCAAATTAGTAGTGAGAAACAGAACAAGGATGTTTATTTAATATGGCCACATTGGCAAGAGGGACAAGGAAACCCAATGGTTCTTCTTCATCCCCTAGTCCAGTGGTTCCCAACCTTCTTAATGCTATGACTCTTTGATACAGTTCCTCATGTTGTGGTAACCCCTAACCATAAAGCTATTTTTTTTTTTTTTGCTACTTCATAACTTTACTTTTGCTGTTGTGAATCATAATGTAAATATCTGTATTTTCTGATGGTCATAGGTGACCCCTGTGAAAGGGTCAGTCTAACTCCAAAGGGGCCGCAGCCCACAGGTTGAGAACCACTGCCCTAGTCCGTCTTCAGGGTCCTCAAGCGAGGGTAAAGTTTACATGAGGGTAAGGTATTTGCTCAACTCAGAGGTTCAGGCAAGATGGGACTCCCTTGACCACCACTGGCTCAGTCCTACCTAGTTCTCCGCTCTCCTGCAAGGTCACCTGACTCGTTCCCAGGAGACAAGCTCCTCCTCTGGCTGCTCCCAGGGCTTCACCAATTCTTCACCTAGTTGGAGATTCCTGAAGAAATTCTGATTTCTTGGGGTTCTTTCTCTCAAAAGTCTGGCTGCTAAAAAGGGAGCATAAGGTCTTAGTTATAGAACGCCAGTGGTCACACTCCTCATCTGTGACTAGATGAGAAAAAATAAAGCTTAATCAGTAGGAGGCTGGCAGGGTCACTGGGATCAAGACATTAGCCACTAATATTGCAAATGCACTAGCTTACTCCATTGCACAGACGAGGAAACTGAGCTGGAAGAATTCTCTCAGCTCACAGTGCTGCCTTTTGAAGTTGGTCTTTTGTGACTTCAAAGCCCATGCCCTTGAGACTCATCCTCCTTAAATGCTTAGGGCTGTGCCTGGCATAAAAATGGAATACTTAGGGAAACGGATGTCCAGCTTCATTTCCGGCAGCCATGTGCAGAGTGGAAAGGTAGTCAGGGTATCTGGAGTGGGAGAAGTGGGAGGCTTAGGCCATGCCTGTGACCTAGGGCTTGGCCTCAAGCTCCTCCAGTCACTGCACTCTGGGCTACCACACCCAGTCTAAGCTCCTCCACTCTCTCTAGAGCCTGAGAGTCATGCTGGACAGTTCAGAGGCACTCCTCACCTTCCCAGGCCTTAGGCTTACCCTGCTGTCTGTCCATGAGGCTTCCCGGGTATCCTAGTTTGGGCTGAGCCACTTTTAGATAAGAAATTGTCTTCTTCTGATTGCTACTTCTGTTGGTGCCCTTCTCTAGAGAACTTCAGCTATCTGTCCACGTTCTCACCCAGCTGGCCTCTGGCGACCCAAACCATACAGATAATTACATATTCCTTCCTTCCCTAGGACCCTGTGCCCTTAGCTGTGACTTGACGTCATTGCCTCTTAGGAGAGAATTGGATATAGTCTGCTTGAAGTTCACAGTGAAGAAAAGTTCAGAAAAGCACCAAGAACATGACCAAGGTCATAGCTGAGCTGGGAACTGAAGGAACACTTGCACCCATGACCCCAGCGTAAACAGGCATATCGATTGTTTTCTCTGGAGTCCAACTTCAACATTTCTTGCTGTAAAAGATAGTGTCCTCTATTTTTGTTCTTGTATAGTAGGCACCTTTGCTGGGAGGTCAAACAACAGTTGGCCAGTGTAGGGTGTCACCCTGTCACCCAGGCACTGCTAGAAAGGGGTGGTCTTCCTCCAGAGGCTTTGTCTTCTAGGAGTGCCTCTCGGAATGCCAGGCTCCTGCTTGTCTGCAGAGTACTCAGCAACCTGAGCAGAGTTTAGACAGCCTGGGCTCCAGGATGAAGTGGAGGCGGAGGTGGGGGGTGGGATGCACTGGCTTGGGTGGTTGAGCAGCCACTTTCTTGGGCAGCCTCATTCTGGCCTTAGGAGCTTGCCCAGGCAGTGGGACATTTGGAGAGTGCCAGGTTATCTTTAAATGGCACTTTACTCAGCCTGCAGCTCTGCCAGCTGGGCAGGGTGGAGGCAGACAAGTTATTTTGAGATCTGATGGTGAGTGGTGAGGGCTGTTTACAGCTCTCCTGTCTGTCCCCTCTCTCCTGAAAGAGCTTGGGGCCACAATACTCAGCACCCCAGCTGGGGTTTGTTTTCAGCCATCCTAACAGATGGTTGTTGAATTTTGATGCACAGGCTTTTCCTAACAGGATTGGTTCTAGGTTTAGGTGATAATTTCATTAGAGTCAAGATCACACTAACAAGCTAAATCTAATACTGTAAGCCTCACTTCAAAGTGCTTTGTTTTGTACTGACCTTCTTACAGCCACTCCGTAGAACAGATAGCAATATACCTGTTCTGTGGATTTGGAAATGTAGATCAAAAATTTAAGTATAGTTTGCCCCCAAATTACCAAGCCTGGCTCCAGAGCCTGTGCTCAGAACTGCAGACGATGTATAAGTTCTTCTGTGCTACTTCCTGACTGCCAACTCAAAGCCACCTGACCCCTCTGGTCTTGGCTCCCTCATGTGGAAACAGATATGTTTCAGTCAGAGCCACTAGAGTCCCAAAGCCAGAGTTTAGCAGAGACACCAGTCCACCCTGTCTTTCTCTGCTCAAGAGAGGGTTTAAGGCCATTAGTCTTCCTATCAGGCAGGTGAAAAAGAAGCTACCGAGGGAAATGAGAGTAAGAATCTGGAACTACAAAGTCAGATGTAAAGATGATTTGTTTTGGAGACCGGGTTCTCTGTGTAGCCGTGGTTGTCCAGAAACTCACTCTATACACTCTATAGACCAGGCTGGACCTGAAGTCAAGAGATCTGCCTGTCCACCTGCCTCCTAAGGGCTGGGGTTAAAGGTGTGCACCACCACCACTTGGGTGAAAATTAATTTTTTAAAAAATTGAAATGGATCAGACTGAATCTATCCTACCACCTAGTGAAGGAATTTAGCAAAAAACTCTGGGGTAAGTGCTCTAGGTCTGCTTACTCTGGTTTTAACACCTGCTCGTGATATGTAAGTCCTAAGTTCTGGCCTGTGTACACACCCTATGTAGAGAGCTCTTCAGGGAGCCCATGCAGCCCCAAGTCCTTTAGTCACTAGGCACTCAGGAAGGAACAGCAGCATCCTGACCACTCAGGCTCCAGGGACTTCCTACTGTGGGAATCTAGGTCCCCCATTTTCCTCCCCCTTCCTCTAGGACCCTGGGCCTGACTTAAGCTGGGCTTTGTCCCCTTTAGATAGAGGGCTATCCTCAAGCGGTGGTTTTCTACCCCTCAAAACCCACCAAGGCAATCAATTACAGAGGATTATGTTCTGAGAATGAGAGGTGGGGAAAAACATAGCGAAAGCAAATCAATATACCAACAATTTGTCACAGATTACCGCAGAAAAACTGCGCAGTGGGTAGCAGGTGGGAGCTGGGGCCCCCACCTGTTCCCTGGGCAGGTCTACAGAGCTGTCCTCCCAAAGGCTCACCAAGCCTTGGCTTTGCAGAAGCAGTGGCATCTGGGAAGCTCAACTGAGTCACAGTCAAATCCAACCAGGCGAGTGGAGCCAAATACAGCTAGCTCTGCTCTGTGGCAGGGTTAGGATTGGCCTCTTCTTACATTCCGGCCAGCTGGGCATCAGTCCCCCACTTTACAGACAGAGAAACCAAGGTTCACAGGATCACATTCTGTCCCAGCCCCCTTTCCAGCTATATTGTTATGCCAAGACTTGAAGGGCTTCCTGGGCCTTCTAGTCAGGCCAGTGGCTCACTGTTTTCCTTCTCATTGCAATTTGCCAGACAGGCATGAGACCTTTTGTAAGCATCTAAAAACAAAACAAAACAAAACAAAAAATGACATCATTAGCTGGCTGGTGCTGACCTGCATCATGCTCACAGTAAGGCAAATCAGCCACCAACTTTGGAGTTTTATTAACAAGTACGTTTGGCTGCGTGCTACTAGAATCCTCATGAAGCACTGAGAGCTAGTGTGGCAATCTGTGTGAGAATGGGGTTTTGGCCAGGTGACTACAAACAAAATGTGTGGTCTCTTTGATGCAGAGGAACTCACAATATTGAGAAAACACAATTGATAGTTGTCACTTTCAGGACGCTGCCTCCTAGCAGTCATTAAGCTTTAATGCCTTCACCGATTCATCTCTTCTACCCATTATAATCTTAGCACACGCTGCAACTGCAGCTCTTCCACCTAGACCTGCTGCCAGATGGCATTCCTACCTTGCATCTCCTCCCCCTTCAGCTCAGGCTCCAAACCACTTTTAGTCCCCTTTAGGTGGCCAGTCCCTCTCTCTAGAGGAAGCAGGTCTTGTTGGGACCTTTACTTCTGGCCTAGACTGCAGGAATCACAATCTCTTAATATTTTCCTAGTCAGGTACTGATGAGGGCAGTAGAACCCTGGGCCTCATGCATGCTAATCAAGCCCCTTTTTAAAGGGCAAGGACTCACTGTGTCAGCCTGCTTGGCCTGAAACTTACAGAGATTTGCCTGCTTCTTCCTCCAAAGCACTAGAATTACAGGTATGTTCTACCATGCTCATTCTAATGTTTCTACGGTGCTTATAAAAGCTCTTTAAATGCAATTGTTTCATGACAATCTTATCTTAGAAAGTCACCTCCCACCCTCTAGAATATCCTACCCTACCTCTGTCTTTCTGGCAAATGCATAAGAGAGGTAAGAGAAGCTACCAACAAACACAGGCTTCTTGGATGGCAATCTCACACTAGCAGACAGCACTCTGTATCTCTGCTCTCCTCAGTCTGTAAAAGGGTACGACGGAAAAGGACCTAGTTTGCAAGGATAGTAGGTGTGACGTCATTCAGACATTCAACAGCTCTAGCATTTCAGCACTCATGTTTTAGCAACAACTGCCAGCCTTGAGACAGGGTTTCTCTGTGTAGCCTTGGCTGTCCTGGACTCGCTTTGTAGACCAGGCTGGCCTTGAACTCATAGAGATCCACTTGCCTCTGCCTCCCAAGTGGCCACTGACTCAGATTCAGTCCCCACTCCCCCAGCCCAGTCTTTTCCTTGGAGGTGACCCACTTTTCACCTAGCACTTGCCTCATTTGTTACTGGCTTCTGATCTCCTAGTCAGCTTCTCCTGCCCTACTCCAAGACAAGGTCTCATGTAGCCCTGCTAACCTGGAACTTGCTATGTAAGCCAGGCTGACATTGGACTCAGAGATTTGCCTGTCTCTGTCTCTTGAGTGCTGGGATTTTAGGCACACACCACCATAAAGACCTAGACTAACTTCCTGCGAAAAGTCCAAGGCACTGGCGTTCCATGTCTAAGAGATTGAATATTCACTGAAACTGACAGGAAACAGAAGAGCCAGAAATCCATCTTTTATTATTTACTGAGGCACAACAGGTCTGCCTGGTGGGCCGGGACAGTGTAGCGCTTTTCACTGAACACTCCCTTAACTTGCTGAAGTGCTGTTCTGAGGCCAGCCTCCTCATCCACCTGCTTTCCATCAACAATTTAGGCCTTGGTTGTCCTCTTACAGAGCACTGCCACTAGCCAGGATCACTGATGGACAGAGGTGGAAAATCCACAGGATCCTAGACTGTCACCTAGGCCCACACTGGAGCTTTCTGGACCAACGCAGTACTTTTAAGGAGGTAAGAGCACTCTAACTTCAAGTTTCCTGATAAATACTGTTGCCAATCTCCCTTTCTTATAAGGACTTGATCTACTTCAATTCTAACTGTCATCTTCCCTAGAGGTTTCCTCTCATCTAAAATTTGATCAGCATTCTTTCCTTGTCTAGGTCAGTTTCTTTTGCAAAAGGCTTCAAACTTCTTGGAAAGAGTAAGGCATATCCAAACCCCTTCTCACTGTAGCAAAGAAGACCCATCACACGTTCTTCAGAGGTTGACTTACAGTTTGGTTACTGAGTGCTGATGTCAGCTCTCCAGGCTTTTTAGCATGGCTAACAGACCCTGACGCTCGGTTCCATTAGTTTGGCAGCACTTGCCCCTTAGCTCACAATGAACACCTGAGTCCCAGCAACTCCTTCCCCTGCTGATAGCCCCTGCTGTGGGTTCATGCTTCCTAGTCACTGACTTGCAGCAACAGCTCCCTTTCTTTTTCCCCTGCTTTTTAGCCTCCTAGTGTTTCACCCGTATCCTGTAAAACCCTTCACCATAAGGAGCCAGCACCCATCTCATTAGCTCAGTGGTCTTAATCTTCCAACAGTCCACTTCGTCCTTTCTCAAATGAAGTTGGTTTTTGTAGGAGACAAAATAGGGGCCAAAGTTAAACTTTGTCACACTAAAAGTCACCAACAGAACTTCTGCCTGCTCATAAGGGAAAATCTCTTAGCAGGACCAGAAAATTCATTGTGTACCTGTTGCAGAAGTTAAATGCTCTAAAAACACAAGCAAGTATCTGTCCATCAAGGCGCATACGATCCCCCCACTTCAAACCAGTTGTGTGTTGGCTTCCTAGAGGAATTAGGACCCATTTTTCAAGTTTTCCTAATGCAGGAGCTTGGTCCTCCCAACAAAATTGAGACATGTGAACAGGACAGGAGGCCGCTTGACTAACTTTGGCACTAAATAGAGAGGAACTGATCCAAATCACTATTAGTGTATGTACGGGGGTCTCCAAACTTTCTCAAATGCAGCAGCTCAATGCTGCTAACCTGGCACCATTTTAAAGTGTCAAAACCTTTGGACAACTTAACCGCATGGAATGGTATACTGTTTTTAGCACCAAATCCAACTGGCTTTGAGGTCAACTATGGAGCAAGGTTCTAAAGTTCCTACTGTGGTTTTCTGGGTACTGTTGGGCAAGTATGTTATCATTTCTCTTGATCAGGAATTTCAACTTCTGCAGGAAAAGCAGCAAGGGCAGAGGCAATACTGGTCTCCACACTACCAGCCAGAAGACAACCAAACACTTTCTCAGGCTCTTACAAAGGTGGAAGGAAACTTTAGTGACATGCCTCTGGACTCGAGGCTGAGCACTAAGGACATCTGGTGGTATAGTCAGTAATAAGGTTAGGGTTCCATGAAAGGCCTTATAGATTAAGTGCCATACTGTTACTCTTCTGCTTAAGAATGGAGCTCAAAGTCATTTCCAGCTCCTTTCCCTTTTTGTTAGAGCATCACTCCAAAGAAATAGCTCTGGCTATTAGAAATGGAGTACCACGCAAAGGGAACATCAGGGGACTCCTCTGCTTTTAAGTTTCACCCACTCTCTCAATTCAAAACACAAGGAAAACCCGAGGGATGTCCCTTATTTTGGCAGTACTGAGGACTGAACCTAGGGCCATCCATATGCTGTACTGACTTTTAAAAGCAGAGCAGAACGAAAAAATACCAGTTCTCTAAGCTTTCTGAGCTGTCTGCCATATCATAGTAGAATGCCAAAACAGGCTCTGCTTTCCTCCCTTGTCTTTACTTTCCTTCCAGAGGGAGTAATAGACAGAAGGTAGAGGTGCTGAGGCACCTTAGAGTATGCAGACTAAATTCATTTGTAAAGATTGCTTTACTGTCCTAGAAAAATACATGTTGCAAATTCAAGGGCTACAGCTCAACCACTTTAGAGGATTCCTGAGGGAGAGGGATAACCTTTGAATATCAGACTCTGTGGTTATGTGTAGACAAGGCATATTAAATATAGATGGGGCAGGCAGATTTAGAAATAAAAATCTTTTTCCTGATTTTTTTTTCCCTAAAAAAAAAAGAAAGAAAGAAAGAAAGAAAGAAAGAAAGAAAGACAAGTTGCCATCTGTCTGGCTTACTTTGTGTGTGCATGTATATATAGGAGCAGCCTGGGGGAGGAGCTGTGTCATGCAATGAAGCAAAGATGTGAAGATGGCTCCCTTGACAGAGAACCCTTAGTGTTGCATGAGGAAAGCATGAAGGCGAGGTTACTGTTAAGGGTTTAGGATGTAGCTGCTCCATCTTGTTCTTACTGAGAACCTAGAGCATCACTGGGTGAGGGCAGAAAGCATAGTGATCTCTCAAGGGGTTCCTATCTGAACACATCAGATGTCCTTTTTCCTGTACTCCCGAGGTGGGGCTAAATAACCAGGAACCAACAATCCTGCGTATCAATGTTTCTGGTCTGGCCAACCAAAGATACTAGGAATGGAACGGGGCAGAGCTGGGGAGAAAAAGAGTTCCAGATTTGGGGTATCTTCACAGGACTTTGAGAAATGTTCTTTGTTTTAGCTTTTTAAAATGTCAGCCCTGGTAAGCAAGGACTGAGTGTCAGTGTCACTGTTGAGGCCAAGGGCCACGAAGCCACTCCAGGCTGAGAAAAAGTGCATTTCAAGGCCAGTGAGGGCGGCAGAATGGTCTGTGGCTGAGCCAGGAGAGGGAACACAGGTTGAAGACTCCCCTTTTTAGATGCCGATGGTCTGTAGAACCCGCCTCTCGTTGTCATTAAGGTGGCACGAAAACATTATGTAACAGGGCTGCTGAGCAAACTGGCAAAGGAAGTCTGTGAGATATGCCTGGAGGAAGAATGAGAGAGGCATTACTAAACATTCCCAGGGCCAGCAGTGGACAGCAGGGCAAGGACAACCAGCAAGTGCTACGGGGATGCTGGCTTTCAAGTGCTAGTTCCTAAGGGGTAGCTTTTCACATTCTTGGATCTAATATACATACAACCGAGGGACAGAATGTCATAGGGAACCAAAAATATCTCCAAGGCTCCATCTCTTATTCCACCCAGAGAACTTTCACAAAGTAGCCTCAAAAGACGGATTATTGCTGGTACAGACCGCTAAACAAAAATCCCAGTACTCCTCTTTGCTCCATGGCCCTGAGTACTCAGACAGACAGCAACCCCACCTCCACTTTCTTGCAGTTCACATGAAGAACTATGATGAACTTGAACCCATAGCCTTGCGTCCATGGCTTGGAAGGCATTGTTACTTTTAGGACATCTTCTAGGGACACCCTCACCTGCAGATCAATCTGATAGAGAGGGTCCTTCAGGGCGTCGGGGTCATCTTCCTCATCATCTTCATAGTAATCCTCCTCTGTCAGACACAGCCAACACAGGCAAGTCAGGCCGGAGGCCATCATCAGGCCAGTGGTGGTATTTACCAGGACATGGCTGAGGCAAAAGGGGCAAAAGCCCAAGGAACATCCCCTCTTTCTTGGGGAACCCCATCCTTGGTACCAGCGTGCAAAGAAAAGGCCATTTAATATCCTGTCCTGTCTCAAATGGCTTACCATATTTACTTGTAGCAAGGATGTCAGATAAAAGCTGACCAGCTAAGCCATCCTCCTCCTCCTCTTCCTCTTCCTCCTGGTCCTCCCACATATCATTGGAATCATCTATTGGAAGATGAAAAGCAGCTGAAAAGTCATGCATCTTCCCTCCCATAAATATAACTAGGACAGGACAGAAGGGCCCTGAGGGTTTCTGCAATGTGGCCTACAGTCCCCAAATGTGAAAGAACCAAGGATGGCCAGACCATCCCAGTGAGTCTGATGGAAGAAGTAAAGCTCTCAAGAAAGGGTAAGGCAGCTTGTTTCCTAGCTGCCTGCACCTTCAACCTCTGTGAGATTTGTAGTCCCAACAGTGCCAGCCATGGTGCAGCTTTTCAGCAACATTTCCCACCACACCTTTTAAAACCGTGTCTGAATAAACCTAATTGATCATCTGACAATATGTAACTTGATCTCCAAGTTAAAAGTCCCGTGGGAGTAAGGGCCTGGTGCACCTTGACTCCACTCAGCAGGAGTGGCCTGGCGAGCGGCATTGGCCTCCATGACGTTGGAGAGCTCATTGATAATCAGCTTTAGGATCTTGACCAACAAAGGAATGTTTGTCCAGCGCTCTGGGTCTAGGAAGAAAGCACAAAGACCTCAAGTTGTATTGTCACTGGGCTCAATCTAGCAGCATCTCTGTCCTTCTTACAATTCTACTCAGCAGAGTTCATATTCTTTCAGGTACTTTCCACCATCTCTGACTACATCCAGCCAGCAAAGAATGACTTAAATTTAATTCTGCCAGGTGTTATATATAACACTTCAGAACTAAGAGGTAAAAGAGTTCCGGGATTAGATGTCAGTTCCTACCAGTAACAAAGCTGTGATCCAGCATAGGACGCCAGTCCCAAGCCAGAACTTAAGTTCTGAGACAGGGCAGACAATCCTAGACCTGCAGTTATGGGAAGCAACTCTACCACAGCTCACTGGAGCCACAGGCCAAAGGTGACCCTAGAGCCAAGACATACGGAGTGTGTGTCAGAACCCCAGAACAAAGCTGGAAGCTGGGGAGCGCTTTTTCAAGATTATTTGTGTCAATTCTGAACAAGAAGGATCCATACATCCTGACTCATTGTTTGCTTAATTTTCTGCTTCTTCTTTATGAAACCCACCAATAAAAACAGAAAACACAGCACAGCCCCTCCTCTGTCCTAGATATCCTGAACCCCTACGGAATGGAAGCATTACTCACTTTTGGCTGACTTAGAGCGGGTACGGATGCCCTCATCCACGCTGTAAATCTCTTCTCCCTTCACACGAATATCTTGCAGCCGCTTGTCATCTGCATTGATGCCATGCTGAAGCAGTTTACATAGCGCCACAGAGCTGGCAAGAGGCAGAAATGTCAGTCAGCTCCCGTCTACACCTTACTCCACGCAGCTTCGCTCACCCTCAGAAAAGAACACCCTCCCTCTGGTGGTGAAGCTTCTTTCCACTACTACCCAAGAGAGGGAGCAGAGCTCAGCTGGGCACGGCATTTGGGGTCCATGAGCTGCTCTATTGACATCGGCTCATCTTGAACAAAGTTAGGGTGGGCAAGTCTCACAATGGCTGTCCCCACTGTCCAGGGCATTTGGGTGATGAGATCCAGAGGGATAAGCCTAGAGAGGCTGGGGATTTATCTCAGTGGTCGAATGCTTGCCTAGCAAACTCAGGGGCCTGGGTTTAGTTCCCAGTACCAGAAAAAAGAAGACAGACATCTAGGCTATAGAGTTATAAAGCAAAGTCTTGGGTTTATTTATTAATTAATTTATTTATTCATTTACTTTTTCAAGAAGGGTTTCTCTGTGTAGCCCTGGCTGTCCTGGAACTCGCTCTGTAGGCCAGGCTGGCCCTGAACTCACAGATATCCTCCTGCCTCTGCCTCCTGAGTGCTGGGATTACAGGCAGTTTATAAAGGAGGATAAGCAGTATCTGTGTCTAGCCAGGTGCAATCTGCTCCACAGGAGGCTCTTAGCAGAAATCAGAAATACACGTTCTACTCTGCTGATTATTTTACTGGGAGTTTCAACATGGAGATATTCAAGTATATGGTTATGAAGAAAGACAGAACAGAGACTACAGGGACAGCTTGGTATGTCAGACAAGAATCAACAGTGCAAGTCAAGGAAGAAAGATTGAAATGTGAGTAGAAGTAGAAGGCTCAGAGCAAGAATATGGGGCCTGGGGTTGGAGAGATGGCTCAGCAGTTAAGAGCACTGACTGTTCTTCCAGAGGACCCAGGTTCAACTCCTAGCACCTACAAATCTGACACCCTCATAGAGACAGGCATGCAGGCCAAACAGCAATGCATATAAAATAAAAAGTTTTAAGAAAGAAAGAAAGAAAGAAAGAAAGAAAGAAAGAAAGAAAGAGAGAAAGAAAGAAAGAAAGAAAGAGAGAGAAAGAAAAGGAAGAAAGAAGAGAAGAACATGGGGCCTTACCTAACTTTGCCTTCATACTGCCCATAGAACAGATGCTGCCGACTCGTCCACTCAGCCATCACAAACTCCAGGGCAGGTTTCCCGGTCGGACCTGGAAGGCTACATAGGAACTCCAACAGAGGCTCCAGCTGAGTGTGCACCAGATGAGCAAATACCATGATCAGTGACTACAAGAGAACAAGAGGTACCTTTTCCAGGGAAACACATTTCAGAGACATAGGAAAGGAGACAGAATGGGCCGGTCAGTCAAGAAGCAGTCTGGGGCTGGCATGGTGGTGCACACCTTTAATCCCAGTACTCAGGAAGCAGAGGCAGGCAGATCACTGAGTTTGAGGCCAGCCTGGTCTACAAAGAGTACCAGGCTAGCCAGAGCTACACACTGAGACCATCTTAAAAAACAAAACAAGCCGGGCATGGTGGCTCACGCCTTTTATCCCAGCACTCGGGAGGCAGAGGCAGGCGGATTGCTGTGATTTTGAGGTTAGCCTGGTCTACAAAGTGAGTCTAGGACAGCTGTCTAGGACAGCAAAGGCTACAAAGAGAAACCCTGTCCCAAAAAACAAAACAAAAAAACCAAAACAAAACAAAAAATCAAGGAATCTGAGGTGGAGAAATGGGTTAGTGTTAAAGGCACGGTTGTTCACACTGAGGAATTGGGTTTGGTTCCTAGTATCCATGTTGGTGGCTCACGAGCATTTCTAACTCTAGGTCCAAGGGACTGGACTCCATGTACATGGTACATATATATACATGCAAGCAAAACAGTCATACACATAAAGTCAATCTGTGTCTATACAGCAGAGTCCACTCACAGGACTGAACATGGGGCTTCCTTTCTCATGTTTCTTGCACCAGAACAGATCCAATTTTACTTAACTATTCTACAAGGATAGTGAGAGAATAAAACAACCCAGGACCCACATACTCATTTCATTTCCTATCACCCATACAGCAAAAAAGCCTAGCACCCACTGTCCTTACCTGCATGACACTAAGTGTCTCTGCCTGCTGCATCTTACTGAGGATGGCTCGAAGAATCTGATCCAGATTCTCCCCAAGCTCCCGCCCTGCCTTGGAGATGAGGGTGGAGACCAAGCGGCCCACAAAGGCTGCAGTGAACTCTGAGGTTCGTGGGTCAAGGAGCTGGCTGACTACTTGCATCACGTACCACAGTCCATTGTGGCCTTGCTCGTCATGCCACTGGGCTACCTGTTCCAGTGTCACTGACACATAGGCCCGCAAGCACTCTCCACCATTCTGTGGAGACAGAAATGACACGTAAGATTAGCCATGGGAGAATAGATGCAAGGAGGCCCTCAGACTGTTACTGACAGAGGTCTAGACCTTAGGGGAGCAGTAAGCCTATAGGGTTCACCTGCTCATAACACTAGACATAGGAATTTACTGTTTATAAAGACAGACACTAACACCATTCCTCTTTACCCAATCAGCTGTCTCAAAACTGCCTACTTCTCAGTACAAGGACCAAAGCTCAAGAAAACAGGTTTACCAGTAAAGACTGACTTCTTAGATGTAGCAATAATTAGGAGTATTAAAGGTCTTCATGGGATAAAAATGAACCACATACAAGTCACTATTTGTCTAGGGATGTCCAATCTGACCATATCTACTATCATTTTCCTATTGCTTTTATAAACAACCTCAGTAATAAAGACCTAAAAAAGGAACCAACAGATCCTTCACTTCTCCAGGTCTATCACTCTGTTGATTCTATGACCAAAATATTCAGAAAGGTGCCAAGGTCCCAAGTCTAGACACCTAAGCTCCTCTATAGCACCAATGAGCAAATACAGCCAGCCAGATGTCTGGTACTCATACTTTTTAAGGCTGTCACAGACACTAAAGCACAAGCCTACCAGGCTTCTCTAGACAAATTTGTAGTCAACAGACTTGTATTTCAAAAGCATAATCACATGTCGGATTTTCCGGCCTACTATACGGCTATGGCGGGGAAGTCTCAGATACCTGCATGGTGGCATTGTCATCCGTGTGAAGGGTGCACTGTGCCACAGCTGGGAAAGCTTGACAGATGAGGAGCTGGGAAAGGGGAGGCTTTGTATTTCGAACTACTGTGGTCAGTATATCAATGGCTGTCTGGAAAAAGAAAGAAGAGTCAGAATTACATCTGGGGTGGGAGGTATCCACCACACAATATGCTTCTTAGCTCTCAGCTTCACTATAGCACTTATAATTTTATTAGCCCTGGGGGGGGGTTGTTATTTGACAATGGCTAGGGGGATGTTTCAGACTCAAGCCAATGAGAGTCTTGTTTCAAAGGCGGTAGACTGTGTTCCTGAGAATGACATAGGAGGTTGTCTTTCTTCCCCTTCAGGCATTCACAAATACTGGGGGGATATGCCATCAGCTATGGTGGTGCATACCTAGCATCCTAGCATTGGGGAAACAGACGCAGGAGGATCTCTGTGAGTTCAAGGCCAGCCTGGTCTATACAGCTAGTCTACAAAGTGAGAGCATACTTCATAACACACATATTCACTCTCATCTGCTCCCCCCACTCTCCACATCTTTCCAAGACTTGTTTCTCTGTGTAGCCTTGGCTGTCCTGGAACTCACTTCGTTGACCAGGCTGGCTTTGATCTCAGAGATCCACCTGCTTCTGCCTCCCAAGTGCTGGAATTAAAGGCTGCCACCACCTGGCTTCTCTCTCTTTTTAAAGCCTTAGGCAGTCAACCCCTGTCCTCATGGACAGAGTAGCTCAGTATAAAATCACACCCTGAACCTCCAATTCTCTTACTGACTTCCTGTTCATAGGTGGGGTCTGTAGGCTGCACTTGCAAGAGTACGCATTCGTTTCTTCTCTCGCTCCCTCCCTCACAGACCCTGTAGCCACTTACCGCACAGAGCCCTGCAGGGATCTTGTCTGCTGGGGCCTGCATTATGCTGACCAGAGTGGGAATCAGCCTCATCTGCATTGGACCTTGACAGGCTTCGATCTGGGACAGTTCCTTGAAGATGTCCTGAGCCAGTGAGGCGACAACGGGATCTGAGGGATAAGGCAACACGGAACCCTGTCTGCTTATGGTCTAATGTTTGTTTCTTGCTCTAAGTCTAACATGAGTTAAAATTTCTGCACAAAGCCCGGTGTGGTGGTGCACATCTTTAATCCCAGCACTCAGGAGGCAGAGGCAGGTGGATCTCTGTTAAGTTCGAGGCCAGCTTGGTTTACAAAGTGAGTCCAGGACTGCCAAGATAACAGAGAAACCCGGTCTTGAAAAACCAAAAAAGAAACAAACAAAAAACTTCTGCACAGATTAAATCTCAGACACGTGGGGAAGTGCAGCAGCCAGCTACATGGACACCTTCAGGGCAGGGACTCTTTGATAGCTACTCCTAAAGTTAAAGTAGTCTTTTCTTCTGGGGCAAATTTTAAGGTCTTTGTAAGCCCCCAACCCCGAAACCTAACAAAAACCATACTAATATTTTGTTAAGAAGAAAGCTGGGGTGCAGTAGCACACACCTTTAATTCCAGCACTTGGGAGGCAGAGGCCGGAGAACTCTGAGTTTGAGGTCAACTTGGTCTATAGAATGAGTTCTAGGATAGCCAGGGCTACATAGAATAAGAAGATATGAGAGTTCAAACACTGTTATCCACTGGCTCTCATGCATTTTAAAGAATATTTAGTCAGTTAGTTAGTTTTTTCGAGACAGGGTTTCTCTGCGTAGATTTAGCTGTCCTGGACTCACTTTGTAGACCAGGCTGGCCTTGAACTCACAGTGATCCACCTGCCTCTGCCTCCTGAGTGCTGGGAGTAAAGGTGTGTGCCATCACTACCTGGCTATTATTTTTTAATTATTAGATTTATTTCTTTTTATTTTGTGCATGGGTATTTTACCTGTGTACCACATGTGTGCAGTATCCAAGGAGACCAGAAGAGGGCATCTCCCTCAGAATTGGGAGTTTCAGATGGCTATGGGCTGCCATGCAGGCAACTGAACTGGGGTCCTCTGGAAGAGCAGCCAGTGCTTGCCACCTCTCCTGCCCCTCGTAAAGCTTTTTAAAGAGAAGTCACACGTATTTTTTAGGTAGTAGCCATGACAGACAGGAAGAACTCTCGGGGCCTTGCCTGTAGCAAAAGGTACAGCCCTCAGAAAGCAGAGCTTCATAAAGAAATGGAGCTTCTTTCTGGTGTGTTTTGAGAAAGGGTCTCACTATGTAGCCTTGAATCTGTAATCCTCCAGCCTCAGTCCCAAGGGCTAGGATCACATGTATATAATACCTGGCTGAGAAATGGGACTTCATGTTAATCTACTTTACCCATGTAATAAGAACACCTTAGTCATGTAACATGACAAGACATATGCAGAGCACGCTAAGGTGCATGTTAAAAGTAACTATAGCAAAAAAAAAAAAAAAAGTATAACTATACTACTGTTTGTAATAGAAAAAATAAGAGGAACAACCTAGCTCTCCAATTAACAGAATAGATAAATAAAAAATACAGTCATGAGTTGGGGCATGGTGGCACACACCTTTAATCCCAGCACTCGGGAGGCAGAGGCAGGTGGATCGCTGTGAGTTCGAGGCCAGCCTGGTCTACAAAGTTAGTCCAGGACAGCCAAGGCTACACAGAGAAACCCTGTCTCGAAAAACCAAAACCAAACCAAACCAAACCAAAAACAAAAACAACAACAACAAAAAAAAGGTACAGTCATTTCACAGAGAATTAATGAAGCCTGAAAAGAATGAGAGACCAACATGCATGTTTTTGGACACATGTGCTTTTCAGGACACATTCTTCTTTTCTTTTGTTTTCTCTTTCTTTCTTTCTTTCTTTCTTTCTTTCTTTCTTTCTTTCTTTCTTTCTTTCTTTCTTTCTTCTTTCTTTCTTTCTTTCTGAGACAGGGTTTCTCTGTATAGCCCTGGCTGTCCTGCAGCTCTCTTTGTAGACCAGGCTGGCCTCAAACTCACAGAGATCTGCCTCCAGAGTGTTGGGATTAAAGGCGCCTGCTACCACACCTGGCTCAGGACACGTTTTTCAAGTTAAAAAAAAAAAAATCAAAGTAAGTAGCATGTTTGTATGATATGTTACTCCTGTATGTCTTTTAGCTTCAATTTTAAAAACAAATATCCTTAATATCTTTCTGGTACTTAGGTATAACTATATTTACTATAAAAACTTAATATGCTGACAATATTAAAGGAAAGAAAAGCCTATAATTTCATCACTTAGAGATAACATCTTTGATATTCTGAAATACTTGCTTCGGGCATTTTTTTCCAGTATACATAGCTACACACATAACCTCTTTTAAAACTAAATCTTCAGATAATATTTTATGAACATTCTGGGGAAAATTATCTTTTTGCTTAATTTTTACTGTTATTAAAAAAAATATCTGCGCTGGGTATGAAAGCCTATGTCTTTCAGTAGAAAGCAGGGGACGGCAGTCTCAAGGCCAGGCTGAGCTACACAAAGGCTCAAAACTGAAAGGGTGGGGGTGTCTTGGCAGCAGAGCCTCATGTGCACAAGCTTTCTTTTTTCAGTATTTTCTTCCCCCAGTATTGGGGATCAGACTCAGGGCCTTGACCATACCAGGCAAAGGCTCTGTCACTGAGTCACATCCCCAGTATCTCCCTTTCCAGACCATTCTCAGGAAGTTACTTACTTTCTTACTCCATCACAAGAGCTTTGAATTATATTTTCTGTGTTAGTCTTTTACTCACTATCTTCCCTAGGCCTTATGAGAATAAAATTACATAAATTGGTATTATACTTCATAATACTGCTGTATCTGTGGAGAACTACTCCCTTTGTTGACCAAAGGCTACATTCGTTGCTTAGGGTGGTAAGATCATCAGACCCCAGGCATAGTGTCCTGCACCCACCAATCACCACCTCTTTTAGTGCTTCTCATCAACACATCTTTCCTGATGACATACCATTACTGTACTTTAGAAAAATGGCAATGGTGAAGGGACAGATTTTGTTTTCCACGCTTGCTGTGAATTCTGGGTCAACAGTACACACGATGCACAAGGTCTCCATCACCAGGTTGAGGACCTCTGAGCTGAACTGGGCTGCGAGGTGAATTAGGCCATCGAGGATGCTGGGGAGGAAAGGCTGAAGCACATGCGTGCTCTCTGAGACTTTCAGTTGATCACAGTAACTAGAGAGAGATACATAAGTAAGAATTACTCATAAGCAGACCCTTCAATCCTTAGGCTTTCCAATCTTATATGACAGATTATAACAGAATAGCAGTAATAAATAGAAATAAAAACATAGTCTCTCTAAATAACACGTTAACAGGTATGCAATAATTTTAAAGACAGGAGCTCACTATATAGGCCCTGTCTGGCCTGGAACTTGCTATGCAGACAAAGCTGGACTTGAACCTGCCTCCAAGTGCTGGGCCTACAGGTCACCACACCCTACCTTTCTTTGTTTTGTAGCCACATAATCTCTACTAGCTGTAAAGCTGCACAATGCCCTGTGAAACCTTGGCTTTATGGGCTTGGCTTTGCCAGAGACTTGTTTTTTGCTCAGCTCTAACTTCTTTTTCTTTTTAAAATTGTTTTTTGGATGGACTTATTTGTTTGCTGTTTCGAAACAGGGTTTCTCTGTGTAACCCTGGCTGTCCTGGAACTAACTCTGTAGACCAGGTTGTCCTGGAACTCACAGAGATCTGCTTGCCTCTGCCTCCTGAGGGCTGGGATTAAGTTTCGGTTGCTCTTGCAGAGGATTCAGATTCGATTCCCAGCACTTATATGGAAGCTCACAGTCTCAGGGCATCTGATGTCTTTTCCTAGCACCCCCCCCCCCAACAGACACATATCCAGAGAAATATCCATACATATAAAGCAAAAACATAAATAATTAATAGAAATAAGTCATAAATATGACTAGAAAAATCTGACACATGTATAATTATGCTTTAATAAATATCTTGCTTCAGAAATCATTTAAGGCAGTTTATACTGATATATATGCCACAGCACGGAGGAAGAAATTAAAGCTGGTACAAAAGAGAAAAGCAAAGATGCTATGATGAACTACAATGTTGTAATATTGGAAATTGCAGGGGCTGGAGAGGTCTCAGTGGTTAAAAGCACAGACTACTCTTCCAGAGGACCTGCATTTTCCCCCCTAGCACCCATGATGGGTAGCTCTCAATTGCCTGTAACTCCAGGGCCTCCAAAGGTACCTGCATTTACTTACACATGCCCAAATACACACAATTGAAAACTAAATTAAACCTGGAGACAAAACATTCCATAGCTTTAATGTGAAATGGAAAATTCTGGCTGAGAGAAAAGATGGATAAGAAAAGATGGAATTCTTTATAGGGTAGCTTGAAGAGGGCTCTGGATCCCCTGGAGCTGGAGCTACAGGAGGTTGTGAGCTTGGGGCTAGGAACTGAACTCAGGTCCTCTGCCAGAACAGCAAGTACTCTTAATCACTGAGGCATCCAACCCCAAGATTCATTTTTATTATTATTTAAAGTATATTTTTGTGTGTATGTATGAGAATACTGGTGCTTAGGAGACCAGAAGTGTTGGAACCTTGTAGAGCTGGGGTTACAGGTGGTTATGAGCTGCTCCATCTGGACGCTGCAGGGACCCCCAATTCAGGTCTTCTGCAAGTAGGTACTCCTTTCTTTCTTTTGTTCTTTCTTTCTTTCGACAGGGTTTCTCTGTGCAATACTCCTGGCTGACCTGGAACTCTCTTTGTAGATCAGGTTAGTGTCAAACTCACAGCAATCTGCCTGCCCCTGCCTCAGGAGTGCTGAGATTAAAGGCGTGTGCCACCACGCCCTGCAGCTTGTCATTTTTTTAGAATGATATGTTTCACTGCTATTTCCCCCCTAGTGACAGGGTTCTCTGTGGAGACCAAGCTGTCTCAAATTCACAGAGATTAACCTGCTTCTGCCTCCTGAGTGCTGGGATTAAAGGCATGTAAGACTATTGCCCGTTTTTGCTGTTGTTTTGTTTTTTGGTATGTTTCACTGGTTAGAGAAACCAGTAGATTACTGCTTAAGTAGTCAATGATGCATTAGGTATTAAAAATAAAGTTTTCTTCACATTAAAAATACTATTTTTATTTGTGTATATATGTATAACTGCATGCATGCAGGTGCATGTGTCTATGTACATGCAGAGGCCAGAAGAGGGCACTGGTGTCCTATCCTTTTTGAGACAAGGTCTCTCCCTGAACTTGGGGATTGTTTTCTTACATAGGACCCAGTGATCCTCTTGGAGCTGGGGTTACAGAAGTTCTCAGGACAGACAGCTTGTTGCACAGGTGCTAGGATCTTAACTGAGATCCTCATGACTTAAAGCAAGCACTGTCAACTGCTAAACCATCTCTCCAGCCTCTCAATGCTTTTTCTTACAATAAAATTTAAGCTCACTATAAATAAACATTTACATTTATAACGATGAATTAAAGTGGGTTTTTAAAAAAATCCTTTCCTGTGAGGATCAATGTAAGTTATACTCGGCAGGTACTGCTGTCTGTCTAGAACACCCCAGAAAACAAGGGGTGCTTACCCTGAGTATTAACACACTTACATCCAACTCTTCTCAGTTTGCAACTTTGAACATTTCTGTAAAATCACAGAACATAGTGTGTGTTAACGTTTTTATTCTTATTTAGTTGGCAAAGGCTTTAATTTTTTTTCTTAAAACTATTATTATTATTAGTTTTTGTGACATGTCTGTGTATGAGGAGGCTAAGGTGTTTCAGATTTCCAGGAGTTGGAGTTATAAGGTAGCTGTGACCTGTCTGATGTAGATACTAGGAATCAAACTTGGGCCCTCTTCAAGAACATATGCTCATAATTGCCAAGCCATCTCTCCAGCTCCTGCTTTTAATCTTACCCTGACATTTGTCATAAGGGATGTTCAATGCCTCAGGGACTAATTAATGCATGTAGATGAAATCAAGCTTTACAAAGGTCAGAAGTGATACAGGCAGTTGTTAATCAGGTTAGGGCTCCCTGCTCAGTCATTTAAAGAGTGGTTTCAGAGCTTTCTGAAAAGCTATACCTGGTTTCTCTTAGCACTGACATTTTAAATTCATTTATAGCCAAAGACTGGCTTTACCAAGACTGCACAGGAAAAGATGGGCCTTCATTTATGCAGACAGAATAGGTGATTCCTCAGTGTTGCCTAACGATCTCCCTCTCTGTCTTCTTTCTTTCTTTCTTTCTTTCTTTCTTTCTTTCTTTCTTTCTTCTCAATCACTGTCTCAAAAGTTAACATGATAGAACAGGAAGATAAATTTTGTAATTCTCATGCCTAGAATTCAACTAAGATGCTTAAATTTGGACCTTAAAACATCTTTCAAAATAACAGTGCCCAGGCCTAGAGAGAAGGCTCAGCAGTTAAGACTACTTGTTTCTGCTGAGGACCTGGATTCAATCTCCAGCACTCACAAGGTGACTCACAACTGTTTGTAACTCCAGTTCTGGGGGATCCAATGCCCCCTTCTGACCTCTGCAGACATCAAACATGCACATGGTACACAGACATATGTGTAAGCAAGGCACTCATATACATAAAATAAAAAATAAATATAAAAGAAAGACTTATTTAAATAACAATATTTCCTCTGGTCTGAGTAGGAACATAAGAACCTCTAGTCTTTACCTATGAAAAAGAAAAATGAAACTGGAAGAAAAGAGCAATGTTTCTATACCATATTCTTCTAAAGTTGGTTTCTAATACATATACTATCAATAAAATGATGTGATTGCTGGTCAGACTTACATCCTTCATTAATTATGCAACCTGTATGCAAAATGCGTCAGAGCCTTGGGTTATGTATCTTCACTGAAGACAGGAAGCTGACTAGATGATTTCACAGCTGGAGCGAATTTAAAGGGATTAAGGGATTAAGAAACAAAAGGGAACAGGATACCTTATGGAGTCACCAGGATTTCCCTTTCTTTCTAATATTCATCCTGAAGGAGATCTTCATGAGAACACCCCAAGCACTACAATGCATGGGACAGCTGTGATGTTCTATTCATACTTACCCCCAGATGGCTCTCACAGCAGAAATTCGAACTGATGGGGGCTGTGTCTCATGAAGACCACTAACTGTTGCCTGTAGGAACTGCTGAATGAGTTCAGGGGACATAGCAACAGTGAAACGACTGGCAGCCCAGAGCGCCCGTCCCAGGAGGAAAGGAGACGCTAGGAGAAATACAACAATTATAGGTTGGATGATAAAAAGTTCCTCTTGCCCTGCTCTCTCTCAACTTCCATTTCTCAAATGTTAACCAATAACTGGATGCTATATAACATATATGACTTACTTGAAAGAAAAACACAATCCCATACTGCTAAAGCATATGTGTGATGCATGGCACAGAATCAATTTCTCAATTCTACTCTGACTATTGAATATTCTGAGACTAACGCCCTCATTGTTGCTTACCTGTGCTACTACCAAATCTTCTAATCCCACTGCCACTTTCGTCCTATTACTGTCTCAACACCAGAACATAAATTAGAGCTCTAACTGTTATCCCTCTATTAATAACCTGCCGAACAATTTTACACTCCACCAAATACACGCTTTCTTTATGGCTACTAAGTTCAAGCACACATGTGGCCACTGAAGCTCATACCTTGCTTTGTGAACTCTGTGCTTTGTTTAAATTACAAGTCAACACATTCCTCTTTCATTTTGTCTCAATGATCTATTAGGCTGAAGTAATCCCAATTATCTCTGAGCCACTGTAATTCTATATGCTCAGCTTTTTCATATGCTATATTTTGTTTGATATTCTATCCACTGGTGTAAGAATTACTACCTCTTACCAAGCACAAACTGTTTGAGAAGACTGAATTTATTTAGCCTGTCAAAGAACCTAACTTAGTTACACTAAAATATCTCATTGAGAAACTACTGAATAGCCCTTAACAAATGAGTAAATAATTACTAACACTTTAGATACACAGAGGTAGTAACTGCCAAAATATGGGTTAGGTATTCCTGAAAGGCCTTATAGCTGAAACTATCACTTTCTATTTTAAACATTTTATAATTTTATGTGTATGGGTGTTTTGTACATATGAATAAGTATGCACTAGAGAGCATGGGATCTCCTTGGAACTGGAGTTACAGACAGTTGTGAGTTACCATGTGGATGCTAGGGAATTGTACCCAAATTCTCTGGAAGAGCAATCAGTGTTCTTAACTGAGACAGGGTTTCTCTGTGTAGCACTGGCTATCCTGGAACTCATTCTGTAGCAGGCTGGCCTCAAAGTCATAGAAATCTTCCTGCCTCTGCCTCCTGAGTGCTGAGATTGAAGGCATGTGCCACTACTGCCTGGATTTTTTTTTAAAGATTTATTAATTTATTATTTATACAATGCTCTGCTTGTGTGTGTGCCTGCCCACCAGAAGAAGGCACCAGATCTCATTATACACGGTTATAAGCCACCATGTGGTTGCTGGGAATTGAACTCAGGACCTCTGGAAGAGCAGCCAGTGCTTTTAACCTCTGAGCCATCTCTTCAGTCCCCTCCCCCCTTTTTAATTTCATGTGTGTCGGACTTTTGCCTGTATGAGGGTGTTGAATTCCTAGAACTGGAGTCACAGACAGTTGTAAGCTGCCATGTGGGTGCTGGGAACTGAACTCCAGTCCTCTGGAAGAGCAGCTGTGCTCTTAACTGTTGAGCCATTTCCTCAGGCCCTAAAATCTTTTTTGTTTTGTTGTTTAAGACAGGGTTTCTCTCTGTTAGCCTTGGCTGTCCTGGACTCGCTTTGTAGACCAGGCTGGCCTTGAACTCAGTGATCCACCTGCCTCTGTCTCCCGAGTGCTGGGATTAAAGGTATGCACCACCACCCCTGCTATCTAAAATCATTTTTAAAGGAATACCGAGACATTAACTTTTATTCTCATTCTTTCTCAAGTGAATAACAGCACTTCCCAGAAGTTTCATGATAAACATATAACATCATGGCTATGATGACTAAAGGAATGGATGCAAGTCACAATGGTTGTGATGCTTGTGAGTTTATTGTTTTGTTTGTAAAGATTTTAATCTCAAATATGTATATATGTGATTTGTGCACAGGACTGCAGGGCTAGCAGATGCTAGAAGAGGGAATCAAATCCCTTGGAGTTGGAGTTACAAGCATTTGTGAACTATATTCAGGGGTGTTAAGACCTGAACTGAGATCTTTAAACACAAACACAGATAAAAGAGAGAAGAGAGACAGAAACGGGCAGACGGGGGGGGGGGGGAGGGGGAGAGAGAGAGAGAGAGAGAGAGAGAGAGAGCGAGTGCACGCAAAGGGGGCTAAGAGAAGAGACTGTTCAGGGGTTAAGAATGTTTGCTCTTGGACTGGAGAGATGGTTCAGAGGTTAAGAGAACTGTCTGTTCTTCCAGAGGTTCTGAGTTCAATTCCTAGAAACCACATGGTGGCTCACAACCATCTATAACGTGATCTAATGCCCATTTCTGGCATGCAGGCGTACATGCAGATAGAGCATTGTATACATAATAAGTAAATCTTAAAAAAAAAAACAAAAAAAAAAAAGAATGCTTGCTCTGTAATCATGAGGTTAGGAATTTGGAACACAGCACCCATGTAACAAGTCTGAAGGCCCAGCAAATTCCTGTGACCCCAGCTCTGCAGGGGTTGAGATAGTAGGTTTGACAGGGCTTGTTGATTTCAGTATAGCCAAGGTGTGAGCTCCAGGTCCAAGGAGAGACCCTACCTCAAAGGAATTAGGCAGAATGATATAGGGTACTTGACAACCTCTTCTGGCCTATAATGTACATACATCGTACTCACACAGACACATAAATAAACAGCTATTTTAAAAGTATATAGTTGAGTTAACAGTAGATCCTAAGATCTAGAATCATAACATGTATTAAAGCACACCTGACAGGTTGAGGTCTGCAAGGATGACGTTGGTCAGGAACCCATGCATGTCAAAATGGACCCTGCCGTTTTTCACACTGTCAGTGATGATGGACTTCACAGAGCCTAAAGCAAGCATGCACGCTTCGTGGATCTTCCACCTGTAAAAGGGGTGTTGCAGCTGGTAAAGCAAATTACACTTTGAAAATAAGTAAGGCAATTTAGGAAGGGTATTTCAGAGATATTTAACCATCCACCTACACACAAACACACACACCCATCCACCTACCCACCCACCCATCCATTCATGGGTTCTAGGGATTGAACTGTTTGACAGGCTTGACATCAAGTGTCCTTACCTGCTGAGCCACCTCATCACCCTTATTTTTTTTGAGACAGGGTCTCAACATAGGCCAGGCTTGCCTCAAACTTGGTATGTGTCGACAAGGACGGCCTTGGACTTGTAAATCTCTTGCCTCTACTCCCCAAGAGCTAGAAGTCATGTACCATATGCAGTCCCATCCTTTCAATTTAAACACTACTTATTAAATTCCACTGAAAACACTGAATTATATTAGTAAAGTCTCCTTTTTCAAAGCTGTTTAAAAAGGGATAAAATAAACTTATTTTTCCTCAGCTCTGATGCTTCAACATCTCTAAGCAGAGAGTTTCTTTTCATTCTTACCAGTGCTCAGTGCCACCGTTTTTCGTTTGTTCAGCTTCTTGTAAATGCCGAGTGGCTGCAGTAGCCAGGGCTATTGCACTCTCATTCTGGAAATCTGTGGCCACTGCCTAAAGAGAGAAGATCTAAAAATAACTCTTGTTTGTATGTAGTTCAAACTCTGACACACCCACACTAAAGCCTGATCAGGTATATTAAAAGTGACCCTATTAGTTCAGGGTCAATTATGAGATTAAGAATAACACCTACAACTCTTTAGTGTTCAGGCATCGTAAGTCTAAATAGCTATAGTTTATCTCTTTGGCTCTATTAGCATAAATGAAAAATGATAGCTTTGGATGACAATAGACCAGACAAAGCTGACTGATCATGAGAATATAAGGCCACTCTAAGAATATATAATTTTTTTTCTGTTCTTTTATTTTTTGGTTCCCAAAATTCAACCAAGCCCACTTTGCACATGCTAGGCAAATGCTGTACTGTTGAGTCACTCCCAGCTCCTTGTGTCACCTATCATAGGTGCCTTGGAAGCACTAAACAATGAGATATGATTTACCAACAAGGAACAGCAGTTTCTTCAGAGTGTTCGACCTTCAGGCAACCTATGCTCTAGTGGAGGAGCCAAAGAAATCAGGAACTGATGTGGTAGTGCATGTTCACCTCCCAGCAATCTTTTTAAGTTTGCCAGCTTCTGCTTTGTGCCATGGAGGCTTGCTGAATGAGGCAGATTAAACTGATATCCTTAAAAAGGTCTGAGGTGAAGCTGCCCTACAGTACTGCTTACCTTGGGTTAGATGTCTAGAAAGAAGAAACTTCCAATGGAGGGTTAGTCGGCTGAAGTAGCAATGTAACTCTTACCAGCAACAAGTCTTGAGCTGCGATTCTAACAGTATAGGAGAAAGTGTCATCATCCTCATCTTCTACAAACTGCTGTGGGTTAGCTGTCCACACTTTAATCTGCGGAAAGGATAAAGTCAGGTCACTGGAATGCTACCACTCTGGTCTATCTCTTCCTTCTCTTTATCAGCAGACATGGGATGATCTCTATCTTTTATCCTGATCAAAACTCTAAAGTCTTTTTCTTTTTGAGACAGGGTCTCACCATGTACCTCTGCTTGCCTTGAACTAAGAGAGATCCATCTGCCTCCCAGTGCTTTAAAGTCTTTTTGTTGTTGTTGAGAAACAAATTATTTATCAAAATGTGTAGGAATGGCTATTTATCTGTAGCAGAATCTTCTTTAGAATTTGACAAATTACACCAGGCAGTGGTGGCGCACGCCTTTAATCCCAGCACTCGGGAGGCAGATCTCTGTAAGTTTGAGGCCAGCCTGGTCTATAAAGTGAGTCCAGGATAGCCAAAGATACACAGAGAAACCCTGTCTCAAAAAACCAAAAACCAAACCAAAACCAAAACCAAACAAACAAAAAGAATTTGACAAATTACTTAGTATTTTTTTTTTTTTTTGAGACAGGGTTTCTCTGTGTAGCCGTAGCTGTCCTGGATTCTTGTAGACCAGGCTGGCCTCAAACTCACAGTGATCTACTTGCCTCTACCTCCTCAGTGCTGAAACTGAAGGCATGTGCCACCATGTCTGGCCAGGGAAATAAGTTTTAAAAATCTAGATGTTGCTATTCTTTTGTTCTCCTCTAAAAGCAGATCAGAAAATCTATGGAGACTTCAAAGTGGCAGAGAACAAATGCTGATCAAACAATACAAGCAAGTGTGGTGACAGTAACAGGAGCAAGCAGAAATAAAAACCTATTAATATCCTCCCTGAATTCCAGATTAAGCTAAGAAAGTATGACTCAAAGGCAAATTCTAACTTTTGATGGTACAGTTTATTTAATATGGGGCATTATAGATGGGTCTACATTGTGGGAACTCCCACACGTTCTCACTGTGACCTCAGAGGCCATCAGTCTCAGTGCTACACTCCTTCATGTTCTGCTCTGGTTCTCATGACCCCTCAAGCCGCTGACTGTGATGGGGAAGTGCCAAGGAGGTTCTCATACATTTTTGCTTAGTGGTTTCACAGAGATTTTCCTAAGGCAAAACATGTTCCGAAAGTCTAACACTAGAGATGATTAAACTCCCACTCTTTAGAGATTTGGTGACAAAACGATGTCAAAACCTCTCTAGGATTTCACATAAAGTTAGTCTCCTAGTGTCTATTTTTTGGAAGTGCGATGTTTACTTGACCAAGGTGTCACAATCTTCAGGTTTCCCCTAAAACTTAGCACGTCCCCCATGGCATTTACTTGCTCCTCGGTGATCTGCATGTACAGGATGACGTAATAAATGAGCTCAGGCAGAGCTTTCTTCACGGTGCTTTTGAATTTGCTGTTCTCCAGCAGGGCATGGACAAATTCAAAAATGCTAAAGACAAGATTCTCAAAGCCCAGGACTTCTCCTACAGGGAAGATACAAGAGTAGAAATTAATGATATGAAAACAAAAGGAAAGCAGTCATTCTGGAAATAAACTACATTATCTTTTAATTTAATGAACATGTAGAGTTCTTGCTAATTTTTCCTGAAGGTAGAGGAGGCTAAAGAATCAAAGAGAGGAACTTTAAGGCTATTAAGTACTTTTAGGAGTAAAAGATATCATAAACACTGAACATATTTCCAGCATGCCTATTTTTGTTCTGAAATACTTGAAAATATTAACATAGAAATGAAGAGTACCATCATAAGGGACTTCAAAGTTACATGAGAGAAGACATCACAGGTAGCTGCACTGGACATCTGTCACAACTCAGATGCTGTAATTTTCAGGACTTTGCAGACATCCCTAAGGATGAGACTGAAGGTGATGAATTCTTGATGCCTCACACCTAATACACTAGAAAGACCCTTTTATTGCTGTTTTGCTTTCTGCCTTTGACCTGTCTGTGTCTCCCTAAGAATTGGTAGTTCTGTTAGGATCAGATAGACTACATACCATCAGAATCCACAGGATCTTCTACTTCCTCTGTGTAATTCACTTCTGTCCTCACATAAGTATGATGCAGAGTAAAGAAAGAATCTGGATCTGCTTTACACACAGTCTACAAGAGAGTGTTATGTACCCCAACACTAAGAACACACATCACACTGAGACTGTGAGGCCCAAGGATAGACCCCCAATGTCAGGCAGCAGCCGGGCCTCTGGGTTCTCAGGAAAGGATATAAGGCAGCACTTTCAGTCAGAGTGTTCCAAACAATGGGCAGGATCTGCTGCATGGAGGACACCATGTGCTTTGGGAAGTTTTTCACCAAGGCTGTCACTGCCTGAGAAGAGAAACCACCACAGAGTAACTAGGAGCAATCAATGATTTCTGCCGCCTTCTCAATTCTAAATCTTATTGACAGCTTATCTTACCTTCAGAACCTCCATCTTAAAACCACTGTCAGACGTGGGGCCGTCTGGCATCTGGAGGGCCTGAACAAAGGCCTCTGTGAACTGCTGCACCACAGGAAAGATGAGGACTTTGGCTGCACCCTGACAACACAAACCAAAGTCAAGGCCAGACAAACCCCCAACCCACAGCTTCAAAACACCCACTAACTTCTCAGTTTTGAAGCATCTAAAGCTCTTTTAGGGCCAGGTCCTAACCCACGGGTACAGCTATAGTCACTGCAGGACTTTCTCAACATGTCAGACCTCAGCTCCCGCCTGCAATTCCTCACTATAGCCCTTTTAAATCTATCCTGTCAGGCCACTGCTCTGAAAAGCACCCAGGTCCCAGGATTAAGCATTTTCAGCTAGATTTCTTTCACATAAGAGAACCATAAGATAGTAAAAAGGCTTTGAGATGTCTAAAATGAAAAGAAAGACTCCACTCAGTGGCAGAGTGCTTGCTTGGAATATGTGAGGTCCTAGGTTTAATTCCCAGCATGGGAAAACAAAAAACAAAAAACAAAAAAAACCAAACCAATTCAAATAAAAAAACCAAAAATCAAAACAGAAAGAACCAAAAATCAAAACAGAAAGAAGTAAAAAGAACAGGATATAGAAAAGGTATTTGAAACACAACTAAAACTAAGCTATGTGTGTGTGTGTTAAAAATGTAATGAAAATATTAAATCTATTTATAAGACTGGCTAGTGTGGTTTCTGATAGTTATGAAATGAGTCATTAGCAATGGAAAGCATTAACGAAAACTTTGAAGTACAAATTTTGTTATTCCTCACCAAAGGCTCATTTACCTTTTCCAGCTCCTCCATGTTACAGATCATATGAGCACAAGTAGTAAAAATCTCTACTGCTCGGGAACGAGTTCGAATCCCATACACCTGGGAGAAGATCATGGCACAGTCATGAGATTGGAGTGTGTATGCATATACATATGACTAGAAGTAAAACTAGGACTACTCTGCCAACCTTCACAGTTAAAACTAATTCCCCACAGAGATACAGGTGCAATTCACTTATGTTTAAAAAAAAATGGGTTTCTGTAATTAAGAGAGCATAAGGTGGCTGGGCAGTGGTGATGTACACCTTTAATCCCATCACTGGGGAGGCAGAGGCAGGTGGATCTCTGTGAGTTTGAGGCTAGCCTAGTATACAGAAAGAGTTTCAGGACAGCCAGGGCTATACAGACAAACTGTCTCAAAAAGCAAACAAACAACACAAGCAGAGAGAGAGAGAGAGAGAGAGAGGGAGGGAGGGAGGGAGGGAGGGAGGGAGGGAGAAAGCACAAGGCAACAGAATGTTAGAATTTGTTAGAATCAGCCTTTAATGTACAGGCCTCTGCGACTAAAATACTTGAAATCCTAACATAGCTAATAAAAAAAAAAAAAAAAAAAAAAAAGACAGGATCTTATTCCACCAGTCTAGAATTCACAGAAATTAGCCTGCCTCTGCCTCTGCCTCTGCCCGCCGTGTCTAATGTACCCTTTCTCCTTTTTTGGAGACAGGGTTAACTCTCCTACCCCAGTCTCCGGGGCACTGGGTTTAGCACGCTTAGTTGCTGTCCTACTCTGTGACGACTGAAGATGAACCCAGGGCCTTAAACACATGCTCTATACTGAGCTGTAGTTCCATTTCTCAATGTATTTCTTTTCAAATGAGGAGTATTCACTGGGGCAAGGGATTTATGGAGGTTGTATACCTATTAAGTCTTCATATATTATTGTGTACAGATGACCATTTATGTACATACTGACATGTAACACATTAAGAGTCTATTCATGCAGTGATGTAACATGATTTCTGAATCCTCAGCTGAATAGATAAGGCCAGTTAGCACTATGTAGTCACAGAAGATAGGGTGCCAGGAGCTATGAGTAGTACTGACACGTTTCCATTATTTTATCAAAGGCTTTCCTATGTAGTCAGGAGTTCAAAGACTATGGTCAGTTCAGTGTCAGTCCATTTTTTGGCATGGCTACCAGTGACAAGGTGGATGCTGACCACGGCCAAGTAGGTTGCTTTGTTGCAACTATTGGGCTGAGAATTCATACCTCCGCCATGGTGAATATCTTATACATCTCTGGGAGAATGACAGGAGCAACAAGTGGCATCTGTGTGTCTGTCACTTCTCGAGTAAACTCTGCAGAGACAAAAGTAAAAAATGCTTCATTAAGACAAAGTGTGAAAAATTCCAAGCCATCTAGGTTCCCAGTCAGCAAATAAGGATGGCCACTGGTCTAGCAACCTCACCCCGAGGAAGGAGCCAGAGGCATTATTCATTAGAAGGAGAGAGAGAACAGGAATACAAAGGAAGGTATAAGAAATTCCCAAAGAACACCAACATACAGACTGAGAAAATCTAACACTAGTGAACACAACACAAACAGGCAGCGACGATTGAACCTGTGCCATGTCAGCATTTGGGTACACTTTGGAGATCTCTCAGCTGCCATTCTATTTTTTGTCAGCTCTGGCCCTTGCCAAGTTACTTCGATGCAAATAATAAAACAAACAGGAGCCAGGCATAGTGACGCAACCCCAGCACTAGGGAGGCAGAGGCAGAGGCAGAGGCAGAGGCAGAGGCAGAGGGCAGAGGCAGAGGCAGAGGGCAGAGGCAGAGGCAGAGGCAGATCTCTATGAATTCAAGACCAACCTGGCCTACAGAGTGAGTTCCAGGACTGTCAGGACTACATAGTGAGACCCTGTTTCCAAAAACCAAGCAACCAAGCAACCAACCATAGATACACTGTTATTCCATTTATCAAGGTGTAATTCTGGAGCTGCTGTTAACTGGACAGGAAGAGGGTTCTAAGTAAAAATGTTTAACCCATGTGCAGACTTGAAAGAGGTGAGAGAAAGACAGGTCACATCTCCTTGTGCTTGGAAGGAATAAAGTAAGAAAATGGTACGCAAAGCACATAAAGACCTGTATTGATCCCCCAGGTCAAGTGTGGATTCCCTCTGAAAGATAAATTTTGAGCTTTGCCAGTTCTGGTAGTGCAGGCCAGTAGGGTTTGCTGAAAGAGGCAGAGGCAGGATCTGGAGTTCGAGGCCAGCCTAGGATACACATTTTGGGGGCGGGAGAGATGGCTCAGTGATTAAGAGCACTGACTGCTCTTCCAGAGGACCTGGATTCAATCCCAGCAACCACATGGCAACTCACAACTGTCTGTAACTCCAAGATCTGACACCCTCACACAGACATACAAACATGTAGGCAAAACACCAATGCACACGAAATAAAAATAAATTAGTTAAAAAATTATTTTAAAAATTTCTGAGCTTTATCTCAATAAAAGAGTGTTGAATTCCATCTAGATTTTCAAAGAAATCAGCCCAAATAAATACACTAGATGGCATATTACCATCTCTTGGCCTTTGGTCTATGGTCAAGCATAGTGCTTGGGTATAGCTTAGCAAGTACAAGGGTCTGGTCAACTTGCCAGTATCCTCACCACCACTACAAAAGAAAGACAAAGGAGTCTTACTACTGAAGTGACTAATTGTGCTTTTTAACTTTCCTACAATCATTGAGAATAGTTTCAATTTGCTCATACTTTATTGGTTTAAATTCAAAGTACGTTTTGTGAGGTCACTTAGCAAGTCAGAAAGTTTGGGGGCATAAGCACCTCAATTTCTAAAGCTCTGGATCAAATATTTAAAATTCTTAGCATATATTTCTTTTACATCAGGAGGCTAAGTTCACTTTAATAAGCAGAAAATAACTCAGGAGTCAAGAATGACTTCTCAAAAAGTCTCACAAATACTATGATACAGTGGTACACAGACACAGTGGTACATGCCTATAGTCTCAGCTATTGAGGAAGCTAAGGCAGAAGGATTACAGGAGTCCAGGAGTTAGAAGACAGCCTGAGTTACACAGAGTGACACGATCTCAAAATAAAAAAGAAAAGCAGTCCCATTTTTCTCATGAGTTCTTACTCACACACTAATATTCTTCTATCTTCACATATATTCCAGTCAGTGCGGTCAAGTTGAAAGTCTGCCCTCCTTTGAAAATGACTGGGGTTGCTATTTGTGAATGAAGGTTGGTTGCCATCCATGTCATGTCTGATGACTCAATTACAAAAAGGATACAAGTTTCTCCACCAGTTCTTTCTCTTGGCTGACAGGAAGGGACCTCACTGTACAGTCATTTCCTTAGTCAGGTACAAAGAAGACTCCTTTGCATCCCATGCGGAGACCATGGCTCCCACCTTCTCTATCTCACAACACCAAAGAGAACCTATCAGAGCCAGAGAAGCTGAGAATCGACTTTCAACTCAGCGCAGCTCTACCAACAATTCATTCCACACACATTCTCTCTTTAAAGATAAATTTTATTTTTAAATTATAAATGTGTGTGAGTATGTGTGAATGCAGATACCCTCAGAGGCTGGAGGCACTGGATGCCTTGAAGCTGGAGTTAAAGGCAGCTAGGAGCTGCCTAATGCGGGTACAGGGAAGTGAACTCAGGTCATCTGCATAAGAGGTGCTGAGCCACCTCTCCAGCTTTGTAAGGAATTCCCTTTTTTTCAATCCCCCTTTTGGTTTTTGAGACTCACTATGTAGACCAGGGTGGCCTCAAACTTCTAAGCTCTCCCTACCCTGCCTCTCAAGCACAAGAATTTTTAATATCTGATATTCTGATGTTTCTAATTCTTAAAACAACATATTTCAGAGATTGTTTTATTATTTTAAGTACATGACCATTTTGCCTACATATGTATGTACATCACACGAGTGCCTGACACCCCTGGGGGTCTGAAGAGGGAGGTCAGATCCCCTGGGACTGGATTATAGAAGGTTATGAATCACCATGTATGCGCTGGGAATTAAACTCGGGCCTTCTTTAAGAGCAACAGGTGCTTTGAACTACTAAGCCAACTCTCCAGCTTTGTTATTTTCACTGTTGCACATCTATCTCATGATCGTTCTGCTTTTGTTTGTACACTGCTCAGTCAGGTCTTAGGATTGTTGTGTATGTTTGTCCACCAGTCTACTGTAAGGCATTTTCTGCCACATTTCAGTCTCACCTCATATACTAGCCTCTTTTGAGGGGAGTGTGTGTGTGGTAGAAAATGCCAAGCTAGTCCTTTTCTTGCTTTATTTATTTCATGGAGATGGGTGTTTTGTCTCATGTATGTCTGTGCACCCAGTGCCTGAGGAGGTGCTAGGGAAGGGGGTTATATCCCTGGGACTGGAGTCACTGAGTGGGTGCTGGAAACTGAACCAAGGTCCTCTGGAAAAGCAGCAGTGCTCTTAGCCACTGAGCCACCTCTCCAGCCCCGTAAACTCCCTTCTTTCTACATTTTTTTCTTTCTCTGATCCCCTCTCCCTTTTTACTTAATTATAACCTTCCACAGCCTTAACAATCTCTAAAATGTGTGGACCCCAAAAGGATCTCAACGTTCCCTCCTAGCTACATTTTATCAACCTCATTTTTTTCTTTTCCAACGTGGTCTAATACTTACTCCTCTTCCCCACTCGTCCTACTTCCTTTCTAGTTCTAGTCTTACCAACAAAAATCTGAGTCTGCTCCACACTGTTCAAACTTGGTTGCTTCTCCTCTAACAGTTTCTGACTAGTGCTTAGTGGTAACACCAAGCAGCTGTGGGTGCTTTCCTAGTTACTATGCAACTCAGGGAATAAAATGCACCTTACACCAGGGCCCCAGAGCTCCTGGCCTAAGGAATTATGAACTACACACTCAACATCACCACATATAAGTCCCATTTGAACACTACAAATATGTCAACTGAAAGGGCTGAAAAGAGATGGCTGAGAGGTTAAGGCTGTTCTTCTGAAGGTCCTGAGTTCAATTCCCAGCAACCACATGGTGGCTCACAACCATCTATAATAAGATTTAGTGCCCTCTTCTGGCCTGCTGGCTCACATGCATGCAGAATACTGTATAAATAATAAATAAATAAATAAATAAATAAATAAATAAATAAATAAATCTGTTTTTTAAAAATCAGCACAAGATGGCTTGTCCAGCAGTATTCTTTTTTAAAATTTAGTATTCTTTATGTTTGACAGCTACTTAAAACATTTTTAAAAAAATTTTAATTATGCATACGTATCTGCATAGGAGTATGTTGTCACGTAACCATTTCCTCTGAGATTAAAACACTCCATCCTGCAAGGAAGCTCCTTAAGAAGGAAGATGAGGACTGGAGAGATGGCTCAGAGGTTAAGAGCACTGTCTGCTCTTCCAGGCATCCTAAGTTCAATTCCAAGCAACCACATGGTGGCCAACAACCATCTATAATGAGATCTTGTATCCTCTTCTGATGCATAGGAATATATGTAATAAATAAATATTAAAAAAAAAAAAAAAAAGTGAGCAAACAACCCAAAACAGAGTCTCGGAAACTGACCAGATTAAAAGGTCCTTCCCTGCCATGGTAAGCTATAAAGCCAAGGTCTCCCTCACATGCAGCACAGCCAAGTTGCAAAGAAGAGTCTTAGACCAGATCAGCTGCCCAGATGAAGCAGAACCTAGCCAAGCTGCCTCCACCTGGAAAGGACATGCTCCAACCTGATAGCTGTGCTGTGTGCTCCGGGTTCCCAGCTTTGTGAGCTGCCCTTGTGCTGGAGTGGGCTTTGGTGATGCAGCCGTCTTTGAGTCATTTCTGTTCTGATAAGTAAACCCCCCCCCATAAGTAACCCCAATAAAACTCATGGGTTTACCAAGTTGGACTTTGGTGGTATCCATTCTTTGGTCTGTTGTGGGACCCCTATCAGCAATGAGTAGATGCATGTGTTGCATCTCCCCAGGAAATTTTTGTCACACAACATATGTAGACGTGACACATGCCCATGGAAGGCAGAGGTGTCAGATCTAGACTGGGGTTAGATGTGACTGTGAGTTGCCCAATGCTGATGCTGAGAACTGAACCTGGGTCTTAGGTAAGAGCAGTAGGTGCTCATAATTGCTGAGCCATTTCTTCAGTCTCAGATTTAAGATTTATTTTTATTTTATATGTGTGAGTGCTTGTCTACACCTACATCTGTGCACCATGTGTGAGCCTGACATCCACAGAAGTCAGAAGAGGAAATCAGATCCCTTGGAACTGGAGTTACAGTTGTGAGCCACGTTGTGGGTGCTGGGAACTGAACCCAGGACTTCTGCAAGAGCAGCAAGTTCTCTTAACCACTGAGCCATCTTTCCAGCCCCAGGTGACTCAGTATCTGTAGAAGGACTTCCCTGTGACTTTATCTAAGGGAAGGAATATACGACAGAACTTGCAAAGGACTAAAAACTCAGGCCAGATTTGGGGCATATCAAAGTAAACTCTGGAAGGGGCTGATAGAACAATCTGTCTTCTGAGAAATATCTATAAAACTCCTTGAGCTAAAAGTTGAAATTTTCTCAGGATAGAGGAAAAGAAAAAGGAAAAGGTAATAAGGAATATGGCATCTCTAAGCCGATTACATTATGGTCAGGACTGCACAGACTCTGATTATTTTGTGTGGGTTGTTCTCAGGGTCCTGACTGAACCCAGCCAGGGCTTCACGCATACTAGACGAGCGCTTCTACAACTGAGATACCCCAGCCCTGGCCCAGGGCTGTGCTCAGACCTTTTTTTAAGTTAAAGACTCGTTTTTATTTATGTGTATTTGCACGCCACATGTGTACTGATTCCCTAAGAGGGTGGAAGATGGCATAAGAAACCCAGGAGCTGCAGTCATTGGTGACTGCTAGCCACCTAATGTGGGTTCTGGGAACAGAGCTCAGGTCCTCTGGAAGAACAGCCAGCGCTCTCAACCAAAGCCATCTCTCCAGTCCCTTAACTGAAAAAAAATTTTTTTTAATTTATTTCTCTCTCCCTCTCCCTCCCTGTCCATCTCCCCAACCCCCTGTGTTGGGGGAGGGAGGCACATGCATGTGTGTGAGGCAGCCTGTTGAGAGGTGTTGGATCCCTGGAGCTGGAGTTACATACAGCTAACAGCTAGAGTTAGAGGTAGCTAACAGCACACAAGTGCTGGGAGCCTAACTGAGTCATCTGGGAGAGTAGCAAGCATTCTTAACCAGTCAGTTATCTTTTTATTCCTGACTATTCTTTGTTTTTTGTTTGTTTGTTTGTTTGTTTGTTTTTAAAAGACAGGGTTTCTCTGGTAGCCTTGGCTGTCCTGGGCTTGAATTCTGCCTCCCAGAGTGCTGGTATCACAGGCGTGTGCCACCATGCCAGGCTCTTCTTTGTTTGTCTTTGAGACAGGGTTTTACTGTATAGTCTGGCTGGTCTCCAACACAGAGATTTCTGCCTTCTGAGTTCTGGGTTTAGAGGTGTGTACCATCACACTCAGCTGAACCCTGACTCCTCTTAATTTTTCCCTGGTTGAACTAAGGAGTGGAGTATAAGTCTTTGAGTTTTAATTACTTTACACTTCAACTCACGTGTTTATATATTACCATTTAAAGATAATGTCAGCTAAATAGGAAAGAATACCCAAGAATTATGTTAAGCCTAATGACTAAAGTTTACTCAGAGTCTACTACATGTCAGTTACTTATGCTCAACACTTTACATAGATTAGCACATGTCAACTACCAGAAACTCCTTTGAGGTTAGCATCTGTGGTGGTTTGAAGAGAATGGCTCCTATAAGCTCATATTTTTACATGCTGAGTCAATAGGGAGTGGAACTGTTTGGGAAGGATTGGGAGGTGTGGCCTTACTGGAAGAGGTGTGGCCTTATTAGAAGATGTATGCCACTGGGGGTAGGCTTCCAAGTCCCAAAAGCCTATGCCAGGTTCAGTGTCCGTCTCTCTGCTGGCAGAACATGGTTTAAAGCTCTCAGCTACTGCTCTAGCACCAGACCTGCCTGCTTCCTACCATGGTGATCGGTGGACTCACCCTCTAAAACTGTAGCCAGCCTCAATTTCTAAGAGCTGTGATGGTCATGGTGTCTCTTCATAGCAACAGAACAGTAATCTAAAGTTTAAAGAGACTCTAAGCAAAGTGTCAAGGTGCAGTCAGAATATAAACCAAAAACCTAAGTATTTACTTGCCACGGTATTCCTCCACTTTTGTTTGTGTGTACCACTGAATCATACCCTCCTAAGTAAAGATTCGGCAGTAGTACTATGCTAACTCAATTCCCTGGAAAGGATTAAGAGAATTTCTGGTGGCTATAGACATAAAAACTGAAGAGAAACATTTACAAAAACCTGGAGGACAGGAGCAACATTGTATAGCTCCTTGGTCTAGGTCACATTATCACATAGCTTCTAATTGTTCCTCTCACTAAGGTCCAAGTACCAACACCAATGAAAACGCTTCCGGTACCTGTCAACACACGCATGGCTCCGTGGACGGCATTTAAGTCTCCGCTCACCAACATCTCCATAAGCAGGTTGAAGAGTTGGGGCCAGGCTTCAGGCCAGTCCCAGTGAGCAATGGCTGAAACAGCATAGGCCACACTGGAGCGCACTTTACTTATCGATTCTCTCAACCCATTGGGTAATAGCTCCCGGATAACAATTTTTGCCTGTAGAGGAGAAAAGGCCACTTGTATTAATCAGAAGGTAAACAGCAGGCAGGTCCTATCTTAGTTGCTTAGTTACAGCAGCCAATTTGTAAGAGTTTACCAGCCACAGTGGTACTCATATTGGACATCACACATACAAAACATTCCCACCATTGGAGAAGGTTCCAACCCTCAGTTCTAGACCTTGTATCTCATCTTTCTTGGGTACTCAGGGTGGTTGCTTAGCAATTGTACTAAGCAGAAGTATTATTTTATGTAATTGTCAAGTCCTTTGAAGTTAGTAATTTTAAATCTAATTTTGGAAATTTGAGTGTTCACAGCTAAATATGTTTCAGCTGTTCTCATGGCCTGCAAGAGAGCAGACCTGGAATTTGAACCCAGTCCATCCTGATACTCTCATTTGTAGGACAGCACTCATAATGCCACCCACCAACCCAGCTTCCTCCTAGTCTTGTTCTCTGTTGTCAGGAAATGTTCTATTAATGCTGAATGACTTAAGGCCGTCTCTCACATCTTTGTATGTAGATTAACCACCACATAACTGCCTTTACCCTTTCTGTAGTTTCAGGAGGTCTGAACTTCTCTGATTGGGCACACCAGTGAGTTTCCACATATTGCTTCAGGATGACTGATGCCAGCTGCAGAGAGAATAAGCCATCATGTGCAACGAGAATAGGACTTACTTTCACACAGAAGAACCACACATGTGGTTTGATACATTTGGTGCAAAAATCATGTTTTATATATTGCCCTTATTCTTTCTCTTTCCCATAACAAAGTTCACTATTAAGTAGAGAGAATTAACTATCAACTGGGTCAGCCTGGACTTACCTGACGGATGGCCAGTGCCCCCTGAGGATCTACAGTCAGTTCTGCCAGGTGAACACCAAATTCTGAAAAATAAAATTTTACTGTGAATCTAAGGATATTCATAAAAGCCACTGTAATTCACGGAGCTCTAGCCTTGAAGGGTCAAGGAAAGATTTCAAGAAGAAACCTGACTCACTGCTTCTACAGTGCAGCAATTTCAGGAATTATATGACATTAGATCAGAGAAAATTTGGTTCAACAGGCTTACCCTAAAAAACAAAAACAATATGAACAGTTTTTGTTTTGTTTTGTTTTTTAAGATTTATTTTATTATGTATACAGTATTCTGTCTGCATGTAAATCTAGAGGTCAGAACAGGGCACCAGATCTCATTATAGATGGTTGTGAGCCACCATGTGGTTGCTTGGAATTGAACTCAGAACCTCTGGACGAGCAGGCAGTGCTCTGAATCTCTGATCCGTCTCTCCAGCCCATAGAGAACAGTTTTTAATATGCAGTATGTATATGTATGTATGTATGTATGTATGTATATATATATATATATATATATATATACACACACACACAGGATTTTGCCCTGTAGCCTAGGCTAGTCTTGAACAAGATCCTCCTGCCCCAGTTTTCCAAGTGCCCAGGACCACAGATGTGAGGCACACACCTGATTAGCAGTTGTGAACTACATATTTAAAGTATGTTATAAACTCTCACTATCAAATAAAAATAGACCCATTTACATTTGCGAAGCAACCAACGTATCAAGAACATAAGATCAAAAGTATATCATCATTTCGTATCTCACAGTGTAGGATTATGCAAGCCAATACAGTTACCATCAGTCACAAAGACTGAGATGGTTGTAAATGTAACCAACATCTTCCATCTCAAGTTTAGTATGAAAAAAATCTTAATAATGTTTTTCTTTGCGACAGAGTCTGACTACATAGCCTCGGCTGACCTAAAACTTATACAGATCCCCTAGCCTATTTCCTGAGTGCTAGGACTAAAGGCATGTACAGCCCTACCAGCCTTAACAAAACAAAACCAAAAACTGATTATATGTGAGAGTATCTGACATACAACATGTTAAATTGAGTACAGTATTTAATTCATTAGCTAATTAATGCATTTTCTAGACAAGGGCTCACCATATAGCTCTGGCTGGCCTGGAACTTATTAAGTAGACCAGGCTGACCTCTGCCTCCAGAGTGCTGGGATTAAAGGTATGCACCACCATGACCAGCAGTATTAAAATTATTATTATTTCAAAAAATTTTGTCTTGGTTTGGTTTTGGTTTTTCAAGGCAAGATTTCTCTGTGTTATCTTGGCTGTCCTGGACTCACTTTGTGGACCAGGCTGGCCTTGCCTCTGCCTCCCAAGTGCTGGGATTACAAGTGTGTGCCACTGCGCCCGGCTCTATTTTAAAGATTCATCTCTATGTGCATTCATCTGAATGAATGTCTGCCATGTGTGTATCAGTAGCAGTGGGAGGGAGAAGAAGACATCAAATCATAAGATCCCTAAAGCTAGAGTTACAGGCAATTGTGAGTCTCCCAACAGGGGTGCTGGAAATCAAAATTAAGTGTGGTTCTAGAAGGGCAGCAAGTGCTCTTAGCCAATGAGCTCTCTCTCTAGCCTTAAGCATTAAATTTATCTTTACCTGTTTTTTTTAAACTTCTTTCTATGGCTAGTACACATATACCACACATATACATACTACTATTCCTGCCCTGCAAACAAATAACACAACCCAGCGAGGGCTCTAGATTCAGGCAAGCTTAAGCTCAAGCTTGAAGCCACCATGCCTGCCCTTAGCTAAGTTATTTATCCTTTAAAGCCTAGTTTCCAAATCCGGAAGGACAGAATAGTAATATCGATACAACAAGCAATCCTATGAAGCTTCAGTGATGTAATACATGTGCTTAGCCCCAAACGCTTACAGTATAAAAACTTTACAACAAAAATTATTTTGCTATTTATTATTTTTATTGTCCATCATTATGTAAGGTTAAAGGGAACTCACTGTGTTTCTTCTAGTAGTTTTAAGGTTTTTGTTTTCTTACATTTAGGCTGTTAATTCACTGGGGCTTGCTTTTCTATTTGGTGCACATTGTTATACAGTTGTCTCAGCCCTATTTAAAAATTTCCATCTAGGGCTGGAGAGATGGCTCACTCAGCAGTTAAGAGCACTCATTGCTTGTTTTCCAGAGGACTAGGGTTCAGTTCCCAACAACCACATGGAAGCTCACACCTGCCTGTAACTTAAGTTCCAGGACTTTTTTTCTTTTTTTCTTTTTTCTTTTTGGTAATTTATTTATTTATTTATTTTTATTTATACAGTATTCTGCCCACATGTGTGCCAGAAGAGGGCACCAGATCTCACTGCAGATGGTTTTGAGCCACCATGTGGTTGCTGGGAATTGAACTCAGAACCTTTGGAAGAACAGACAGTGCTCTTAACCTCTGAGCCACCTTTCCAGCCCCCTAGTTCCAGGACTTTTGACACCCTCACACAGATAAACATGACGAAACAACACCAAGGAACATAAACTACAAATAAATTATAAAAACAAACAAACAAAAACCCCAAAGTTCTATCAAGCTAGATGTGGTGGCAGTTAGCAGCGGCCCAGGTCTTTATCCCAGCATGGAGGCCGGGCAGGTGAATCTCTGAGTTTGAGGACAGCCAAGGCTATAGAGAAACTGTCTCCAAAAAAAAAAACCCAAAAAGGTTCCCTCTTTACTTCCTCCCCCTTCACATGCTGCCTTTACAGGGTCTTATTGTAGCCCAGGCTGGCCTCAAATTGGCAACAATTGTCCTGCCTTGGCCTCCTAAGGGCTGGGATCACAAAGGTGAGCTACCAAGCCCAGACAGGTTGTTTCTTTTTCTTTTGGACAGCATCTCACTGTGCGGTTCACGGTGGCCTTGAACTCAAGATTCTCTTGCCTCAGTCTTCTTACCAAATATAATTTTGAGTGAGCGCTACCAAGCCAGCAGTGTTTCTGCATTTTGACTCAGACCTATCACATAATACAATATTTTTTCCTTGTAGATTCATGTTGGTATACAAAAACTGTTTCAGATTTTGGAGCATATCAGATTTTTCAGAGCAGGGATGCTCTGTTTTTACTCAATTTCCATAGGTATTTGTGTAGGTTTTTAGACTTTCTATTATTTAACTGCTTTTATATTTACATACCTTTGCCACAGTGTTAATTATAGAACTTTATATGATGTTTAAATGTCTGTAAGCCTGTCCTTCTGGCAGTTTGTCTATTCAATGCTTTTATAGTTGCTCTCACTCTCTGCTTTTCTATAATACCTTGAGGATCTACGTGTCTACCTCACCTACAGTGTCCTACTGTTTGAGCTAATAACAGGGATCTTTCCAGTTTGTTCACATTTAATGCAGGGCTGGAGAGGTGGCTCGGCAGTTAAGAGCACTGGCTGCTCTTCCAGAGGACCCATGTTTGACTCCCAGCACCCACATGACAGCTCACAACCTGCTGTCACACTAGTCTTAGGGGATCCCATACCCTTTTATGGCTTCTGAGGGCACAGCATGCACATGATACATAGTATACACGCAGCAAAACACTCCCACCCAAAAAGCAATACAATAAAAAAGCCCAGCTACTGAAAAACTCACAGTATCATCTGGAGAACTGACTCTCCCACATTAAAAAGAAGTATCCTGTAACAGATTCTTAGAGCTCCTGTTTATTTTATTCTAAATTGCTTAATTTATTTTTAATTAAAATTATAAATGGTTTTAAAAGTTTGAAAAGAAGTTAACAAACAAACAAACAAACAAACAAAAAAAGCTGGACATGGTGGTACACGCCTGTAAATCCCAGCCCTTGGGGAGGCAGAGGCAGGCACAGGAGGTCTAAGTGAGTCCGGGACAGCCAGGGTGACACAGAGAAACCCTGTCTTGGAAAAAGAAAAGAAAAGAAGTTAGATCCTTTGTGTAAGTAAACTGTTGGTTTTTATGTTCTGTCCCGAAATTTTATAAAATCCTTAAAGCTCATTCTTTTTAATGCCTTATTTGTTATTATTGTTTTTGAGGCAGGGCTCCTCTGCATACTCAGAAATCCACCTGCCTCTGCCTCCTGAGTGCTGGGATTAAAGGCATGCACCACCACTGTCTGCTCAATGCCTTTACTTTAAATGGCATTTAATCAACTTATTTCTTCCAACAGGAGAGACCAAAGCTGGGGCTTCTTGCCGGGCAAGTACTCTGCAGCTGAATTACCCATAGCCCCTCTCTAAACTGCAGTTTTTTATATTATTCTATGGCATCCATCATGTCACTTGGTGAAGAATGAGACTGTCTGTAAAACCACGAAAAAAATAGGTTTTCCTTTTAAAATATTAAATGCTTGAATCACAAACACTTAAAACCTTCAGAATCATCTCTATGGATACTGAAATTCACTCTGATTATTTTGGCTAGTGCAGATTCTGGGTAAATATAAAAAGTCTGTTTTTGCAATAGAAGAAACAGGTGTCTAAAACTCACCAATATATAAGTCAATTTTTAGAATGGACTCTAGAAAACAGATGCGTCGTTTGTAATTTAAGAAGACCTTTTTTTTTTTTGGTTTGGTTTGGTTTGGTTTTCTGAGACAGGGCCTTACTATGTCTGTGTAGACCACAGGTAGCCTCCAACTCAGAGATCCATCTGCTTTTGTCTCCAATAGCACTGGGATGGAAGGCGCATACCACTGCATGATGTATTAATACCTCTTAAATATCAATGTTTAGATTTAACTTTAAAGTACATCAAATCCATACTTAAATCTACTTATTTTTTCCCATTTTTAAGATGTGTATGGTGTTTTGTCTACACTTATGTCTGTGCATCATATTTGTGTAATGCCCAAGAGAGGCCATAGAAGGTGGATCCCTTGGGCTCAAGTTACAGATGGCTGTAAGCTGCCATGTGGGTGTTGAGAACTGAACAGTAGTCCTCTGGAAATATAGCCAGTGCTCTTAAACACTGAACCATCTCTCCAGAATAAGGTGAAATCAATTTTTAAGAGAACAGGTAGCCCAATGAGATAGTTCAGCAGGCTAAGGCACTAGCCATCAAGCCTGATGCCTGAACTCGGTCCTGGAAGCCACATGGTGGAAGGAGAGAACCAACCCCAACAAGCCGTCTTCTGATCTCCACATACGTAATGGCACAAGCTCCATCTCCATAAATAAATAAATAAATAAATAAATAAATAAATAAATAAAGGTAACGAAAAAGGAGAAAGAATACTACTTGTTAAGGCACCCACATCTGCATTCAAATACTTGGTATAATAATGGATGTTAACGTCATGCCTTGAGTCTAAATGGTCTTGGTCTCCCTGGACACAGTGAATCAATTCTAGTGCACCTCATGCAACTTCCTTCAGAATGACCACAGACACCTCCATAAACTACTTGGAACACACAGAACTTTCTTTTAAGGCACTAGTTAAATAACATTGGTGTGGGTTTTAAAAGTTCTTGGCAAGAGCTTAATTTTTGGATCATTCCTATAGGAACAAACTAAGATGAAGTAAAAAAAAAAATCAAAATATTCAATCACACTGAATGAAAACGATACGAGGAGTAAGACTTTTTTAGAAGGTTTTGAAATGTGAATTGAAACTATGGCGCTGAAATAAATCTACATGGTAATCTTTCCACTGAGAACACTGATGTTCTGGGTGATAATGAGGCTCAGAGAGGAGCAGAAGCACACACCTCTCCTCAGTCCACACAGACACTGAGGAGAAGAGCCGACAGAGTGCGTAGGAGAACTGCACAGGGTCTGGTACAGTTGCGGTCTGTCATTAACCAGAGAACTTCAGGCCTACTTTTCAGAGAAAAGCTTCCATAAAAGGATTCCTCGAGTCAGGAGGAAGGAAGCAGCATTCTAGTGATGATCACAAAGCTAAGAGCTTCTCTCTGCCACACACAGCCCTAAGGTAACTGTGTCTGGTAACCCAGCAAAGACACACCTCATGCTCCTCTCAGCAGCTACACTGTGGAGGACGGCGAGAAGAGCTCAGCCGCAGAGACATCTACATGGAGTCTCCACCCAGAAGCATTTTAAGATGGATTTTCTATAAAAGTTTATTTCCTTCACCCAAGAGAGAAGGTTGAAAATTCAACTGTACCAACATCTGTTTAAACATCTCCTGAAGAGGGGGCCCAGAGATTAAACGTCTCCTGGGAGGGGGGACCCGGAGATTAAACATCTCCTGGGAGAGGGGACCCGGAGATTAAACGTCTCCTGGGAGGGGGGACCCGGAGATTAAACGTCTCCTGGGAGGGGGGACCCAGAGATTAAATGTCTCCTGGGAGGGGGGACCCGGAGATTAAATGTCTCCTGGGAGGGGGGACCCAGAGATTAGTTTGGTTTAAGAAGACACAGGATGAAAAGTAGAATGAACACAATACACTCTCTTCTCTAAGTTTCCAGAGTGTCAAAACTGTTAACCTTCACATTTTAAAGGCAAAAAATCAGACCTGCATTAGGCTATAGTGTGATATAAGAAAGGAACTCTGCCTAACCTGCACAGCACTGAGAAAAGCATCATATTAAAAACTACTTTACATAGAAGCTGATGAAGACAGTGGTGGTATGGTGTTGACAATGAAGGCTGCTAGAAAGCTAATGAGAAGAAAGGAAAACAAACAGCCGCTTTTTGAAGTGTCTCTACAAGGCGAAGCCTCGTTCTTGAGAGTGTAAGCAAACAGCTGCTGAAGCTCACGGCCTGGGCCTAGTTATGATCAACACAGGCACTGCTTTCCAACTCATTAGTCAGAGGGCAGAGACCCTCTAAATGCAGTAGGAAGCCTCACTGGAAGACTTTTACTGACGGAATCTATGCTATAGCTTAAAAAAAAAAAAAAAAAAAAAAACAACTAAGTATATCTGTTAAAAACAAAAAACACAAGCCGGGCGTGGTGGCGCACGCCTGTAATCCCAGCACTCGGGAGGCAGTGGCAGGTGGATCGCTGTGAGTTCGAGGCCAGCCTGGTCTACAAAGTGAGTCCAGGACAGCCAAGGCTACACAGAGAAACCCTGTCTCGGAAAAACCAACAAAACAAAACAAAACAAAAACAAAACAAACAAACAAACAAACAAAAACACTTTAGTGAAAGCAGAGAAAAATGGGAGACAGATACACAGATACACTGGAACAGACTAACTCAGATTAAACTAAAATTCAGTCTAAGACACTGATCTAAAGAACATTCTTACTAGGGATATAGGAAATTAGCTTCCTAGAGCCATTTTGTCAGGAAACATAATTCCCTGAGTTCCCTTTTCCAAGTGAAATAGGGCCAGCCTTCTTTAGTTAATCCAGATTTTTTTTCACCTGACTTCTCCAGGCGCCTCCACTCAGAACAGATGCCCTCTGGCCTTCCAGAGAAACCTTTGCCTTCTCTCAGTTTCTAGCCTCATTCTCCACATTAGACGAGATTTCTAGTCTTTTGGGTGTTTACCCCCCTTTTCTGGTGATCTTTGCTCTCCTTTCTCTGACCCTATTCGGCAACAAATCCCTGTGTAAACTTTGGCTGAGCAGAGACACCGTGATGAGGGCAAGGAAGATAAAGGAGAAGAGACGCGCACAACTGCTCTTGAGCGTCTACGAGAGAGACCTAGGACTCGCCAGTGCCTTGGTAGCCAACGTCAGGGAGAACTGTGGACACAGAGTATCTGTAGGAAAGACTTTTAAGCAGCACTTTGGAGAGGGCCCCCTATCTCTCATGGGAATGGATAAGCACCACAAAACCATAACTTAAAGGGAAAAGAAAACTCTACCACTGGCCTTTTTCCGAGCGTGGCCGCCTTCCGCTCGGTTCAGTGCCCGCCACATGCCCAGGAGTGCGTCTGGATCCTTGCGGGGTGCCCTTCGCAGGTGGACAGTGCTTATGCTACACTGTAAGAAAGCCAGAAAAGTGCCCATGAGAACCAGAAAGCATTTCCAGCCACAGGATCATCTCTCTAGGCGTCTAAGACGGGGAAATCATCATCCATAACCAAGCAGCATCTGAATGCTAGGAAAGCTGAGGGAGAGGATTATCCACATCCTCCGGTCAGTGGAAAGGAGCTATGTATGCTCTAGGGAGCAAGGCAGAAAAGGCTGGGCTGGGACTATAGCTCAGTGGTAGGATGCTCGCCTGGCTCCAGTGCGTAAGGCCCTGGCTTCAACCCTAAGCACAGAAAAAAGGAAAAAAGACGAACAAACAAGCAAAAACTAATCAAGGGCAAATGCTGGTGGTCAGGGTGGGGTAGAGGTGGGGGTAGCCTGTATTCATTTCTAACAGATAAAAATAAATAACTAGAGAAAAAAAAGGACTAGGTCTAAATGTACGAAAATCTCAGCTATGCTAGCTAGAGAACAAAAGACTGCACGTGGAAGTTACTCCAACGCTCGGGATGCTCCTCTTAAAGAAAAGTAGGAAAGTACAAGAAAAAGAAAAGAATTCTGTTCTGAGTTAGGAGATGTAAAGCACTAATATGCCAGAAACAAAAAGGTGACACTCTAAAAAAATTCTATGGTCTTACCATAAGTTAATTAAAAAAAAAAAAAAAATTGAAGGCACATTAAGATTCTGAGGCAAGAGACTTTTGGTCATCTCCAACTTCTCTTGTCTAACGCCCGCACTAGTGAATGCTTGCTATGTCCCTGCCTACTAATGAAGCAGAATTACAAGATCATGCTAATAAACAAAAAACCTCTTAGCCAGGCATGGTGGTACACACCTGTGATTCCAGCATTCGGGAGGCAGAGGCAGGCAGAGTGATGTGAGCTCCAGGCCAGCCTGGTCTACAAAGTGAGTCTAGGACAGCCAAGGCTACACAGAGAAAGTGTGTGTGTGTGTGTATGTGTGTGTGTGTGTGTGTGTGTGTGTGTGTGTGTGTGTGTGTGTATTACTTTCACCCTATGTGGGTAGAACTAAACTCTCACAAACTCTGCTAATCAAACTCAAACTCTCAATCCTTTTAAGAAAAATGAAAGGGGACAATTCTCACAAGAAATAGGAACTCCAGACTTTCCAGTACTGCCCCTCAGCTCAGGGCTGCAGCGGCACCTGCTGAGGTTTAGTAAGTGGCACTATCTCCATCTCTTCCCGTATGGTGATAAACTAGGAGCATCATCTCCTCTTCTGTTCATTGTAACAAGGCCTTCACGCTGTCAAATTTGCAGGCTCCCTAGATACCAGTGACTAGGGACAAGGGCAAACACAGGAGTTCAAGAAAATCTCTCTAGGACATCAGGCTAATAAAGTAGGAATCAGGTAGACCTCTGACATACACCATTCTCTAGCTCCTAAGAATATGTGTTCATTTTGGATAATGTGATAATTGAGGGTGTAATTTCTTAGAAAATACCTGCTGGAAGACAAAAAGAGTGATCTGGATAAAACTTTCACTCTAGGAAAGCCATTTCTTTTTTTCTTTTTGAGACAGGGTTTCTTTGTGTAACAGCTCTAGCTGTCCAGGAACTCGCTCTGTAGACCAGGCTGGCCTTGAACTCACAGCGATCCACCTGCCTCTGCCTCCCATGTGCTGGGATTAAAGGCGTATACCACTACCACCCAACGGAAAGCCATTTCTTAAGAGCAGTGCTTATCTGAACCCCACCTATAGGGCTAGGGATATATCTAGGTAGCAGAATACTTGCCTATCATACAGAGCCCTAAATTCAACCCCCGACACTGGAGGGAAAATTCCATTTCCCATATAATTTGGCCAAAATGTCATGCTTCCTTGCCCTTCCCTCTGAGAAGAAACAACTGATCTGTGCTTCCCCTACAAGTTAGAGATCCTTGCATGTAGTAATGTTCAGGGGTAGAGCTCGTAAGCTGGCAGCCAATAAAGGCACACAGCTTTCTGGCAAAAAAAAAAAAGGCACAGGACGCCTTTAATCTCAGAGCTCAGGAGGCAGACGCAAGCAGATCTCTGACTTCAATGACAACCTACTTCTACAGAGTGAGTTCCATAACAGCCTGGGCTACACAGAGAAACCCTGTCTCTAGAAAAAAACAAAACCAATGAAATTCTTATAAACCATGTGGGTTCAATGTCCTTTGTGAGGCAATAGCAAATGGCTCACAGTGTGGCTTTTTCAGAGGGCTGAGGGTCTTGATCTGGTAGGTACTTGACCCTGTGCTCTACGGAAACAGAAAAGGACCAAACACAAAAATAATAGACAGTACTTGGAAGCTGAGGCAGGCGGATCGCTGTGAGTTCGAGGCCAACCTGGTCTACAAAGTGAGTCTAGGACAGCCAAGGCTACACAGAGAAACCCTGTCTGGCGGGGGAGGGGGGAGATGGGGGGGATAGACAGCATCTCTTATTAACTTAAGTTTTAAGGAAGATATTTTAAGTGACTAGAAAGCAAGGCTCATTCTTCGGAGATAGAACTAGAACAAAAAAGCAATTCCAAGGGCGCAAATTTGTTTACTCACACATTTGTAAGAAAGGCCCCTTATTCTGGCCCACAGGGCCTTTTCACAACAGGGACAGTATCCTAACAACCTAAGGCTAGGAAGCTTGTGAACTCCTCTTAGGAGACCAGGCGCTGTCATTTCATGTAAAGAAGGACCATGGCTAGAGGGGATGCTGTTAGAGAGTCAGTGGAATGTAAGAATGGACGCGCCCAGGACCCAGTGGGAAAGATCACTGTTAAAGGCCACTCACCGAAATGATACTTAAGGCATGAACCACCATCCTCTGACCAAGAACAGGTACGGAAGGGGACAAGACCATCTTAAAGCCACTGAAGAGTCCAATGTGGTTATTCAACTCCTGGCTTGATCCAAGTCTGTAACCACAGTCTGTACTTGAGGCCACCATTCCTGTTACTGTACTTACGCCTGCCCTCGCCTCTCCCGTGATGCCACACAGCACACCATTGCTAGGTTACGGGGAAAAGGAAGGAGAGCTGAGGCAGAGCTCACCTATTTCTTTATCAGAGGACTAGGTTAAAATTCTGAACTTTTGATTTCAAGACCCCAGAGGATGACAAGAGTAGGAGACAAGAACCTCCGAGTGATCTCAAGAAGTTTGTAACTCATTTTGCCCAGATGAGGCCACAGCATCTGGCTAGCGCTAAAGAAGAAATCAGAGCAAGGCTAGAGCTACTGCAGTTTAAGCAGAAGCCCTCTTTTCACAGGAAGGCATCAGACAATACATTTCGGGTTTAACGAAGAATCAGTTTGCATCAGACCAGCAACTAAATGGAAGTAGCAAGCTAAATTTAGTAAGATTTCTACACGCTCTCTTTCTTTCTTATACCAAGGGAGGCAGAGACATTAAATATAAAGTCAAGGAATTGTAGCTAGAAATGTCAAGTCAGCTTATGCATTGCTTTCCAACAGCTTTCTCCCAGAGTCTGGTATGCTATACAACTGTAACTGGCCTTTCTAAATAGTCCTTAACCTATTAAACCCCAAATCTCAATAGTCCCAAGAGGAGGAAACTTTCCTTCAATAGTTGTTCATACAACAAGAGAATATAGAACTAAATTCAAGGGAAATTCCACCCACCCCCATCCATTTCCTTTCAATAAAAATAAGTCCTGTAGGGGCATTAACTCAAGGCTGTGAGGGTGGTTGGTCCAATATGGGAACAATGTCCCTTACTTCTGAAGAGGCCTAAGTTTAAGGAACAGTGTAAATATCCTCTTGAGCTTGGGGATTCCGAGGGGCTGGAGTCTCACTGAAATTCTGATCAGATATAGCCCTTAACATTTGTAAAATGGTCCTGATGGAAGCCCACTACGCTGGAAATTAAAAGAAAACGTCAACCTAACAGTTTCTCCTCTATCACTTTAAAGAACATAACGGGGAGGACGAGAACAAAGAATGAAAACAAAGAAAGATCGGTTCCTGTACATAGAAACGCACAGTATTTAATAATTGCCAATGAGGCTTTTTTTATTTTTTATTTTTGAAAGCTGGGAAGCATGGTCTGGAAAGTGAGGCAGTTGTACGCACCTGGTGGAGTTAATCTCTAGGAAAACAAGAGGTGCCTGAACCAGATTTAAAACTCGGATGCAGAAACTTGTTTGATGGCAGCCGCCTTCTCAAGGGCCTTACCTCTCACTTTCTCTAGCTCCCTTCCCTCATCCCACTACAACCGAGCTGGTGAAGAAAACGGCAAGAGACCGTGTCTTGAGCTCACATATCATCCACACCGCGCGACACCGACAGCACCACGTCGAACTCCATTTCTGTCCACTGCAGAACCCAGCCACACTCTGTCTTTTCAAGTCTTCACCCACCCCATCCCCGCTAAGGCTCCACCTCTCCCGACCCTCTCCCTTTCAGGCGCGCCTCCCTCCTTCTAGGACTTTCACAGCCATCAGCGGCACCCCCACCCCCACGTTTCCTAATCCACTGCCGACGCCCACCTCTCCCCTGGCTCAGGTTCCGCAGATCCCAGCGGTCAGCGGACAGCGGACAGTGCGGCCGGCCCTGGTCCGAGCCATCCTCGTGACGGTCCCTCCTCACTCACCCTCTGTCACCTCCAGCACCTTAATCTGCTCCTCTGCAGCCGCCCGCACCTCCTGCACGGGGGACAGGATCCCGGTGAGGGTATCCACCAACGCTTCCTTCAATCCCTGTGCCACTGGCCCCGGCAGCCCAGAAGCCGTCCCAGCTGCCGCCGCTGCCGCCATCTTTCCTCCCCTCAGCCCGCCAGCCCCTACGGCCGGGACCCGCCACCGACTGACGGCTCCCGCGTACGGCCAATCCGCGAAGCCGCGCCTGCGCATCTAAGTACGCGGGAGCGGGCGGGGGGCGGGGATAGAGCGCAGGCTCCAGAGACGGCGCCTTCTGCTGCCGGAACCGAACCGCGCTTTTGCCGGCAAGGAACGCTTCGGGTGTGTGTGTGCAACACAGAATCCCGTAACGGTTTATAGTCCCGAAGTCGCACCAGCTGTTAGAAAACGCGCTTGGAATAAAGCCCGTGATACATTATTCTAGGCTCAGATTTAAGGCATGCTTGGACCGAGGTTGGCTGGAAATGCATAGAGAGGGCTTTAAGGAAGTGGGTCAGAAATAGCACCTATTTTAAACTAACACCCCCTCATCCCAACTAAAAATAACATTGATTCAATTGGGTCCGTTCACGTTTTAGCTGGGGTAGAGGACAGGGAAAAAGGAGCATGCAGGGAAACTGAAGTGAAATTGGCAACGGGGTGTGGCTTTTTAGTTTAGATGAGCTGAATCTCAAAATGAGAAAGTGGCTGTCCAGGAGAGGTACCTACATGTGAAAGACCATTTTAAAAAAATATTACCCATTTGTTGTTACTTTGTTTTGAGACAGGGTCTCATGTGGCCCAGATTGGCCTCAAACTTGCTATGTAGCTGGCACTGGCTTTGAACTCGCTGATCTTGGTCTTCTGGTTTTTTCACCTCTCCCAGTGCTGAGATTACAAGTATATATTGCTACATGTTGCTCTAGACTGATTTTTGTTTGTTTGTTTTGTTTGTTTGTTTGTTTTTTCCGAGACAGGGTTTCTCTGTGTAGCCTTGGCTGTCCTGGACTCGCTTTGTAGACCAGGAGGGCCTCGAACTCACAGAGAGCTGCCTGCTTCTGCCTCCTGAGTGCTGGGATTAAAGACGTGCACCACCACCCCGGGCTAGACTGATTCTTTTTCTTTTTAAAAAATTAATTAAATTTATTAGGCATATAGTGCTCATCCTGCATGTACACCTGCAGGCCAGAACAGGGCATCAAATCACATTATAGATGGTTGTGAGCCACCATGTGGTACTGGGAATTGAACTCATGACTTCTGGAAGAGCAGTCAGTGCTCTTAAGCACTGAGCCATCTCTCCAGCCCCAGACTGATTCTTTATGTGACTGCTGAAGGTAAATCTCGAGAGCTGGGCACAGTGGCACACACCATCCCAGCACTCAGGGAGGCAGAGATAGTTGAGTTCAAGTCCAGCCTGGTCTACAAAGCAAGTCCAGGACAACCAAGGCTACACAGAGAAACCCTGTCTCAAAAAACAAACAAAAAAAATTAATCTCAAAAATATATAAGATTGTTGCCAGGCATGGTGGCATACGCCTTTAATACCAGCACCCGGGAAGCAGAGGCAGGCAGATCGCTGTGAGTTTGAGGCCAGCATGGTCTACAAAGTGAGTCCAGGACAGCCAAGGCTACACAGAGAAACTATCAAAAAACCAAACCAAACCAACCAACCAAACAAACAAAAAATATATAACTTGAAAGTGTTGGGGGAAGAAAGACACCCAAGCAGCTGCCTTGGGCGCCACTATGATGAATGAATGTGCAATAGAAAGAAGTGAAAGATGGAATACGTGGTCGAGACATGGAAGAGAAAGCAAAGCCAAGGGGTTTAGACAAAGGTGCGAGGAATATGCTAATCTGAGGAGGTCATGGTAAGGTCCTGGCCTAGGCTGCTGCCAGCGCCAGTCTGGGTTCATGGTCCTGCTGCAGCTTTGGTCTGAGTCAAGGTCTGTGGCCTGAGTTATCACCAAAGGTCAAGCGTATATCTGTGGTCTGGGCAGCTACTGGAGACCGGGTGGATATCTGAGGGCTGTGCTGCCAAGGGTGGGACATGCTGATCTGAGTGGCCTATGCTGCTACCTTAGGCCATGGGAACATCTGGGTCTGTGTTGTTTCTAGGGGCGGTGCTGGAGAGCTTGCCCTGGTGGAGCAGGTAAGGGAGAGCTGACCAACTCAGCTACCTCCCAGGCCCAGATCTAAGGCATTGAGTTGGCTAACCTCAAAGTCTACTGGATCTGCTAGACGCCATGAAAGGGCTTTGGATATGCAGGATCTTCATGTCACAGGGCAACAATAGGATATCCGAGAAGAGTCCCCATAAACAGACCAATGATTCATTTGTAAGTAAAGATGTGTGGACAAAAGGGTATACTGTAGGATACACTGTGACACACTGCAGCTTCCACGACAAGATGGTTGGTTTGTTGTTGTTTATTCCATCTTATTTTCTTTCAGGGGAGGGGTTCGCAAGGGTGGAGGGCAGATACAAATGGATGGAGAGATGAGTGAGGATTCAGTGCATGATGTGAATTTTACAAAGAAAAAGTTAAGTGGGGTGTGCATGTGTGTGTGTGTGTGTGCGCACGCGCTGTGCTCGCATGCATGGGCATATGCCTTGGGACATCTGTAGAAGTCAGAGGACAACTTAGTGTAGATCCATCTTTGGGCCCCTTTCTGTAAGAGGGAACTCAGGTTGTCGGGTGTGGCGAGCACTTTGCCACCCGGAACCATCTAGCTAACCCAGCATTCTTCCTCCTACATCCAGGGGAATTACCACTGGAGGGGTGGGCCAACAAGGACCAGTGCAGGAAATGCCCACAACCTAGAGACACAACCCAACAGAGCAAGTGGAGATGATTAGAGCAAGGGGTTAAAAATGCAGGCCAGATGGCGCAAGCCTTTAATTCCAGCAAAGGCAAAGGCTGGTGGATCGCTGTGAGTTCGAGGCCAGCCTGGTCTACAAAGCAAGTCCAGGACAGCCAAGATAACATAGAAAAAGCCTGTCTCAAATAACCAAAACAAAACAAAACAAAACAAAAAGCAGACCAGAGCAGCAAGCGCACCATGGCAGAGGGGACAGAGTGATGGCACATGTTGGAACTTGGAGCAGGTATTTCTTGGTAGAGTGTTGAAATTTAGTGCCTAAGAGGTGAGAACTTTCTAGGAAACCAGTTAGCACTTCCTAAAACAGCCTGAGACTGTGGCCACCAAACTGATGATGGCTGAAGATTAAGTTTCTTAATCTGAAAATTCTTTGAAAACGTTCTTGAGGAGTGCTCTAAGCCCATCTGTCACCTCCCATGTTAACAGGGCCGGGGTGGCGGCATGACCATTATGCTGTCAGAGGAAAGAGGGTGCCTCTTGATTCTGCAACTCCATAGTGGAGGAGAGTAAGGCTTATTTTGTATCTTAGCAGCTGGGAGAAACCGAACTCAGTGAAGGCAGCTGTCCTTTCAGATAAGTCCACTTTTGCCCCATAAGAAAAAATTGGGTAGTGTCTGGAGCTGTGGTTCTCAACCTTCCTAATGCTGCAACCCTTTAGTAATCTTTCGTCTTGTGGAGGCTCCCAACCATACTATTGTTTTTGTTGCTACTTCATAACTATAATTTTGCTACTGTCATGAATTGTAGTGTATATATCTGATATGCCACCCCTGTGAAAGGGTCGTTCAACTGCCAAAGGGGTCGCAACCCACAGATTGAGAACCACTGGTCTAGAGGATGCTACATCTTCAAACTTTGCAGTGGAGGGAGGACTCAAGACACCCCCATCCCCACCCCCACAGGAAGCCTTGGTTTTTAGTGAGGTAAACTCATAGTTAGCTTCAGCTACTAACTTGACCCAAACCTAGAATCACCTGGAAAGAGAGAGCCTCAATTGAAGAAAACTAGATCCAATTAGCCTGTAACCAAGTCTGTGATCCATTTTTTAAAAAATATTTTCTCTTTTTAAGATTATTATGTATACATGCTCTGCCTGCATGTACACCTGTCTGCCAGAAGAGGGCACCAGATCTCATTATAGATAGATTTTGAGCCACCATGTGGTTGCTGGGAATTGAACTCAGGACCTTTGGAAAAGCAGTGTTCTTAACAGCTGACCTTCGGGCCCTGTGGTCCTTTTCCTAATTGTTTTATTATTATAATTTATTTATTACATACACAGTGTCCTGCCTCCATATACACCTGCACATCAGAAGAGGGCACCAGATCTCATTATAGATGGTTGTGAGCCACCATGTGGTTCCTGGGAACTGAACTCAGAACCCCTGGAAGTGCAGACAGTGCTCTTAACCTCTGAGCCATCTCTCCAGCCCCCCTTTCTTAATTGTTAAAGGGCATAGTTGGACCCAGCCCACCGCGGTTAGTGCCATCCCCAGGCAGGTAGGCCTTGGCAATCTAAGACCAAAGGCAGTGAGCAGCATTCCTAAGTGTGTTTGGCTTCAAGCTTCTTCTTAGAGCTCCTACTTTGGCTTTGCTTTATAATGGACTATAACCTATAAGACGAAATAAAAACCCGTTCCTCCCCAACTTGCTTTTGGTCATGGTATTTATCATAGCAACTGAAAACGAAGCAGGACAGAAACTGTGTCCACGATGCACAAGGTGGGGTTCTCCCCTACCCACAGAACAGAAGTAGAAAGACTCCTGCTTTAGCATGTGGCCAGACGTTTATAAGCAGGAGAGGTTTGCTTCTGAGTTAGCCGAGTGGCCTACAAGCTGTCTGACATTCCAGATCAAGAAATAACATAAATGGACACAGAAACTGGCAGAGAGTGAGCTAGAAAACCAGTGGACAATACAGGAGATAACTTTATTGAAACGCAAATGGCAGCGAACAGATGAATTTTGCTGGATGGAGACATGCCTGGTAGACAGAGGACCCAGGGAAGGGTAGCCTCTGTAGCGATGGAGGAAGGCCATTTCAGCTGGCCAAGGCATGGATTTCATTTTCAACCAATTTATTTATTTATTTATTTACTTATTTAAAATGAATTACCAAGGGGACAGCCCAGCTCACTTCATGATTGTAACCGCAACTATATACAACGACTTGCTTTCCAGATTCAGTTTTGCCTTTTCTACGTTAGGTATAAAAGGGGACAGCCTGGGATAGGCGAGGGTGACGTGAGAATAAGACAACACACAGAGACACACATACCCTGGTTTGGGATTTTTCTACCCAGTAAGTTTTTTTAAAAGTGAACATTCTTGCCCACCCTCCACCTGAGGAATGCCATGCATTTGAGAAACACAGACTCTTAACTCAAGCGTGCTGTGTAAAACAGGATAGGGAGGGGAGGAGAGGAAGCTAGCAGGGTATGGAACTCATTATAATTTGTTTTGTTAAAACCAATAAACGAAAGAACATTAGGAAGTGGGGGCGGGGGGAGGGGGGAGACACGCAGCACAGCAGTGTCGGAAACTGGGAGCTTGCTCCTTATATTCATTCGCCTTCAGGGAAGGCGAAGGATGCTAGGAGCTGGCTGGATGCTAAGGGAGTGACTTCAGGGTCATTGTTCTACACTTGCTCTCTGTGGGCTTTAGTCCTTCCTTCCAGTGTTTAGTCCCTGAGCTCAGGAGACCCAGTACCAGTGATTTTTAAATGGCCTACACAAAAGCGTTCTCACAGGGGGCACTTCAGACTGACAAATTTGAAACAAGATGGTTTCTAAAACAGCCTCAACACTTCCGTGGCCATATCAGCTAGTTTATGAAGCTCATTCTGGAAAAAAAAAAACAATTTTTTTTAAGAGAGGATTTACTTTGCTCCTTTTGATGAGTAGTCCTGTATTTAGGTCCTAGCGTGGGAAAAGGAAACCTTGAACCTAAGGACTTAGATCCTTTGTTTTCACTGTGTGGAACTCTCTCCCGTGGGCGGAACAGAAAGAGACAGGGGCCTTTCTGGCATACCAAAGGCCCACAGCTGTTGGCTGCCTCAGGGGAAAGAGAGGCTGCCTGGGCTCTCAGGCTCAGCTGTACTCTTGACCATTTAAAGGAAGAGAGAGGGTTGTTACTGGGAGAATTCTATCATAGAAACGCAATTTAGATTTTATTTTACTTTTCTTATACTATTAGCAGAAAAAGAATCCATCAGAAGAACAGCAATGCGGACGACACGTCCAACACAATTCCTCCCCGGGAGCCCCGAGTTTGCCATGTAGACATTTCAGAGGCAGGAAGTTTTCCACTAGAGGCTGCACTCAGATCAGAAAGACGTGGAGCTCCCCTCGCCTCCACCCCAAAACCGCGTGCTTTAATTGTTAACTCCCAGAAACCTAAGCATGAGAAACAGGGCTCTGAACTGTTAACATTTGAATCACTTGGGGGCCAGGAGTCTCCAAACATCAAACATCTCTCAGGCACTGGCTTCACTGGAGGAACTGGGAAAACATTGCTGGGCTCTGCCACTAGAGGTGGCTTGGTAAGCCTGGGTTAGAGCCTAGGAACTTTATTCCTAACGCACCCCTACATGCTGCTGTGGTGGCCTGGAAGCATCCTCCTGGTGCCACCGCTGTATGCAAAGGAAGGCTGACTCAAGGAAGAAGAGGTTCACCTTTCATGATCACAGGCCAGAGAAGGTTCCTTGTGACATCATCACTAAGGGAATGTACTAGTATAAGTAGGTTCAAGCTTCAACTGTCTCCTTCTCCCTGTGGTTTCCAAAGTTCAACTGTTTTCTTTCCTTCGAGGCTCTGCTGCTTTTCCAATTTATTCCCTCTTCCCTGCAACAGCATGTGCTTCCAGGGCTGGAGTATAGAGCAGTGTCCCATGGGCAGTGGGGAGAGGGAAGCTGGGGGTCCTGTTATCCCTGAGCAGGTTAACTAAGGACTGGTGTGGGTAGATAAGGCTGATTCAGTTATGAAGAGCAGTGTCTTCAGGCATTGGCCATTTGGAACACTTTTTTTCCCCCCAATGGCCTTCTTCTTGGGAACGCTCATGAACATTCCTACAGAATGTATTATAGCTGAACCTATTGATGCAGGCTGAAATCCCACTTCCTTGAAAGGCTGGTGTGTGTGTGTGTGTGTGTGTGTGTGTGTGTGTGTGTGTGTGTGTG
>OU015747.1:91964014-91987594 GCA_907169655.1 Acomys percivali
TGTGTGTGTGTGTGTGTGTGTGTGTGTGTGTGTGTGTGTGTGTGTGTTTGTAGAATCATCAAATTCAAAGCTCGCCTGGAATAGTTAGTGAATTCAGGGCCATTATGGGCACCTTAGTGGAACTGTCTTCTAAAGAAGAGTGGGGGCTAGGCACTTAGCTCAGTGATGGAGTACTTGTTGAGTATGAGAGACCCTAGGTTCAATACCCAATACTGGAAGAAAAAAAAAAAGTGTACCAACAACTGCTGGTATATCCATCTCATTCATCTCCGTTACCCAGCCTGCTGCAACAGCCATCTTGCTTCCTAACACGGCAGTTGTTGGCTCATGACTCCATTTACCAGCTTGGTTTAGCTAATGCCCAGGACTACGGGAAGAAAGGGTAAAGAACAGTAAGGAGCGACAATTGACAATCTGACTTTACCTCAGCACTTGAAGATTTCTCATTAGCACAACCTCCCTTAAACCCTTCGGATCCTGGCTTGTAAGACTGAGTCTCACTTGATCAGTGGAGTGTGAGCCAAGTGCATGCTGGGTGCCAGGAATGGGTTCCATCTGGGGTGATGATGGGGGGGCGGGGTGTTACAAAAACCTACCACTTCTTTCCCTACTTTGCTGGAGTATGACAGGAAACAGTTCATCCTCAGAGTTCTGGAAGGAGGTAGGTGGGGGTAGGGTGGTATCTTCCCAATAGTGTGACTCATCTTTGAGAGCTACAAGTAAGGGTATGGGTAGAACAAAGTACATGTCATCTCTTGCAAACTAGAAAAGCAGAAAAAAAAAAAAAAAAAGAGAAGGGTAGAAAAAAAAGCATTATTTTGTCTTATGTCCATCAACATGGACAGATTAGAAGGTTGGTCACTCAAGACCCAAATGTTTACCAACCAATAAAGGCTTTCTTGTAGGGTCTCTCCATGGTCTTTTTACTCCATTCTCCCTCCCTGCTAGCCTCTCCCTCCCAAATGACTGGACTACATAAAAGACACTAGAGGAAGGATTTACAGAGACAAATAAGCACCAATGAGTTACCAGAAACCAGGTATCAAAAATAATGTTCCACAAAGCCCTAAAAGATAGAAACAGCAAACTGCTCATGTGTGTGAGAGAGAAGAACAGAGAGACAGAGAGATACACAGACATCAGGTCCCATAGCAGCCTCCAATACCTAGTATTTTATTTTAGTGCCTAGGCAGGGACTGAGAAACAAACACATTGAACACAACTTATTGGTCTTCATCCCCAAATGCAAGGGACTCCCGCGAGCCTCTCCTGAAGTTGAGGCTCCCCAAAGGTTGATGTTCTTCACTAGCCAATGGAGTTGGGGGTCAGAAAGAAAAGAAATAGCACACATTCCAGAATTAGATAGGGTGGATTCTCCTGAAGGTGCCTGGAAATTGAGAATTTAGCTGTGGGACCCAATTTTTCCTTTCTGAGGAGTCCCAGTAGTTGCAACCAAGCAGCAAGTGTGTAGGCTGGAAAGAATGCTGTGGCTCTGCTCTTTGCCATGGATTCTTGGGCAGTGACAGGGAGCTCAGGCCTTTTGCTTCTTGGAAGTCCAGATGAGCATCCCGAGGGGTGATAGCACCATGACGAGGCTCAACCTTCCGTAATTGCCACAGAACCACGATCCCTTTTGAGATGGTTGGTCCTACTGTGAGGGGCCCAGATGTGCAAACTGTAAACAGGGTCCCAGGCTCTAGAAGGAAAAGTGGAGGCTTCAAGAGCACTTCACTAGGTGGGGACGTACTTCCTGGAGGACAGCTATTTGAGGCCTGAACTAAATGCAGCAGTCAACCGAGAGAAGAGGGTGGAGGATAGCCCAGGGCTAGGAATGAAGTTACAGTATGAGAGGCCTCCAGAAGCAACTTGCTGCAGATCCAAATTAAACTCTTGATGGTATCCATGGTTACCACAGAGACAATCCCTCTGCGGTCTGAGGCAGTTGGAATGGAAGAAGGCATTTCCTGCTTTCCTTCTTCTTGAGTAGCCAGTAACATCCACGTCAGAAGGCACTGGCTGGGCAGCACCAGAAGAAGAGAGTGAAGGGCTCAGAGCATCAGGATGTCAGCCAAAGTCTGAGCCTTGCCATGGTACTGGAGCTTTGGATAGGGTTCAGAAGAGACCTATGTCCACAGTAGGTTTATCCAGTCTTCCCTTCCATCTAAGTTGGAACACCCAGCTCTGGGGCCTTCTCCTTCTGCACAGCAGAGACCTTTAAGGCAGTGATTTCAGCACCATCCTCGGACAAACAGCCTCTTCCCAGCCCAGAATTGCATATTTTGCAGCTGAGTTGGTTGGGGGGGGGCGGGGCAGGGAGGGGCGGTCTTCACAGCTCATGGAATTAGCAGCAATAGCAAGAATGTCTCCCAGAATAGACGACCCTGTCATCCCTGGGGCTGCCGGGGGTGGGGGGATTGAGAAGCTTTTGCCGGGGATGGAGGGGCAAAAGAGGGACAAGCTAGACCTTCTCGGGGACTTAAATGAAAACATACTGTTAAGAGTCAGGTGCGTGTAACTCCTCGGTTGGGTGGAAGAGTGGCCCACGTTAGTTTATGCTACTTAGGAATCTGCGAGCAAACCTTAGGTCCAGGCTTGTATGTTCCTGAGCTGCAGAGCACTGTAATGTTAACCCACGAGGCAGCTCAGCCTGCCATCTGGCTCTACCTGGTTTCCGGAAATGACTGTGGACTTTCCCACTCCAGACAAGCAAGATTCCATAGTTCTTCAGGCTCCATGTTAACTCACCCCCGATCTGCTGCCCACGCATACTGTAGATCCAATCCCAGGCTTCTTTTAGCTCACTCCTTGGGGGTCATCTGCCACTTCTTAGATGATTTTCATGGTCCAGATCACATACTTAATGGAGATTAACATGTCCCCCTAGACTACGAACCAAGTCTTGTTATTTATTTATTTATTTTTTTTTTAAACAGAGTGACTGGGGTCTAGTGTATACTCAGTAAGCGCTTGTCAAATGAACAAACGTGGGTTGCAGGAACAGGAAGAGGGCAACTTCTGCAAGACGTGGATCTCTTTGGAAGGCAAATATTGGCCACCAAGGGAAGCTCCTTGAGCCTTCTGTTCTGACCCAAAACAGCTCACATGGTTGTTCAGTCTCTTATAAGTGACTATTCACCTGTCGAAACAAACAGTAAGGGCTAGCTAGGGCATCTGGATTCAGTCAGGCAAAGTGGCTACCATCCAATAGTGCAGTGAGGGCCCTGGCAGGCCGTAAGACAGGCGGGTGTGTCCAGTATTTTGGTTTTCCTCCAGTCCACGATGAGGCTCAGAGTAGAGGACAGCGAGCTTCCAGGTAGAACATGTGCTTTCTCAAAAGGAAAGTCAAAGAAACAGATTTTTTTTTCCCTACTATTTTGAGCCAATGTTTCTTGTCTCATATAAGCCCCAAGGAAGCCAGAGATAGTGGCATGGCAGGTGTCTAACTTGTACCAATAGTATGGAATTAAATCCCCCCCCCAAAAAAAACCTACTTGGAAAGCAAAACTATCCCCTGGATGGAAAAACCCAAATATCTCATTGATATTTGAGAAAACTGGAGAGAGGGGGCAAATAAATAGGTAAATGGAAGGGAAAAAAAATAGAAATAAACGTTGAAAAATGAAAAATGAAAAAGTAGGGTTTATTGACTTTTATGCATGTTCAATTAGAGGGCAGAAAGGCAGCTCATAGTCTTTCTCTGAAGGCTGTGATGCTACTTTTGTGGCTTGGTGACATCTTAGATTGGCAGCTGTCTTGTCAATGTCCCCTATTGTCATCCAGAAGGCAAGATCTGGCAGCTCTTTCCATCTTGGCAACTGGGTCCCCTCTCCCTCTTCTCCAGCTTCATCTTTTCCATTGCCTTTTACAGGTTGACTTACACATTTTTTTTTTTTTGTTTGTTTGTTTGATTGTTAAACCACATGCTTCGTTTTCTGGGCTCTGGCCAGATCTTCGGGGGAGGATTGTTGGCAGTGGTGATAGAATCGGCAAGGGTTTGCAAGAAAGTCTGCCTCCTATAGATTCCCCGAATGTGACTGTCTCAGAGGTGCTCATGAGGACCAGCTAGGAACTACTGCAGTTGTTTGTTTATGATGTCTTCCGAATCCCTCCCCAGAAAGCCCAGGAGTTTATAGATGAAACAAAAATTGGAGAAAAGACCCAGACTCATCTTTTCTCCAAAGTCATGAGAGGAGGCCAGTAAATGTATTTAAGGAGTTCCCAAACTCCGCCCCTCCAATCCCTACCAGGAAGTTCTCAAAGGTTCAGCACCAAGACTCCATCCCTCCTCTTGCCCTCTTCTTCCCTCCTGCTCTCCTGGTGTGAGGCTGGTGAGGAGCCAGAGCCTCGAAAGAAGATAGGAGAGGAGAGCTAATGACGCTGAAGCCAGCCTTCTGCTGTCCAGGGTGACGGTGACCTCTGGACCCTCAGAGTGTCGCCTGGAGGTTGGGGTCCAGGATAGTCTCTCGATCTGGTGACTCAATATAGTTGGCAGCTTCTTGAAGTTTCAGCAGCATGGCCATCTAAAATGAGGCAAAGAGATGGGTGAATGCGCGAGGGGATGCTGGGTCCTGCCTACAGGGAAACCAAAAACCAAACCAACCAACCAGCCCCCACAAAACCCGCATTATGGGTCTGATCCCTGGTGTGACTAAGAACATGCTTCAACCCTAATGTAAACCTATGTGCATAAGCTGTCACTTGGGACACTTTTGCTGTACAAGGTGTCATGGGTCATGGGCATGGAAGTCACCAAAGAGCAATACTTCCTTTGTTTCAAGAAGCACTCTAGGGAATGACAAGGTTCATACATACCAGCTTATACCAGGAGTGATGGGAGAAGTATGGTAATCTGCCCTAGACTCTTGGAATTCCCTTGCCGTAGATTACACCCCAACAGCTAGACTCAGTGCTACCCCCAGAGCCTGGATCAAGTCTTCCACCTCAGTGTACTCCTCTTATCTTCCATTTTATAATTCAGACTTTAGCTAAGTAAGCCTGGTTGGTGCTATTCAAACTGCTGCCATTTTCCCCCTTCTATCTCTGTTATTAATTAGTCTTCCAATTAAAAAGTGTCCAATTAAAAAGTGACACAAAGAACAGCTGTTTTCAACAAAGTCAAATTTGTTTGTTTGTTTGCGTTTTCGAGACAGGGTTTCTCTGTGTGTAGCCTTGGCTGTCCTGGACTCACTTTGTAGACCAGGCTGGCTTCAAACTCACAGTGATCCTTCCGCCTCTGCCTCCCGAGTGCTGGGATTAAAGGTGTGCGCCACCACACCTGGCTTATGAAGTCAAATTTTAAATAAAAATATATTATGACTCAATTGGAATTATAGCCTACTGGAAAGGTGCAATGGTAAGACCAAATGATATGTGTGTGTGTTAAATTTCATCCTGTTCTGCTGAATTACCCTCTAATGTGTTTTGTTTTGTTTTTTTATTATGCATACAGTGCTCTGCCTGCATGTACAGCTGCAGGACAGATCACATTATAGATGGTTGTGAGCCACCATGTGGCTGCTGGGAGTTGAACTCAGAACCTCTGGAAGAGCAGTCAGTGCTCTTAACCTCTGAGCCATCTCTCTTGCCCTCCTCTACTGCGGTTTTAATAATGGATAGCTATCTCCTCATCAGAATATGAAAAGTTTATGCTCAGGCCGGGAGTGATGGTGCACGCCTTTAATCCCAGCACTCGGGAGGCAGAGGCAGGTGGATTGCTGTGAGTTTGAGGACAACTTAGTCTACAAGGGGAGTCCAGGACAGCCAAGGCTACACAGAGAAATGCTGTCTCAAAAAACAAAAAACAAAAAACAAAAAAAAAAGAAAAGAAAAGAAAAAAGAAAAAGAAAACAAAATCTATGTTCCAGTCACTCTGTCTGTTGTCAATGTAAAAGAGTAACTCCCTAATTTAACTGGTTGCGGATCCTATGTTTTTCTTAGTCACTTATATTTCCTCTAGTCAAATACTTCTTCATATATTTATTTATTGGTGTGTGAGAGTGTGTGTATGTGTACGTGTGCACGCCCATGCAGGTAACTTGTGTGCCATGGCATGCATGTGGAAGTCAATTTTGGGAGTCGGTTCTCTCCTGAAACTGGTTGTCAGCTTTGTGTGACAAATTCTTTTACCCACTGAGCCATTTTTCCAGCTCCAAAACCTTCTTTTAATTTTATATACTTAAGATACTATTTTTTTCAGCTATATAAATCTATTGCAAGTATTTCCCCTAGTATACATTTTACATGTTAGCTGATGAAGTCTCAGAATAATATTGGAGGAGAGGCAGAAGTAGGAAGTGCTAACATGTCCTATTGTGCTATTTCTTTAGTTGATAATATTATTATTATTTTAGATGTATTTATTTATTATTATGTATACAGTGTTCTGCCTGCATGCACACCCACAGGACAGAAGAGGGAATCACATCACATTATAGATGGTTGTGACCCACCACGTGGTTGTTGGGAATTGAACTCAGGACCTTTGGAAGAGCAGGTGGCGCCCTTAACCACTGCGCCATCTCTCCAGCCCCTATTATTATTCTTTAATTATGTCTGTGTACGTATTATATGTGTCTGCATGTAGGCATGTCCACATGAGCACAGTGGCCATATAGGTCAAATGTGTCAGATCCGCCTGGAAGCTGGAGTTCGAAACTTAGACTGGTGCTGGAAACTGAATTTGGGTCCTCTGGAGGAGCAGCAGGTGCTTGTAACTGCTGAGCCACCTCTACAATCCTTCTTGGATCTGTATGACTACACAGACTGCCTGAAACTTGGGCTTTGGCTAGAATACGCTTTCCTGGATGTGTTATTTAGCTGCAGGCATGAAGGATGCAGGCCTGCAGGATGCAGGCATGAGATCATTGTAGTCCAAGGTCCTGATGCTCAGAGTTCTCGCTGGCCTCATTCTGGTCCTGGCTTTGCTGAAACTCTTCAATGCCTGAGGCCCATTAGCACGTGTATGAAGAGTATATGAATTCAGCCCTGTATACTCTATGATGTTTACTCACCAGAGGGTCTGAGTCCAGGGAGCTTGGGGTGCTGTCTTTGACTGTCCTATCCTCCGGAGGTGAGGCAATGCTGTGAGGGCCCACAGAAGGTGGGGGCAGGTGGTATAGCTTCGATTGGTCTTGTTGGGCTGACGGCCAGGGGAGAGTGTCCCGGACCCACTCCACTGGATCTTCCCAGGCAGCTTTCTGCCCATGAACCTGGAGAAGAAAAAATGTGAGCAAGAGGGATGACAGCGGATTAGAAGTTTACCTGATGTTTCTTCTTTGTTGCATTAAAAAAAAAAAAAAGGGCCCCTAGAAATAGATACTTTCTCAAGCATAAAGACTTGAGGTTTTGATCTATCAAAGAAAACAAGTTGGTATAAATTGCCAGAATAACTGAGGATAATTTAGCATATTGTCATAAGAGTTTGTTTAGAGACAGAGGCTCACTATGTAGCTCTTGCTAGTCTGGAATTTATTACGTAGACCAGGCTGGCCTTGAACTCGTAGAGAACACCTGTCTCTGCCTCCCAACCACAAACACTGGGATTAAACGCATGCACTACCATAATGCCTAGCTAATTTTCTTTTAAATCATTATCACTATGTGGTCTTGGCTGATCAGGTGCTTGCTATGTAGTCCAGGCTGGCCTCAAATTCACAGCGATTCTTCCCCAGCTTCCTGAGATTACAATCACGCACAGCATGCCCAGTTAAAGCTTTACAATAGTTTTTAATTAGTTAAGTTTCTTTCACTATATATAGTATAGGTTGACCTCAAATTTGTGACACTCCCACCTTATCCACTTATCCAAATGCTAGAGTTAGACATGTGACACACCACGGCTTAGATTAACTAATTAACTAACTGACTGACTAGTTACTATAAATTTTGGATCTGAGAATTCAGACTAGAAACTCGAGTATAGTAGACAAGTGATCTATCACTGAGCTATATTACTAGTCCTATATTTATTTTTATTTAAAAATAAAAATGGCATTAAAGATGAGGATGAGGAAGGCTATAATGCAGGCAGAGGATGCATGAGTCATGAGAGGATGCAAAGCTATGTGTGTTTCTAGTCTCAACTCTGCCATAGCTGCTGCTGCTTTTTGCGCATGCGGTGGATAAATGAATAAAAATGTATTTCATAGTCAAAGTGCCAAGTCCTAGGTGAAGCCCCACGGCTTTAGCATAGCCACTGGAACTGTACAGACACTCACTGACATGCATAGACGTGAGACTGCGCAAGGGTTGGGGTTGCTAATCTAGCTGTTAAAATTAAAAAAAAAAAAAAAACATTTGTAAAGCACAGCCTATTTAAAAACATGTATCAATTGTGGAATAATTAAATCAAGCTAATGACTTATACATATGAAATCACATCTTTTTGTGGTGAGAACACTTACATAGATTTTCTTTTTAAGCATCCTGTTAGTGACCACAGTTGCCATGTTGCACAATATATTTCTTGAACTTATTTCCTGTCTGAATGAAAATTTGTATCCTTTGGCTGACATCTACTCAACCACGACATCCCTGGCAACCACCCAGTCCCTGCCTCTGTGTGTTCCACTTTTGTAAACTCCACATGTAAGTCAGAGCATGCGTTGTTATTAATTTTTAATCCTTGGCTTATTTCACTTAATATAATGTTCTATAGGTTCATCTGACTTTTATCTGATATATCCACACTGCATTGTATGTATATGCATACCACATCTTTATTATTCATTCATCCATGATGGATGTCTAAAGCCAAATCTTATGATCTTGTAATTATTTTTTACAGGGAAAAATCTTTCTACTTTAGTCTTTTATTATTTAAGAATTTTTAAAGGGTATATATATTATCCTCCTTTTTGTTTGTTCTGTTTTTGTTTTGAGACAAGGTTTCTCTGTGTATCCTTGGATGTCCTGGAGCTTACTCTGTAGACCAGGTTAGCCTTGAATTCAGAGATCGGCCTACCTCTGCCTCCCGAGGGCTGGGATCAAAGATGTGCACCACTACCACCTGGCTAGACATTATCTCCACCCCCAATGGCCAGCTCCCTAGACATTATCTTTTACATTGGAAATATATTAATAATACTGCAAACTTTCCTTTAAAATACCACACATTTATAAAGAAAATGATTTATGGTATTGATTTGATAGAAAAATACCTTTAGAGATCTAATATTATCATCATAAATATCTATCTCAGTAAAATTACCTTTAGGGGTGATACATCACTGATAAGGACCTGTCATTGAGTCACAGTGTGCTAGTGCTAGAATGGATGTCAGTGACTGTCATGCGTTCATTCCAGGTAATAAAATTTACCTAACTTCATGTCAGGCTCTAAATAGCCATTTCTTTTCTTTCTTTTCTTTTTTTTTTTAAAGATTTATTTATTTTATTTATTGCATATGAGTGCTTTATCTGCAGAAGAGGGTATCAGATTACATTATAGATGGTTGTGAGCCACCATGTGGTTGCTGGGAATTGAACTCAGGACCTCTGGAAGAGCAGGCGGTGCTCTTAACCTCTGAGCCATCTCTCCAGCCCCTAAATAGCCATTTCTTGAGAGAAGACACACAAAGAACAAGAGGTCATTTCAATGTACTCCGCATCAGCAATCACTAGGGCAGTGCCAGTCAAAACGAAAATTAGTTCAGAGCTCCCCTTAGTTAGAATGGTGACTCCCCAAAAGAGCAGTGTAAACTAGTATGTCCACGGTGGAAAATAGTACAAAGATTTCTCAAAAGATTTAAAATAGAATGACTATATGATCCAGCCATCTTTTTACTAGGTATATGTTCAGAATAACTGAGGTCAGGATGCTGAACAGCCATGCATCTCTGCTCCCATGTCAGTGTAGCACGGACATGGCCAAGTGATGGAAATTACCCAGGGGTTACCAACTGAGGATGGGATAAAAAGAAAATCTGTTCTACATACACAGTGGGGATATGATTCAGTCATAAAAAAACTGAAATCTTGGCCTTTGCAGCAGCGTGGATGCAAGTGTGGAAATAAGCGAGAGAGAGAGAGAGAGAGAGAGAGAGAGAGAGAGAGAGAGAGAGAGAGAGAGAGAGAGAGAGAGAAAAGCACAGTTTTATATGGAATATACAAATCAATCTCATAGATACTTAAGCAAAGTGGTAATCAGAGGCTGGAGAGACCATGAAGGGAGCCTGGGGAGGTTGATCAATGGGCAGGTAACAAGGTAAGAAGCCTGAGGCAGAGGGTGTGGCTCACCTTGATGCCATCCTTGGCTCCTTCCTGTAGATAGGGAATGATGGAGTTGTTCCACAGGTCAATGAACCAGGTCCGGAAGTCCTCAATGCCAATGGGACAGGACAAAAAGAAGCAAGGGCCTAGGGAAAATGATGCAGCCATGAAGAAGCCCGAGGACCTTGATCCGCCCTGCCCTGCTTCTTTTACCCCTTAGTACAAGGCAGGCATAGAGCGAGGGGGGACCTCCAGAGCATTAGAGGAAATCTGAAGGTGTTCAAGAGCGGCAGCGGGCTGGTGCCGACTATCTGGCACCTCAATGAGGCTTACAAGGTGGAAGTGAGACCAGGAGGAGGCAAGCCTCCCAGCATGCCTTCTCTCCTCCCTTTTGCCATTGTGAGGACAAAATGAAGGGGAGGGTAGCTCTATTTTTTTCTTTTAGGGCCTTGTACATGTTAAGTAAGCGCTCTACCACTGAGCTATGCCCACAGCACATTTATTTTGCCCAACTAAACTATCTATTTATTTTTTTAAGATCAGGGGAGATTCCAATACGTTGCACAGGCTGCCCTTGAATTTGTAGTGGGTTCAAGCAATTCTCCTGCCTCAGCCTCCTAAACAGCTAGAACCGCAGATGCACTCCACTATGCTTGGCTTTCTGATGTCTGAAGGCCATGTATCCAATTCATAGCTCTGTCTGTGTTGGGAAGGCTTATAAAATCCTTAAGTGGTTTGACTCCAGTAAGCAAAGAGCGCCTCCCTGGGGGGGGATAGGGGGTGCGGGGGGATGAGATATAAGAAGGGAAATGCCTCCAGCCCCCAGGGGCTGAAGCTGGACCCCAGTACCTATGAGGAAGTCCGAGGTGCTGTGCTTCTCAAGGAAGGTGTGGAGGTGGTACCACAGCTTGGGCACCCAGTCCAGCACCCGAAGCAGCTCTTCCTTGTTAGCATTGATGTCACTGTCTGACTCTACCAACTTCCTCCGCAGGTAACGGACCAGAAAGCCATTGGCTGGCTCCACGTTGTTGGAGAAGGTCAGCATCCTGCCACCAGGGAATAGGAAGAACAGGGTCAGAGTGTCAGTGGGGACACTGCCAGGGGCCATCCTTCGCCAGTCTGGCCCTCTTCCTGCCTGTCGTCTCCCGTCATCACCCCCTTGGCTTCTTCTCGAGGGACAGGACGTGATGACGACAATGAGGCAGTAGCTCTGGGTGGGCAGAGCTGACTTTCAACTCTGACCTCCTCAAGTGACTGCCTGGCCTCACAGAGTGACCAGGAGAAAAGCCCAAAGTACAGCAGCCGGCCAGGGTTTCTCCCAGTCCTTCTGTCCTTCCCTTTCCTCAAAGTCCTCCTTTTCTATTCTGTACCTGACACGCAAAAACATCTACCTTTTCCCAGCCTGAGCATGTCTGCCTCCTCTTTGCTACTACGAACTGCACCTCTGCCCGCAAGTTCAGATTTACAGCCTGAGCATGTCTGCCTCCTCTTTGCTACTACGAACTGCACCTCTGCCCACAAGTTCAGATTTAATTATTACTGTTTACAGACCCCTGGGTGAGGCCCGAAGGTTCATGAAGGGACACGGCTCTTACCTGAAGCTCAAGTGCAAGCCATGGTTGGGTGTCATTTTTACAGGCTGGTTGGTGGTACCTATAATATAGGGACTGTGGGAAAAAAGGGACAAAGATAACTTAGATCTGCCTTAGCAATCACTGTCTGCCGTGTGCGCAATGGGAAGCCCATAGGCTGGACAGGGCTACGTTCGTCTCCCTGTTCCCGCTGTGGTAAACGGTCCTGGACCCAGCTTACCATTTGTGATACTTGCAGGTGAGGGCCCCGTTGACCAGCTCACTGATGGAGCCTGCTTCACTCAGGTCATCCAGTAGGATCACCAAGGGCACATCCCCAATTCCTGTTTCCCGGTCTATCTGGTTGGCCAGGTTAGAGAGGTACAGTTGCAGATCCTGGAATAAATGAAGACACTGGGTCAGCACTCAGGAGGCGGCATCTGAAGAATCTTTGCAAGAGAATTTTGGAGAAGCTTTGTTAGTTTCATTTTTTTCCTGGGTGGCCCCTGGTCCCTCTATCTGCCCATCTGCGTGCTGGGGATTGAACCCAGGACTTTGCACATGCTAGGCAAGCACACTCTACCACTGACCTAAAACCCTCACCTTTTTCAGGCAAACCCTTTTAAGGAACAACTTTTTTTTTTTTAATAATTAAATGTATGAGTGCTCTGTCTGCACGCATAGCTGCAGGCCAGAGGAGGGCATCAGATCCCATTATAGATGGCTGTGAGTCACCATGTGGTTGCTGGGAATTGAACTCAGGACCACTGGAAGAGCAGACAGTGTTCTTAACCGCTGAGCCATCTCTCCAGCCCCAAAAGCAGCAATCTTTTTTTTTTTTTTTTTTTTTTTTTGGTTTTTCAAGACAGGGTTTCTCTGTGAAGCCTTGGTTGTCCTGGACTCGCTTTGTAGACCAGGCTGACCTCAAACTCACGGAGATCCGCCTGCCTCTGCCTCCCAAGTGCTAGGATTAAAGGCGTGCGCCACCACGCCCAGCTGTAAGCCGCAATCTTAAATACCCCCCAAAGAAGGTTCTGAAATGACTTTTCATTGAGTTGATGCCATCACCTCCTAAGCTTGGGAGAACCAACACTTAAACCATTCCAAATTTAGGGTACACTCAGGGTACCTCCCTGGCCGGATGACATGTAATATTTAATTCTGAACACCTCCTTGCTATAGCCCATGGGATGGGCTGAAAAGCAAGGGAAGACTGAAAAGCAAGGAAGCGGGAAGAAGGTAACAGAGAATGGATATGACAGACAGCATTGGCAGAGTACGGAGGAAGAGAGGCTTCGACAGTTCATTGTTGGTCAGCTAAAGGAACTGAGGTGGAGGTGAGAGTAAAAGATGCTAAGAGCAAGCTGGGGCTGGTGGCACAGCCTGTAACCTGGATTGAGACAGGAGGATTGCAAGACCGGGCCAGCCTGGGAAACTTAGGGAGACCCTGCCTCAAAGTAAAAAAAAGTGAAAAGAGAGCTTGGGGGTGTAGCTCAGTTATAGAGTGCTTGCCTAGCAGGTGTGAGGCCTTACGCTTAAAGCTCAACACTACACATAGGACTGGGGCAGGGAGAAGATGGTGGGAGGACTGCGGCAGGGAGAAGATGGTGGGAGGACTGGGGCAGGGAAAAGATGGTGGGAGGACTGCGGCAGGGAGAAGACGGTGGGAGGACTGGGGCAGGGAGAAGATGATGGGAGGACTGGGGCAGGGAGAAGATGGTGGGAGGACTGGGGCAGGGAGAAGACGGTGGGAGGACTGCGGCAGGGAGAAGACGGTGGGAGGACTGCGGCAGGGAGAAGACGGTGGGAGGACTGCGGCAGGGAGAAGACGGTGGGAGGACTGCGGCAGGGAGAAGACGGTGGGAGGACTGCGGCAGGGAGAAGACGGTGGGAGGACTGCGGCAGGGAGAAGACGGTGGGAGGACTGCGGCAGGGAGAAGACGGTGGGAGGACTGCGGCAGGGAGAAGACGGTGGGAGGACTGCGGCAGGGAGAAGACAGTGGGAGGACTACGGCAGGGAGAAGACGGTGGGAGGACTGCGGCAGGGAGAAGACGGTGGGAGGACTGGGGCAGGGAGAAGATGGTGGGAGGACTGCGGCAGGGAGAAGATGGTGGGAGGACTGCTGGTTCAAGGCCAGCCTGGGCTACATAGCAAGACTGCCTGGAAAGAAAGGAAGGGGAGGAGAGAAGGGGAGGAGAGGAGAAGAGATGACAAGAGAGGGGATTATAAGAAGGAAGGATGGGGGCGGGGGACCACTGCAGATAGGGAATAGAGCAAGGCACAGAGCTACGGAAAGGGAAAAGAATGAGGGGCGGGAAGGGGCCAGGGAAAGGCTTGGGGGAGGCCAGGGCCTGCACGGACTGGTAGGAGGTCTCGGGAGGCAGCCACCTTGCAAGACTGCTGGTGCATGTTGAAAGTGCTGACGATGCCATCGGTGACCTCGCGGCCCGAGCGCTCAACCAGATACTCGGCCAGCCGATTGGTCAAATAGGTCTTGCCGGTACCACTGGGGCCGGAGAGCACAAGGCGCCGGTGCTTGAGCAGAAGGCTTATGTAGTGCTGCATCATGGGCTTGGGGATGAGCGTCTCGAACACCAGGCTGTCGACGCACTTCTCCTTCAGACCTGCGCCCCACCCCAGAGAGAACGAGTCTTCACCAGCCCTGTGGATCGCAAGAGACCCAGAGAGCCTATTCTTCATCACCTAGGGGCCCACCGAAGGAAGTCAGAGCCACCTGTCTTACAGTTCCAGAGGAGTCCCCTCACCCCACCCCTGGACCTCATTTTTAGGGATACACTCTGAGCTAGAGGAGACCGGCTAAAGGAAGAAGCCCAAGTTTGGCAAGAACAGCAGACCGGTTCTTACTCATCTTTTGTATTTCCTGTGTTACTTAAGTGGGTTCACATGGGAGTTTCTCAGTAATTTCTTGTCGCATGAATGTATGATGCATTACTTGACGATCCTCTCCCTGCCTCCGTGCTACCCTCCCTACCTCACCCCAAGAGACGAACACTGACCTTTGAGGGACACTGAAATGTTATTGACACCTCGGCGGCAAGGAGGCACCTCTGGGGGCTCGGCATCCAACACTCGCTTCACGTGGCTGAGGCTGTAGCCATGTATGGACTCGGTGCTTAGTCCCAGCGTGGAAGCCGGGTCCATTTTAGAAATGTAGTCCTGGTAGGAGAACAGGGAGATCGTGACGGCACTGGGAAGACATAGCTACAGACGTTAAAGCCACAAGAAAGAACAAATATACGCAACGAAGGAGGTCTATGGGGGGATAGGGTGTGTGCGCTTTCCTATTTTGCCTTCCTCAATAAAGCACCGAAGGCTCCTAGAGTCACAGTGTCTGGGTGGCTGATGAGCAACCCTCGTGAGTGTGAGGACCACTTTACCTTGAACACTTGGAACACGGCTTCATCCAGCATCTTCCAGTCCACCTTGCCGCTGACCTTGCTGCATCCCAAGAAGAACTCCTGCTGCTTCAAGTCCTGTAAGGTCAAGGCAGAAGGAAGCACGCGGCCCTGAACAAAGATGGCGCTAGAACGGGAGATCCTGGAAAGCCTCAGGAGCTGAGCTCTCTAGCTCTGTGAATATTCAGAGCCCTTGCCTTCTTGCCCAAGTGTGGCAGTACAGGTGTTCCTCTACTCTATGTGTCAGCAACCCCCAAAAGAGGGGTGCAGAGGCAGGAGGATCAGAATTTTTGGTTATCCTCTGCTCCACAGTGAGTTCAAGCTCAGTTTGAACTCCATGACACTCCATTCTCCTCTCCCCAACCCCATGACACATGACAAAACTGTTATGAGTTAAGATACTGTGAGTCCAAAGTGCATTCAGAGCTCGGAGCTATGGCGCATGCCTGTAATCCCAGCACTCCAGGAGGCAGACGCAGGTGGATCTCTGTGGGTTCGAGGCCAGCCAGGTCTACAAAGTGAGTCCAGGACAGCCAAGGCTACACAGAGAAACCCTGTCTTAAAAAAACAAAAACAAAAACGAAAAAGAAAAACGAACAAAACCCCCCTGAAAAAAACAAAAACAAAACCCAAAGTGCATTCTGCACACTGAAGTTATGGGAGCATTTGCTGTTTACTCTCATGGTTGTGTCGCTGGCTGGGAGCTGTGGCTCACGGTCACCATCCAGGGTCTTCAGAGTGTTCATACTGCATAGTGCTAGCCCAGGAACAGATCGAAACTCAAAGTGTAAGGCATTTCTACTAAACACGTGTTGTTTTTGGACCAGTGCTAATCTGGCTCCATCTATAGCATGCTGGTTCCTCCACTGGCCCGTCCTGGAGTTCCTTACCCCTTTGATGATGTGCTGGGGCGGCATCCGCACCACCACCCGAAGGGTCACTTCTTCCTTTGGACCACAGGTGCTGATGCCATCCATGGGTGATAGGTCTGCAGGGATTGAAAGAGACTAATTGGTTTAAAGGACTCAGCCTTGCTTCAAGTTTGCAGTTGTTTTCCTTCCCAGATGATTCCTTACTTGTGACAGAAAAGAGATGGGAGCCCCAATCTGAAAAGGGCGTAGAGCTAAGGACCATAACAACTGCTAGCGTTTACTGACATCAGAATCTTCTTGACTTCAACACTATTACTTCCTGGTTCAAGGATGTCACAGTGCAGGTGGAAGGAATGTGACGAGCCCTTTCTCTTTCTACCCACACAGGCTCTTTTCAAGCAGGTACCTGTATCTGTGAGACTGGGGCTGAAGGGATGGCTGAGTGCAAGGCCCAGGGAACGGCGAGGGGATGATAGAGCCGATGACCCAGGGACCTGCCCTGGTGTAGAGCCCGAGGAGGGGCCAGGGGCAACCTTCAGCCGGTCATTCTCTGCTTTCAGCAGGTCTACCTCCAACTGTGGGCAGAAGAGACAGGCCAGGTGGCAGCGTGGTGTGGACGTCAGGCCCGGCTCTCCCCTCCTGCTGCTCTGCCCAGACACTGACCTGCATATTGTGCATGGTCTCCCGAAGCTGGTCCAGCTGGTGGGCCGAGTTGAGGGCCTCCAACCGGATATCGGTAAGCTTCATCTCCTTCTCCCAGAGTTCAGAGCGCAGTTCCGATACTTCCTTCTTCTCTGGCTCCTCCTCCTCATTGGCTTGGAACAGTCTAGTGTGGGGGGCTGGATGAGCAGGGCCCCTGTAAGGAAGCAGAAGTCAGCCTGGATCCCAGAGAAGCACTGGGTAGCGGAGGATGCTGACACGACTGGCCCACAGTCCTGTCTTCCTCTGCTTACAGGACCCCAACTGGTAAGTCAGGAAGGGTCCTCCGTGGGTCTCCCACATCTGTGGAAAGGCCAGCAGTATGGTGGCATTTGTCAGGGTCTGTGTGGGCTTACCGTGAACACCAGCCAGTGGTTTACCAGGGTAGCCGGGAGAGAGTACTTACTCGGTGACCTCCGTGCCCACAGAGGATGAGTTGGAGGACTTGATGGAGGGGGATGCAGTCTCCGTGGAGCCATGCTGTAGTTTGGGGGAGGACGGGGCTGAGGAGTCAGGTGTGGCAATCTCCTCAATATCGGAGTAGGAGGAGGCTGACTTGGGGCCCTTTTTAATACTGAAGGCTTTGTTGAAGGAACTTCGAAGCTGGAAGAGAGCAGATTGCAGCGAGAGGGACATTAAGGCTCTACGCTGGGATAGGGAGGACAGCTTTAGGGCTGGGGCTGGGATGTGGAGGCAGAGGATTTACTTGTAATTACACCCACTTTGTGAGGTGGCATACAGACAGAGGGAGCTGTCTAGAAATCAGAATGGAGAAAAAGAGTAGGGTCTTTTGGTTTGCTGCTGGTATGGGCCGGTTGAGTCCATGGAGGAGACTGTGTCCCTCATGACAGTAAAAACAAAACCAACCAACCCAAAAACTCCCCCAGATGCCACATGGCACACCTCTCAACAGTCCAATTGCACCTCCTCCATTATCTGATTGTTCTAGAACCTCACTCTCTGTGGGTCTTCGGATGCCACTTCATTATACAAGAATCTATTAATGTCTTCACAAAATAATCAGAAACTGACAATATGGCTCTGTGAAGATCAAGAGAAGGAAGCGGTACCAAGATATCAAGTTTCATTTATTATTTCTTGTTCTCAGCACATGGCATAATGGTTAAAACAACCAAATAAAAGACCTCTTTTCCTCTTCTTCTTTTCTTTTCTCCTTTTAAAAGTCTGGAGGCTGGAGATGGCTCAGAGGTTAAGAGCACTGACTGCTCTTCCAGAGGACCTAAGTTCAATTCCCAGCAATCACATGGTGGCTCACAACCATCTATAATGTGATTTGATGCTCTCTTCTGTCCTGCAGGTATATATGCAGGCAGAGCACTGTGTACATAATTAAAAAAAAAAAAAAAAAAAAAGACTGGGTCACATGTGGACCAGGCTAGCCTTGAACCCAGTATGTAGCAGTGGGTGATCTTAAACTCTGGATCCTCCTGCCTCTACCTCCCAAGTGCCGGGATTGCAGATGTTTATGCCCATGCCCACCTGTCAGCACTGTTTATATGACAAATGTCCTTGAGAAGAACTATCATCCAGCCATCCTTTGGCTGCATGGAGCGCTATCATCTGACCACAGCTTGTTTGATTCTGGTGTTGAAAACTTTTGGGCGATAGGGATGTGAGCTAGATATGCGAGCCTGACCCACAAACCATTCACATGCTTCCATACAGCATGCACACACACACATACACACACACAGGGACACAGACATGGGATGGCAGCAAGAGACAGAGAGTAAAGGAGGGGTCAAAGGTTGTAGGGACAAAAATCAGCCAGATCTTTGGAATAGTAAGTGAGAAAGGGCAGAGGGGAGGAAACTGAGTATGGCCCTTCAAGGCGTCTTTCTTAGAACACGTCTGAAGTCTCCTGGGAGCTTATAGAACTAGGACACTGTGTGTGTGGAACTTCTAGGTAAAACATGAGGACAGAGCTGACTTGCGGGGCGCATAGGCAAGAGTGTGTGTGCAGTTGGCTAAGATGTATTATCATGGGGCAACCAGGGCTGACAGGGCCACGAAGCTCAGCCATCTGTAGAGACGAAGTGTTAAAACTGAAAGACGAGAGATGACCGACTCGACATTGTGTATCTTAAGGAAGACACTAAGGTTTCCTGATTTTCAGTCCAGGTGGTTTTTCTCCATACCTCTATCTCACAGGAGTCACCCTTGTCTCTGTCTCCTTCCCTCTCTAGAGCGATCCTGTGCCCAAGTCAGCCCTCTGTGGTCCTTACACGTCTACGACAGCAGTGCTCTGTGTGAGCGTCAGTATTCTGCGGGGAATCAATGGCTCTGTCCTTAGTGGCTCATCCCATGTATTAAGCTGAGAGAAACAGGGATCTTTGCTAAGGAGGGGGTGTCTTAGAACTTTGCTAGTGCAGATATGCCAAGTAAATACTGCAGTGTTCCTCAGAGGTATCACCTTTTAAGGAGCATCCCAGTGGGTTGGTGAGCTGCACTTTGGGAAATGCTATTTTAAATACACAGATTCAGGGCTGGAGAGCACCACCTGAGTTCAATTCCAAGCAACCACATGGTGGTTCACAACCATCTGTAACGTGATCTGATGCCCTCTTCTGGCCTACAGCTGTACATGCAGGAAGAACACTGTATACATAATAAATAAATAATAAATAAATAAATAAATAAATAAATTCAAATAAATACTGGCCTCTCCATCTGTGAGCATCTGCTACAACGTGTGTGTGTGTGTGTGTGTGTGTGTGTGTGTGTGTGTGTGTGTTTGTGTGTATAGGTCAGAGGGCATTTTGCAAAGTTAGTTCTTTCCTTCCACCTTCATGTGGGTCTAACTCAGGCCTGGAATTCACTATGTAGCCCAGGCTGACACCGAACTCACGGTGTTCCTCCTGTCTCAGTCTCCCTTGTGCTGGGATATATTCTAGTCCCTAAAATGTCCTTGGAAGCTCCATGATGGCCTTTAGGGTGACAAGTACTTCCTACCCTGGATGAAATAAATCCCTCACCTGTTCACACTATCCTAAAGCTAAGATTTTAGGTTAAGCCCAAAATGAACAGGCCTCTGGAAACTGCACTCCAGTCAGCCTTCTCCCATGAATTCCCTTCCATTTCAGGCTTCTCTGGTGAGCGGGACAAAAATAAAAAGGCTCATTTTCTGGGTAGCAGGAGCTCAACGTGTCTGCTTTCTAGAATAGGCCAATTTTGGAAGAGGGGAAGATGGCAGGCAATAGATTTGGATTTTGTTAGGATTTCCCACTTGACCCTTAGGCAGACCACTCCTCTGTCCTCATGAGGGGCAGCGTGGATGGACCATGCAGTGGAGTGAGTTAGGAACTAGGGGGCAGCTGGGGTGTTGAGTGGTTTTTTTTTTTTTTTTTTTTTTTTTTTTTTTTTTAAGAGAGGGTACTTGCTCTGGAAATAGGGAGGGTGTGGAAAGGGAAAGAAAAAGTAATGGGAGAGGAACCGAGTCTCTTACCTCATAAACCTGGAAAAAAATAGGGATTTGAGGTCAGCATTTTGAAGGAAATAAAAGGAAAAAAATGAAAAGAAAGAAGCAGCAACAACACTAATCATGCATTTCACACAGCTGTTTTTGTTTTTGTTTTGTTTTGTTTGTTTTCACACAGCTGGCTCCTGTCTGCACTAGGTGAAGGTCTGTGGTCAGCCCTCCTCAGCAGGGGACAGGGACAAGACGGCTCACTCTGGGTCAGATCCCCCTTTCAGTCAGTCAGACAGTGCCCTACACCTGCCCAATGATGTTAGAAAGCTCATCCAAGGCCAGTTTAGAGTTATGGGGGGACAACGCACATAATAAACCCCACCTCTGGACCAGCCAAAGGCAAGACTTAGAGTGATATGGAAGTTCTATGACCACCTTTCCCAAACTAAGGCAACGGCCCCCAGGAGCATCTAGAATGAACCGCTTGGCTTAGAAATTCTCCCACACATCATCTCCCGTCCCTCCCCTGGATATTTCCTCAGCTCCTTCTGTGGCCAAATACATTTAACCTCATCAGTAAGTAGATCCTCAGGAAAGTAGACATGTATAAAGGCTGCAGGAGAGTGGTGGTGGTGGTGGGGATGTTGGGGGTGTAGACAACAGTTGAAGGAATGGAAACTTAGCAGATTTTGTTCCCAGCAGATTGTCACACGGACACCTTATTAGAAGGGACCATCTCTTGGTTGATCCTGAAAGGACCAGATCCCTGCACTGGGGTAAGTTACCATGAGCCAGCTCCCAAGCCTTCACCTACCCAGCTCTTCTTCTTCTTCTTTTTGGCATCAGCGTCCTTGCTGCTGCCAATGCTAGAATGGCTGGTGATGCTGTTGAGGCTGGAGATGCTATCTGAGGAATTCTGCCTCTTGATCCGGAGTTCTGTTGGCCAGTGCAGGTGGGAAGAACACACAGGTAGATTTAGAGAAGACGTGAGGCTAAAGGAGAATCTAGCTGCTGCAGATAAGGATGTGTGTGCATGTGTGTGTATGTGTGTGTGTGTGGGAGAACCCAGCTTCTAGGTACACACTACTCATTTGGTGGATCATCCATTCAATGGACATTTAGAGTTACAGTCATGCTTCAACACAGAAGAACACGCTAAAGGAAAAAAAAAAGGAAAGAAGGAAGAAAGAAAGAAAGAAAGAAAGAAAGAAAGAAAGAAAGAAAGAAAGGAAGAAAGAAAGACCCAACAACAACAACAAAAAACCAAGTCTTAGTTTCAGGAAGCTCATAGTTCAAGTTGGGCATAGCGATGCCTAGCATTTGAGAGGCTGCAGGATTTTGAGTTCTGGGCTAGCCTGGGCTACACAGCAAGACACACACCCCCATCCAAAAACAAAAGCAAAACCACAACAAAAGCAGCCCCAGTTTAGTATGAGAAATAGAAGGATTTAGTAATGAACTCACATTGACTAGTTGTGAAAAGGACTTAACCAAAGCTGGTCCTGGATGCTTATGCAGACTGTGTGTGTGTGTGTGTGTGTGTGTGTGTATGTTCACTAGGTTGGTTTTAAACTTGTGACAGTCCTCCTGCCTTGCCTCCCAATTGCTGGGATTACATGTATGAGCCACCACACCTGTTTTTATTGTTTGTTTTGCTTTTTTTGTTTGTTTGTTTGTTTTTGCTTGTTTTGTTTTTGAGACAGGGTCTCACAGCACAGGTTGACCTATAACTGACTCTGCAGCCCAGACTGGCTCTGAACTTGTGGCAGTGCTCTGGGCCCACGCCCTATTATATTTTTATGACCCTCCAGCAATACTTGGTTGCCTTTTGGCTCAAGGTCAAGCATAAGCAGCCTTGAAAGTTGCGTTTAACCTGAAGGAGTTTCAGTCTGTCATCTGATAGGCGGGAAATTTCAGTTCTCCGAGGCTTGTAATAGCAAGAAAAATGAACCACTCTTTTTTAAAAAATATGGGGAGTGAAATAAAAAGGACCAACAGAGGAGATGTTTAAACACTGAAGGAGCAGTGATATTGCAGATAGGAACACCGTGAAAGGCATTTAGGGCCAAAGAAAGGCACGTGCAGATGCCCTGGGTTCAAGCCCCTTCACACCAAAAGTTAGAAGAAAAAAAAAAAAAAGTAACATGTATTTGATGAGGATAGGGAGCTTTCAATAGTTGCAAATCCATCTATTAAGTTAAAAATTATGTCTAAGATACTTTCAATAACAAAAGAGGGCTAGAGGAGGGCTTGGTGGTAGAGTGCTTGCCTACCATTTGTAAGGTGCTGGGTTCAATCCTCAGGTCTGTGGAAGGGGTAGAGTGCAAAGAAATGTTTGCAGCATCATTAATTTGTGAAAGTGAGAAAATACTTCTTGCAACCTGAGTGCAAACATATTCTCTGTTTGTAAATAAGACACACCTAGGTATTACTGTTTAAGCACTTGCTCTAGCGAAGCTTCTGGAAGTCCTCCCTACAAAATGTTTCTTGATCAACATGAACTAAGGTTACTGTGACCATTTCCAGCAGAAAGTCATAATTGATTCATTCAGAAAATGTGTTATCTCAGGAGCAAAGTTCATGTGGGAAGTTGGAAACAGGTGAATATCCCAGATGGATCACCTGTGGCTTTGGATCAAATTATTTTCTCAGTCTTTTGTTTGTTTGTTTGTTTTGAGACAGGGTTTCTATGTGTGTACCCCTGGTTGTCCTGGAATCACTCTGTAGACCAGGCTGCCTCTCAAGTGCTAGGATTAAAGGTGTGCGCCACCAGGCCCAGCTTTCTCTCTCTCTCTCTTTTTCTCTCTCTCTTCAAAACAGGGTTTCTCTTGTTGTCCTGGCTATTTTCTCTCTCTTATTCTTCTCATAAAATATGCTTCATTAGGTTGAATATAAGTAAGATGCTTAGAGAAGTGTCTACCATATGGCAGGACAAACATGACTTACTTCCATATATAAAATCTAGATTGAAAATGTGTGTGTGTACGTATGTGTCTATGTGTGTCTGTGTGTGTATGAGTGTGTGTGTGTGAGTGTGTGTGTGTGTGTGTGTGTGTGTGTGTGTGTGTGTGTTCTAGGGGGTGCATTTCAAGGCTGTAGATTAGAGGTTACTCTTGTCCACAGGAGATACCTCCTTTCAACAAAATGGGAGAAAATAAAGATCGGCTTGATAGGCTGGGAAATTATAATGGCATTTCACTGGAAGATGCTCAGTTTCTCATGTAAGGCATTGAGGGCTATATCCACTATCCATCATAGAGGTCAGCAGAGGAACAAGAAGAAAAATATGGTGGGAAAATGACTGTGGGCTGGGCAGTGGTGGCGCATGCCTTTAATCCCAGTATTTGAGAGGCAGAGACAGGAGGATCTCTGAGTTTAAGGC
>OU015747.1:91987604-92002695 GCA_907169655.1 Acomys percivali
TGCAAACAACTGGAAAGCTCCTGGAGAGCCGGCTCAGCTGTTGTTTACAATTTTAGCAGAAAATGGCTCTTATGTTCTCTGCTTGCAGTTTGGCCACAGGGGAGGAACTGGCCACAGCGGAGTTGGATGAGGGACCTGCGTTTCTCCCCATCTCTCAGAACAGAAAAACTAAGGCCTGCAGGAAGGCAGTCACTGTAAAAGGACATACGGAGGGTAGGTTAAATGCAGAAATGAAGACTGTTGGGTCTAAAGGTAAAGCTCAGATTGGTTTCTGCCGGCTGCCCAAGGCAGAGCCAACTGGGAACCACATAGGTAGCTAGGATGGGAGTTGGGCTTTGAGCTGGCCTCATGGACACCAGACAGAACTCTAATAACCAGCTCTGTGTGTGCTCAGTTATGTGGCATTGATAAAGAGATAAACACTCCCTAGGGCAGCAGAAAAGGATCCAAGGGCTCAGTAATTAAAATGCATTGCTATTTTTGTCCATGGCCAACGGCAAGGTTGTTTCTGTCTCTCTGCAGAACCACTGGTCTCTGCTTTCTTTAGGAAGGTCAAAGGTTACCAGATGCTAACTCATCCATACCAATTAATTAAAGTAGGAAGGAAAATGGTTCTTAATGAAGGCTCGGAACAAGAGATGGACAGCCCCAAATCTTCTGTTGGAGAGCTGTGAATAAAATCTACTCCCTAGAGGGCTAAGCCCAGGGCAGACCCTGTTAGACCACTTTCCCACACTGCCTGGGTTTAACTAGAGCCAGGCCTTACCCTGCTTCAGGTACTCACGTTGGCAGAAAGCTGAGATGTCAGGGTGGCCACTTTTTCCTGGGATGATTCCAGCTCCCTGCGAAGCTTCCGAATTTGCTGCAAAGGGAAGAGAAAGACAAACTACTGATGGCAGACGTAGATTATTTAGAAGAAAAACAGAGTGCGCGCTGGTGTTAACAAGCGGAGACAAAGGGTTTGTACCCTACCTCAGACTGCATCCTCTCCTCGGCCTGAAGAAGTGGGCACGGGAGGAGAGAAAGAGAGAGAAAGCAGGTGGTTACTATGGAGGTGCAGAAGCCAGGCCCGAGCGTCAGGGCGGAGAGAGGAAGAAGCGTGACTGACAAATGCAGAGAGGCAGTCCCCTGTCTCTTGGCCCTGGCTCCTCAGAAATACCACACTCGGGTTTAAATAAGAGGCCTCTCTCTGTATTTATCTTTAGCTAACTTTGGTACTGCCAAGAAGGCTAGAGAATGAGGCTCCTTGGTCTGAAAACAAACCTTGAGTGTTAGCAACTTGAGGGAGTAAAGAATTGGGGTCAAAACAAGCCTAAGAGCCAAAGGCTGCTGTGAGTGGTTTCCCCCAACAACAGATGCCAATTCTACACATTGCTGGGTCTCTAGAGTCTTGGGATGCTATTCATCTAGGGTACCAGAAATACTTCCCACTTCCCATGGTAAGGAAAGGGTGCTAGAACAAAGAGATGCTCGCTTTTCAAAGGAGGGGGAAAAAGAACACCAGGGTAGCTTGGGAGGTGGTGGAGAGGCCAGGAAGAACACAGAGGAGCCAAGACACTCATCTGAGCGCTCCAAGCTCTAGGTGCCTTCTCCCCCCCACCCCCTAACTCCCAGGCCCATCAAGTGGAGCACAGAGACAGTAGTTTCCTATCTCCATCCAAGAGAGCTGAGGGAGTGTGGAATGGAAGGGGACGGGGGCTGGAGAGGAAGGGGCATTAATGGTCTTACTGAGGAGTAGGTGGAGGAGGCACTGGAGGCCAGAGACAGCACCGAGCCGTGAACTGAAAGAGAAGGAGAGCACAGAAGGTTAGCAGGAGGCTCCGGGGCCCACAGGTTCCTGGCAGGAGCCCTAAGGCAGGAGTTTGGACTCTGATTCTGGAGGGCATCTGGAGCAAACAGAAAGAACACTGGGCACCTCGTTCATATCCCAAAAGCAGCCCATAGCAGGCGTGTGTCCGAGGACATGGCCCTGAATCGAGACAGCCTCCCCTTCCATCTGTTGTCTCTGGCAGCCTGGGCCTAGCGGTCCCTTGCTCAGCCTGGCTGAGGAGCATAGGGGGTCCAGAGAGAGGGAAAGGAGATTTTCATGGGTAGTCAGCGTCTGGTCTGCTCAGCCAAGAAAGCACTTTAAGCTGCACAAAGGGTGGGGGGGGCAGGTGCGTTTCTTGTCAGAGCTGCTCAGAACCAGCACTACAATTCAGTCTGTGCCTCCTCTTCTCAACCTTGCAGTGCTAGCCTATGAGCCTACGGGCCACTCAGGTGAAAAAAAAAATTTCAATGGGGACTACTCTGTGATCATTCAGCAGAACCCACTGCAAGAACTAAGCGAATTAACACACATCTATCAGGGAGAATAATAACGCAGGTCTCATGGACCCGACGGCCTGGTCTTCCATTAACACCCAGATTACCATCAACAATCAGATGGCCAGCCTGGAGGAGTCTTTGGAACATTCTAGAAAGAGGACTGAGATGCCTACTTGTTTACATGAATTTAAGAGCTACCATTTTGTCCCCATATCTCTTCAGAGAGACCATGGGGAAGAAAGATTACTACCCATAGGAGGAGGAGGACCCGAGGAGTCACATTTAACCCTTCCAAATCTCGATTTCCCTTCCCTGGGCCCCAACAATGGTAGATGCTCCATCCCCAAACCCCAGTGCTAGGTGGTGCCACCCAAGGTTTCTGGGCCCCCAGACCCTTCAAAATTATGGGAAGACAGAACTGAAATGGCCCAAGTTGATGTCCTGTGAATTGTGTATGTGTGTGTGGTGGTGGCAGTGGTGGCAGTGGAGGTGGCGGTGGGTGAGGGGACCCAGCAGAGCTGGAATGAGCGTGAACCGCGCTAGCATGAAGTCTCACCATCATCCGTGGGGTCTCGGAAGGATCCTGACCGAATCATTCCCTTGGGTCTCTCGGCCAGGGACAGGGTGCTCCCCATTTGGGAGCCGCTGTACAGCTCGAAGGCCGCCTCGTGGGTGGGGATGCTGTTGGAGCGGGTGATTCTTGGCGTGGTGGCCGCAGTGGGACTCACTGGAAGGACAGAGGGGAGGAGGGAGGGGGAGGAAGGGGAGGCAGGAGAAGAGGCAGGGTCATCAGCCCTCTGGTCCCTTGTGGGGGACGAAGCAGGAGTCATTGAGAGGCAAATGGGGGTGGGGGAGGGGGGGGGGGAGAGGAGAGGAGAGGAGAGGGCAGTAGGTGGGGCAGTGGGGGTGTGCAGGCAGCTGGAGGTTAGGAGTGGTTCCCTCCTGGGAAGGTTGGGCCCTAGTGGAGAAGGACTCCGGGTCTGTAATAAGGATCTTCCCTTAGTGCTGCCTGCCTTGGCGTTGTTGCTTTTGAAGGTTAGGCTGGGGGCCTGGCAGCTTTCCCGAAACCTTCACATCACTAGGATGTGCTGATGAAATGGGATGTTGTCTTAGGGGTGGACTGAGAGTCCAAATCAAGACTCAGATCCAAAGGATGAAACGGAACAAGCTTCAGAGAAGGGGACCAGGCTGTGGGATCCAGTGGGCTCAGCATTATGGCAGGGAGCGAGGCTCCCTGCCAAGCAGTGTCAACCTAGATCACTTTTGGTCAGATCTCAAACTAGACTTTGGCCTCTCTGAGCAGCACACCCCCTGCAAGGAAGGTCAGACAGACAGAGTGGATGACAGTGTCAGTGAGGCTACAGAAGGCACAGCTGTGGAATCTGCCAGCCAACCACGGAGGCCGACCCCACTTTTCCCTTCACTAGGTTGCTGCCTTCGTGGCTCACATCCTTGTGACGCTCCTCTGTCTGACCTTTTGCCTCCATTCCGGTATGTGGATGGTTCCCCTGCCTAGAGAGACCTCGGAAGAAGAATTCACACCTGCCTTGGCCCCTGTGAATTCATAAGATGATTACTGTTTGGCCCAGCCCCTCGTTCGACAGCACGAATGGCCTTTCTTCTTGTTTGGCCCTCAATGGAGAGAGGAAACAGATTGAGAGGCTCACAGAAGCCCAAAGACCTTTCCTTAGGCACAGATGATCCCCATTCCTAGTTTTCCTCGAGTTCCCCACAGTCACCGCACAGAGATTTTCCAACGCCTCGACATAGAAGAACTGCTTTCTTTTGCTCAGAGGAAAGGAGACATTTAGAGACCCAGCAAGCAAACATCAGGTCTGATCCAGCCTTGTCCTAAAGAGATGCCTATTAAACCAGTCCTGGCTTCCCAGAACCAGGGCTGGTATGCATCTGAGCTGGAGCCAGGCCCTCCTCTTGAAGCCTGTTTCCCCATCCTCTCTGAGTCACAGAGCCGCGCTTCCTTCTCTCGCAGCTTTCCCTTCTCCACAGGCTTTAAAGAGGGTGTGGTGTGTCTAGGACAAGTCTTAGTCAGCCTGCCTTTAGGGCTAGGATGGCCCTGGCTCAGCCAGAGCAGTTGGTGAAATCTGGACTTTCCTTTTTCTGAAGACCTCAATCTTTGCAATCAATAACCCCTCTCTGTCTGTGGCTCACCAGCCCTACAGGTCAGTATTGCCATGTGGGGGGGCAGCTGGCCCCAGTTAGCACTGTACACGGAACACCTTTCTCAAGCTCAGGGCCCTGGCTTCTGGGTTGCCCGTGTTGTTATTCAGACCCTCTGATGCCATCAGGACCCTACAGTTTGAACCCAGGGGCAACTTTTCAGTTTAAGACCTTGCAACACTTTGCCTTCATCTTTAGTTTGGGTCAGTAAACTGAGGCGCCGTGAAACCATCCACTACAGCTGGAGCCAAGCGTGCCTAGCTGTTTCACTTCACTTTGCAGGGCGGCCCCTGCTTCGCCTCTCACCACAGCGAGTGACCACAGACACTGACCTATGTTGGTAAGCTGGCCCTTTGCACTCAGGGACATGGAGAGCGCAGGGGGGGACGGCAGCTCCGCCTGGTCGTCGGATTCTGGAAGCCCGCCAATAGTGTGGGAGTGCCGCCTCTCCTTGGTCTCCTCCTGGGACTGAAGCTGGTACCTGAAGAAGTAGCAGAGGAACCCAGTCAGAGCTGCTACAAAAGGAAACCAGAGGCTTAGCTGTGTGCGGGATATCTAAGCTAGGCTGGGGATGGGAGGAGATTCTGAAAGAGGCACAGGGAAAAGGAGGACCTGTCAGGGGGCAAGGGATGGTGACTCAGTATTGTCCCATGAGAGCTCCTGATGGGGACAGAAAGGATGGAATAACTCAATGCTATCCTGACAGTGGGGGATCCACACTACCTATCCCGTGCCTATATGAGTGGCCGGAGAAGTCCACTGTGAGGGGATGAACTGCATTGAGAGAGTTCATAGGGCTGTGAGAGCATAGGATGGTGGCTCACGGCGGAGCGCACCACTAGGAGGTGTGGCCTTCCTGGAGGAAGAAGGGTCAGTAAGGGCAGGCTTTGAGGTCTCAGATGCTCAAGCTAGGCCCAGTGTGGCTCACTTGCTCTTCCTGCTGCCTGCTGGTCCGAATATACAAATCTTAGCTCCTTCTCCAGCACCGTGTCTACCAGCATGTCACCACACTTCCTGCCGAGATGGGACAGGAACCTCCGAACTGTCCACCAGCCCCAATAAAATGTCTCCCGCTGTAAGAGTCACCATGGTCATGGTGTCTCTTCACAGCAATAAACTCTGACTAAGATAGTCAGCAAAGGCAAGTACATGGTTACCTATGTGCAAACTCACTTCTCCTCTGACACCATAGAAAGTAACACACTTGACAGTGAGTCTGCGGAGGGCTTGGGTGGCATTTGTATAGGACCACATACAAATGGTTGTTTGAAAAGGCCACTAAGTTCATGCATGGGGCCTGGGATAGGTTGGTTTGGGGTTTTATTTATTTTTGGAACTGAACTCACTGAGATCCACTTGCCTCTGGTTCCCACAAGCTGGGATTAATGCTGTGTACCACCCAGTTGTAATTTTTTTTTTTTTTTTTTAAAGAGGCCAGTCTTAGTTATACGGTAGAAAAAAAACACTTAAGGGTTACCTGAGCCCTTTCTTGGGGAGGGTGTTTCGATCCCGCTGATTGCTGTGGAGAGAAAGAGGAAAGAGAGAGGCAATGCGAGCACAGCTAGGAACCTAAGAGTTTGGGACCATAGGTTTGAGGGGTATAGGTTTGAGGGGACGGGACAGCACACCATGGAAGTCCATCTCCATGAACAAACACTAAGATGGCCACAACGCTTGACTCAGAGCTTGAGAAGTATGTGAAATGGTAAGTGTTTTCCTCCTGCTAGGAGTTAGGGTGCTAGGAGTTAGCCACTTAAAAGGTCGTACTGGTGAAGGTGAGAAGTGGGGCATGATGGAACAGAGCCGACTTTACACTTTGGAAGCAAAAACTAGATGACGAATAAAACGAATTAGGAGACATCGTTTAACTTTTTTGGTAAAAATTGTAACAAGCTTCCCTCGTGTAGAAGATGAGAACAAATCAAAACAAACAAACAAACAAACAAAACACCCTATGTATGTCAGGGAGTTTACAAAGGGATTGGGTGATTTAAAATGTGAAAAAACAGGGCTGGAGGGATGGCTCAGAGGTTAAGAGCACTGTCTGCTCTTCCCAGAGGTCCTGAGTTCAATTCCCAGCAACCACACATTGGCTCACAACCATCTATAATGAGATCTGGTGCCCTCTTCTGGCCTGCAGGTGTACAGGCAGGCAGAGTGCTGTATACATAATAATAAATTAATTAATTTTTTTTAAATGTGAAAAAACAAACACGCGAAAGTCACAACGCGGTAATGGACGGAACTGCTGATGGCCACAGGAGTCTGAGGCAGGCTCAGCTGGCGGAGACCACATACCTGTCCAATTGTCCGGCTCTGGGGCTTCCGCTCCACGGCAGCTCTTCTGTCTCTTCTTCCGATGGGGCAGGAGGTGGGGTGGGGATGGGAGAACTGCTGGGGAAGGCACTGGGCAGGCTCATGGGCATCTGGAGGGACTCCATGCTCCTGTGCAGGCCTGAGAGTTTGGGGTACATGCGGGTCTCCTTTGGGACACTGAAACCACTCATGAGCTCCAGGCCCTGGGAGAAGCTGGCTGAGTTAATATTGAGGATGGGTGCCGGACTGGGGGTGAAGCAAGAAGAGGGGAGAGGGCCCCCAGTTGATGAGCTGGTAGCATGCAGATCTGGGGGGACCTTTGAGGCATGGGTGTCGCTGGAAGATGGTAGATCCAAACTGTTGGAGTTGACCTTGTCTAGGTTGGCTAGTGAGGGTGGCTTGACGAAGCTTTTAGCTGTGGCCCTGAGAGGAGGAGGAAGAGAGAATGAGATATTCAGAATAGCAAATTACAGGGCAATCCTTTTCTAGTTTCCTTTTTTTTTTTTTTTTTTTCCTGGTCATCTTCAGTCATAAGGGAACACAGGCAATTGGGAAATGTGCAAATAAACATAGCAACGCCACTCACATAGGTACTAAAGACAAGACAGTGTGGACAGGGAACAAATGAGTTTTCAGAGAGAAGAAATGGCACAGAGGAGAGAGGAAGGATCCACACAAAGGTCCAGGAGCCAGCAGTAGACAGGCCATGCCACATCTAGTTTCAGTCAGGATAAACAGAGAAGAAAGACGTTGCCCAGTGTGGGTACCTGAGAGGGGTAGGTGGCAGCTCTGCCAACTTGGTGGCTGGAGGGTGGCTGGCTTGGTTCTTGGGAGTGCTTTCGGGAGAGCCAGTGCTCTTCAGGGAGATGTTGTCTGAGTCCAAGGCCACAGCCTTGGCTTTAGCCTTTTCCTTTTCCCGATCAGTCTGATTGACAGGAGCCGGAGTGGTCCGACCACTGGCAACCTTGGACGGTTCTTTCAGTCTGGAGGGCGTAAGGCCTCCTTGCTTGGTGCTGAGGAGACTGGGGTCAATGCTGCTGCTAACAGGGCGAGGTCCACCCCGCCCACCAGTCACACTCATAGAACTGGACTTGGCTGGCCTGGGCAGGCTACGGTATTGGATGTTGGACCGTGCTCCTGGAGCCAGGAATCCAGGTTCTGCACTGTTGGACACGTCTAAGCTCGTCTTGCGCCCATTCACTGGCTTAACGGGGATACCTGAGGACTTCTGGATCTTGCTGAGAGTGGCTGAGCTACCTGTCTGCATGACAGTAGCTGTGCCGGTAGTGGGGGGAGGCTTCTTATAGCCAAAGGATCCTGAAGTAGAGGGGCGAGCAATTCCAGAGGGGGGCTTCTTGGCATCGCTCAGACGGTCCCGGCCGGCATCGGAAGAGGAACGCTGCAGCCCAGTGTTCTTCACTGCGAGCTTACCCTTGTCTGTAGCTTTGCCTTCGGGCTTGCCTGAGAGAGGGCAGGGAACAGAGGAGGAGTTGCTATCGTGATATCATGAAAACACGTTTCTTTCTCTCTAGGGGAAAAGGAACCATGGTCTATATATTATTAGAGACCTAAATAAGGACAAATGGACACTGGATAGGCGGATACAGTTTCTGCCAGAGACTGTGGGAGGAAGCAGGCTTTCATTTAGTTTGTTTTATTGTTTTCCATAGGATGATTTATTTTGGTTAAAACGGCAGAGGCAACCTCAAAAATGATCAAGAAGGAAGCGTGTCTAATAACTGGTCATGAACGGACACGAAGGAGGGGATGCAATGAATCAGACGAAGCAATGTCTAGACACTAGAAAAAAATGTTGATTAAAGCTAAAAGAGGCCCAAGGGGTAAAAACCCGGGAACAATGCACTTCTGGTGGTTTGTTGGTGGTGGTGGTTCTTCTTGGTTTTTTGAGACACAGATTCTCTGTATAGCCCTGGCTGTCCTGGAACTCGCTCTGTAGACCAGGCTGGCCTCGAACTCAGAGATCTGCCTGCCTCTGCCTCTCCAGTGCTGGGATTAAAGGTGTGCTCCACCATGCCTGGCTGTACTTCTTTTTCTATAGCCACTTAACATTTAGGACCCTTGAGGTCCTAAGAAGTATGCCTTGGGGAAGGAAAGAAAGAAACCAGTGGGAATCATCTGAAGGGAAGGCAAACCTGTCTCTGGATGGGGAGGAAGGGGCAGGGAGGAGAGATGGCTTGGCAGTAAAGAGCACTGACTGCTTTTGCCAGTCCTGAGTTCAATTCCCACAGCCACATGATGACTCACAGCCATCTGCAATGAGATCTGATTCCCTCCCTCTGGTGTGTGTGTGTGTGTGAAGACAGAACACATTGTGTGTGTGTGTGTGTGTGTGTGTGTGTGTGTGTGTTGTGTGTGTGTGTGTGTTTGCATAATATATATACAATAAATAAATATTTTTTTAAAACCCAAAAAACCCTGTCCCTCCAGTTTGTCTTACCAGCTATGTGACTATAGCTCAGCTACACCTGAGCCCTGAGTTAGTTCCCACATTTGTAAAATAGAGATAACAACACCCAATCTTTCGTAACTCAGAGGACTGTCCTGAGGATCAAAAAGGATACTGCACCTTAAAGCGCTTACGCAAATGTTTGCTATCATTCTATAGGTTTGTGATCATTATGGAAAATCATCAAAGAAAGGTCTTTGTGGACCCAGCATGGTGGTGCATACCTTTAATCTCAGCACTAGGGAGGCAGAGGCAGGTGGATCTCTGTGAGTTCAAGGCCAGCCTGGTCTACAAAGCGACTCCAGGACAGCCAAGGCTACACAGAGAAAAACCCTGTCTCGAAAAACCAGGAAAAAAGTCTTCGCTCTTATCCTGTCCTTTATTCCGACTCACCTGCGACTTTGAGGGCACTCTGGGCTGTGTGAGTGATGGGCGAGGTGACAGCCACTGGTGGGGTCTTGCCCTTCTTCAAGGACCCTGGATGGCCCAGGCTGATGGGCTTTTTCAGTTCCCCGCCCCTGGATGAGTCATCACAGCTTTCCGGCCGCTCTCTCCGCCACTTTGAAGCTCCGGGTTCCATCTTCAGGCTGCCGCTGTCATACTCCAGTTTTTTGGGGGCCTTCTCCTCTGATTCGCTAAACCAGTTCAGCCCACTCTCTGCCAGGGAGCGCTTCTCTGAGTCTGTGCGTAGCTAATAAGAGGAGAAGGCAGAGTGTCATTATAGATGGGGGAGGGGGGCGCGCCACAAAATACAGCCACAATGACATTTGGGGGGGCACGCACCACAATGACAACATTTACAACATCTACCCAGGTCTTGCCCAGTTTGCTTTGTGTTTCACCAGGGCCTGGGGGCCTAGATGTTTACAAAGGTCACTTACCACTATTGTAGAGCTCCTGCGGGAAGCCGTGGGAGTTGTTGGGAGGGAGTTGAGGGACGAGCTGGCATTGAACTCTTCTGAGCTGAGGTTGTCTGAGGCATCGCTGAGCCCACTGCTGATGGAGCTGCTCTCATCCCAGCTGCAGGAAAAGACGGAGGAAGGTGAGCAGTTAGCGCTGAAGCCAGTGCTAGGCACAGGGCCTCAGGGGGATGGTGAAGGTTTGGGGTTGGCCCATCATTCCAAGTGTGACTTAAACAGTCTTGCAACTTGATGATGATACTCCTTTATAAGAGGAGGCAGCAGTTGGTAATTAGCAAGAGATGTGTTGTACTTCTTTAGCAGGGAGCTACACTATAAAGAGAAGGAGAAGCTGCTGAGATGGCTCTGCCAAATTGACAACCCGAGTTCGATCCCCAGATCCCGCATAAAGATGGAAGGGGAGAACTGATCCCTTAAAGCTGTCTTCTGTCCTCCACCAGGACAGTGTGGTGAGAGCCCACTGTACCACAGCATTTACACACAAAACAGCCATAACTAACACTAAAAAAAAAAAAAAAGAAAAGAAAAGACAAGGTATTTTTAGATCCATCTAATTATGCGAACCAATTTCAAGGTAAACAACTTCCACTCTTACAATCCTCTATTTTTTGTTTTGTTTCAAGACAGGGTTTCTCTGTGTAGCCTTGGCTGTCCTGGACTCACTCTGTGGACCAGGCTGGCCTCGAACTCACAGAGATCCACCTGCCTCTGCCTCCCCAGTGCTAGGATTAAAGGCATGCGCCACCACTGCCCGGTGAAACTTAATTTTTTTTTTTTATAGTAAGTTTTTATTTATTTATTTATTTTACATATGAGTGCTCTATCTGCATGTTCACCTGCCTGCCAGAAGAGGGAATCAGATCACATTATAGATGGTTGTGGAGTCACTGGGTGGTTGTTGGGAATTGAACTCAGGACCTCTGAAAGTGCAGACAGTGCTCTTAACTGCCCAGCCACCTCTCTAGCCCCTTTTTATAGTAAGTTTATTCTAAATATCTGAATAAAATGCTATCTCTGCATGTCTATCACTTTCTTGGTCTATCTCTGTATGCTAGCCTCGGGCCTCTGTTGCACCATGTTCACTAGTGTGCACATGTGTTCCCAGGGATGGCGCTCAGGGCCTCACATGCACTAGGCATATGCTCTACCATGGAACTACATCCCCAACTAAGTCACTTTCTCGCTTCGTTTCTCTTTTTTCCTTTTTTGAGAATTTGAGACACTGGTCTCACTAAGTTGCCCAGGTAAGCCGTGAACCACTATATAGCCCAGATGGATACATCCATCCTCCTGCCTCAGTCTCTTTAGTAGCTGGGATTGCAGGCCTGTGCTACCAGGCTCTGTAACGATCACCGTTTTGTCAGTCCAAAATTTGTCTCCAGGACACCCCTCCCACGGTCCCCTGCTGCAAGCCCTTCCTAAAAAGATCTTTAGCCTTTGCTTTGTCTTAAGATTCTTGAACTGAATGCAGGAGTTCCATAAGCTTGGTACACGGGAGCATCTGTGTGTGCCTTAGGAATTAATCTCTAAGTCTTCTATCTGTTCAGAATGGGTCTGTGGATCAGCTTTGCATGCATACAAGCCTGGAGACTTTTTGTGCATGTGAATTTACCGGTATTTGGAAAATATCTGGGCTTTTTTGCTGTTGTTTTAATTTATTTTGAGTTTCAGATAATGGAACAAAAATCAGACACACAAGTCATTTATGAGCCTGGCCTGGATCTCAGCTGGCTTCCCTCTACTTCATGTGCTGGGAATAAGAAAGTGGGTGGTTTGGCCACTTGGCTTGGTTGCTCTGTAGTGATTTAGCCAAATACATTGAGAAAGAGCAGAGAAAACATGGGGATTAGGAAATCCTGCAAAGTTCTTTAGCTTTTACTACCATTAAATATAGCTGTTACTGAATGACCCCTGTGTCATACATTAAGTCTCCCTTTCATCCAGGCTTGAGATATCCCTGCCTCTTTTTTTTTTTTTTTCCCCAGAAAAGAGGTGCTGAGGAAAGATCAATGCTGACTCAATGATCCTATCAGCTCTTATGGGCCCAGATAAGATCTCTGGCAGGCAAACAAACAAACTATTCACAGCGTGTTCTCTTAGGTCAGAGGCAGAGGAAGCCCAAGTACTGAATCTTTCATCTGAGATTAATTATTGGTAATCAAGAGCCTGCAGCAGGGACAGCTCTCTGTGGAGGGGCTCTGCAGCAATTCAGGGACCCAGAATGCACCTTTGTTTGCTAGCCATTATAGCAAGACCGACGCCAAATGATAGCAGGGAGTTTCTTTCTTTTTTTTGTTTTTTCCTTTTCTTTCTTTCTTTAAAAATGTACTTATGCCAGACATGGTGGCGCATGCCTTTAATCCCAACACTTGGGAGGCAGAGGTAGGTGGATTGTTGTGAGTTCGAGGCCAACCTGGTCTACAAAGCGAGTCCAGGATAGCCAAGGCTACACAGAGAAACCCTGTCTCGAAAAACCAAAACCAAAATCAAAACAAAACAACCCCCCCACAACCCAAACAAATAAAAATCTACTTATTTTCTTAATTTATGTGTATGGGTGTTTTGTCTGCACGTCTGTCTGTCACCCACAGAATTCCGAAGGTGTCCTTGGGACTGGAGTTACAATGGTTGTGAGCTGCCAAGTGGGTACTGGAGATTGAACCCAGAATCCCTGGAAGAGCAGCCAGTGCTCTTAACCTGAGCCTCTGAGCCATCTCTCCAGTCCCAAAAGTCTTGTTTTATAAAAGAGGGTTCAAACCTTCCTACCCCAAAGCCATTCCTGCTGAACTCTTTACTACAATGAAACATAAAAACCTAAAGTGACCAGGAAAGGCTAGTGAGGAGTTAAAAATTTCCCGGCAAATTTGCAGTTTGTACAAAGGCTTAAACATCTCTATTAGGGGTGCTCAGTCAGAGGAAGCATATTTCTTGTCTTTAAAAAAAAATGAGAAGAGTAATATAGGGCTGGAGAGATGGCTCAGAGGTTAAAAGCACTGACTGCTCTCTCAGAGGACCTGAGTTCAAGTCCTAGTAACCACATGGTGGCTCACAACCATCTATAATGTGATCTGATGCCTTTTTCTGGCCTGCAGGTGTACATTTCTGCCCTTTAGTTGTTTGCTCCCCATCTGCGGGGTCACGCCTCCACACTACAGGCTGCTCACCTGGTTTTGCTTTACTGCCCTGACCTAATGAAGCAGCTCTTCCCCAAGGCTCCTAGGAAAGTCCCACGGAGGGGTCATTGCTGAGGCAGGGCCTCTGCTGTTTCTGCTGCCCTGCGTTCTGCAGGCTGGCTGGTCCCGGGAGAGACACTCTCTAGCTTCCATCTTGCCTTAGGAATGCTGGGGTCACAGATGTGAACCACCACTGCTTTTGTCAGCTCTGGGGCTCAACTCAGGTTTTCAGGCTTTTGTGGCAAACGCTTTTACCCACTAAGCCATCTCGCCAGCTCTTTTCTTTTTCCTCTTGAGACAGTCTCATATGTTGTCTAAGCTGCCTAGAAACTCACTGTGTGGCTGAGGATGGCCTTAAAACTCCTGATCCTCTTGCCTCTACCTCCCAAATTTTGCTTTTGGTGATTTCTTTTTCATTTTTCATTTCTCTTCTAGAATGTCTTTTATAAAAATAATGAATTTCTAGGCTGATAGTCTCTGGTTCCTTAAGCTGTTCTTACTTTTGGGGGGAGGTGGGGTTCAAGACAGGGTTTCTTTGTGTAGCCCTGGCTGTCCTGGAACTAACTCTGTAGAGCAGGCTGGCCTCAAACTCACAGAGATCCACCTGCCTCTGCTTCCTGAGTGCTGGGATTAAAGGTGTGTGCTACCACTGCCCGGCTATCTTAATCGTTTCTTAGTGCCACTTTTCAAACAGAAATTTATCCTCTCTCAGATTTTTAATTTCTGTTAGAATATTTTTAACTTGTAAGTTTTTGTTTGTTTGTTTTTAAACAACACCCCCTTTTATATCTTCCCACAGCTCTTACAGACATTCTGAGAGCTCATTCACCTATTTGGAAGGGAGGTTGACAATTTTTCTCAGATTCTTATATCACAGTACTTTGTCTTATCTGCATTGGTCATCCCAAGTCAGCTTGCGCTAGCTACAGAGTGAGCTCCTGTCTGGGGCTGGAGTGGGGGACGGGCGAGGAGGACTAGGAGAAGAGGGATTAGTGATAAGATACAACTGATGGGATAATGTGTGACAGTCCCTGTGTAAGACAGGAACACTATCTATTGCTTAGAAGATCTGTGCACACAGGGTAGGACTTGCCACCTTTGGCTTTAGGACAGTAGGTATGACTGGCCTGCCGTCAGTTAGTCAAGCACTTTTCTCCTGAGTTGGCCAGATTTTCCTAGAGCAGAATCTCTCAAACTCTAGCCGGAAGGGTCAAAGTCCGCAGAACACCGAGTCTGAGAAGCACTGCGGAGGCTGACCATTCCACAGGCGCACTTTCACCCATTCTGTATTGGTTGTGGTTCAAACGCTGTGCTGACCTGTATTAGGAACCTAAGAGATGGTACTCCAAAAACCCCATCTTCTCTTTCCAAAGAAGATGTCTGGCCTTCTGCTGATAAAGGGAAAGCCCACTAAGGAAGTGACAGGAGAGTCCATGTGGGGTTTGCAGTTTTAACTAGTCCCCCTCGTTTTAGTCTTCCTGCATGACCCCATAGAGGTGGCTGATGCTATCACGGGCAGACTTTCGAGAGTTCTAGAGTACAAACAGCACCACACCAGACCTCACTGCTGGCTTAGGCGTCAGCTTCAAGGCTCACAGGTCAGCTCCCACTTGCCATTCTCACTTTCAGCCCTCACACTCTCTTCACTATCAGCTCTTCTTTTTCACACGGGGTCTTTTTCTTATTTGTGTGTGTGTGTGTGTGTGTGTGTGTGTGTGTGTGTGTGTGTG
>OU015747.1:92002705-92062899 GCA_907169655.1 Acomys percivali
GAAACTGATTACCCTTCTTGTTTTCTTGCCCACTTCCTAGCACTGATACCCCAGTCTAAGGAACACTCCGGTGCATCCCATCTCTGCTTTAGGATGAAAAGAAGGACTGTGAGGAGGCCAGCTCAACTGAACACTGCTCTGTTTGTATCTGTGCAGACACGTGGTGATACATGGGGCAGGGAGCTCTCCTCCCCTCTGGGAAAAACACCAACATTCACATAGCTCTTGGCTAGGACTGGTCACCCCTCCCAGACTTCTCTCATACTGTCTGTTCCCCACATTTTGGGCCCAAGTAAACCATGAAACTAGAATGGCCAAGGAGGCCAGAGGGCCAAGGGTGTGGCCCCACTAACTGAAGGGTTGACTAGCTTGTTGCCTACATAGGAAAAAAAAAAAATTATTGCTTTTGTGTTACAAGTTCTCAGAAGCCACACTTGAGCACCAGACTGGCTCTTCTGTCCAGAATATATATTTCTCAAACTATTGCTTCATGGGTAAGAGCTGTGCATATGGAACCTTACTTTCTTCTCCGACTGCACAGAAGTATCTACACTACTGTAAGTTGGTTTAAATGCTCCCCCCTCCCCCTCCCCCTCCCCCTTCTGTCTTCTTCTTCGGGATTATCTTCAGGAAGAGTTTAGAGGCTTGGAAGTCTACCGTGACATATTCAGGAGATACTCTGAACTTCCTGCTTTCCCATCTAGGACAGAGAAAAACTGTCACCGCTATCTAGGCTGTAAACAGGCTCAGGACAGCTGGAAGTCATTTGGCCTCACAATGTGCTGGACTTCAGGGAAGCAGATCACCCAACAAGCATGAAAATCCAGAGCTGGAGTCAGAAGGCTCCCGAGTCTCCATCGCTTTACCAACCAGGGAGCACTGTAGTCTATCAAATGGGCACACATCACCTGGGAGCAGAAGGGTGAAAGGTCACACCTGGAAGGGGAGGGATGGTTGCCTGCGTTATAGTTAAGTGGGCAACCATGACAAAGGGATCAGAGCATCCTCTAGTCAAGCTGAGCAGGTGGTTCCAGATCCCCGAAGGGCTAGATGTCCATGGATCCACAAGGAAGCAGCAATTTTGTAACGCACTGGCTTTCTCTATGGCTGCCATGGGATGGCTATATAGCAAGGGAGGCTAGTTCATGATATCTACTCAAATTATTCTTAATTCTTTAAGGGGAAAGAGAAGTTTATATAAAGCTCTATGTGGGAGCCAGGTGTGGTGACGCATGCCTTTAATCCCGGGACTTGGGAGGCAGAGGCAGACGGATCTTTGTGAGTTCGGGGTCATCTGGTCTACAAAGTGAGTCTAGTACAGCCAAGGCTACACAGAGAAACACTGTTCTGAAAAAACAAAAACAAAACAAAATAAAAGCTCTATGTGGTCTGAACTCGGGGCCAGAGGAAGTCCCAGCAGACATGCTCCAAAAGCTGGAAGGAAAGAACTACGTACCACAAGTTGTCCTCTGACCTCTATGTATGTGCTTACACACGGACAGACAGACAGACAGACAGACAGACAGACAGACAGACAGACAGATAGATAATTTTTAGAAAAGTTATTTTCAGGCCAGTCATCTGTGACTGTTCATATTGACAACTTGGAAAGCTCTAGAATTCCCTAGGAGACAAACCAGTGGGGCCAATGAAGGGCTATTTAGATTAAAGCAGCCTGTGAGGGATTATCTAGATTTGGTTAATCGAACTGGAGTGCGTAAAAGCGAGCTGAGCAGAGAGCAAGTGCTGCTCTCTGACTACAGACAGGATGTGTCTAGCTACCTTAATGTTCTGCCACCTTAATTCAACAGACCCGACGGACTAGACTCTTGAACTGTGAGCCAAAACAAAAACCTTCCTTCTTTACGCTGCTGTGCCAGGTGTTTTGTCACAGCACCAACAAGACGAGGTACTAGTACGTGCTCCTAGCACTTAGCAAGCAAAGACAGGAGGACTGTGCTGAGCTCTAGGCCAACCTGGGCTGCAACGTGAGACCCTGTCTTGAAAAATTAGAGCAACCAGAGATGGCTCAGCACTTAAAAGCACTGGTTGGTCTTCCAAGGACCCAGGTTCAATTCCCAGGACCCATATGGCAGCTCACAACCACCCATAACTCCAGTTCTAAAGGAACTGATGCCATCTTCCGGCCTCCTTGTGCACTGCATACATGTGGGCGTAACAGTCATGTATATATAAAATTAAATAAAAATAAACATAAATAAAAATAAATCTTTAGAAAATTAGAAGAATGAAAAAAAGATAAACTGATGGATAAAATAGATCTAATCATATAAAACTTCTCGTAGGTTAAAAAAAGATAACTCAACATTAAATATTTGTTTATTTTTCATGTCTGGTCCTTATGTTAGCACTTACTTGCCTTAAAAGCTTCACAGTATGTTACACACTCTTGTCAGGAAGAGACAGAATTATGACATCTCGAACAAATGACAGAAACAACTATTTGTCTCAGGCTAAACCTCAGTTGATGCATCTGAACAAGGGAACATATTTGAGACTCTTAATTCAACCAATCTAGGATTTCATCGCTCTCTCACTGCTCATTTGTCTTCTGTACATTCTTCAGGGAGTTTGAGATTCCATGCTCCCCGCTTCCCTCCCGCCCCCACCCCCCACCCCAGGGGTGACTCAGAGTCTTGGGGACCTGGGCCGCTACAGCAGACAGACTCCCTGTTCTCTCTCTGTCCGCCTCTGGTTTATTTTGGCTCTGGGTTTAAGAGAACACAATCCATCACGGTGACTGGGCCCTGTCCATGGTGATGGGAATTGGCTGCTCAGCTTTTTGAATTATTTTAAATATTCTCTTTTAAAGCAGAGTGGCGATCTAGATCTGCGCTGACATGGTAGTCATAAGAGATTGCAGTTGGATTTCAAAAACTTAGTAGGAAGAAAGAAATGGGGAAAATCTTTACTAATAATTTTCATATAGGTTCTATTTTAAAACAATGTCTTAGTTGTATTGGGTTAAAAAAAAGACATTAAATAATTTCCCCTGTTTTACTTTTAAAAACTGTCTAGCTGGGCGCGGTTGATGTACACTTTTAATCCCAGCACTCAGGAAGGCAGAGGCATGTGGATCTCTGTGAGTTCAAGGCCAGCCTGGTCTACAGAATGAGTCCAGGCCAGGCAAAGCTATACAGAGAAACCGCATCTCAAAAAAACAAAAACAAACCCAAAACCAACCAAACAAAACTGTTTGTCCTGGGAAGTTTAAACTTACATACAAGGCTTGCGTTTCATTTGTATTGGAAAGCTCTGTCCCCAGTAGGAAGCTGCAGGTCAATGCAATTGATGTTATTAGCTGCTATAGTACTCCCCCATGGCCTGAAAAGGCTACAGGCTGTGGTGAACTTCACCCATCCTCCCCCTCACTGGCACCAAACATGGCAGAATAACAATGTCAGTGCACACGCTGAGTTAGCAGACAGTGTTAAGGGTACCCAATAGGTTAAAAAGGGTAAGCGTTTTTTAAGAAAGACAGCGGGGCTGTGACTGGCAGCACATGCCTGTCCTCCCAGTACTCGGGAGGCTGAGGTGGGAGACTAGCAAGACCTGGGGCTAGCCTGTGTTACTTAGTGAGGGTGGCAGCGGTGGTGGAGGAACTAGAATAAAATGTGCCACTGTGCGGGGCTCAGCTTCAAAGACCTTCTAGAGGAATTCTTAAAAATCGGTTATCTCCCTCGCTTCTCACCCCGATGTGGACTCAGAGGACTCCCAGTGCAAGGGGGAGTGGAGTGTCTGCGCCATTACATGTCTGTGGTTTGGCAGGGATAGCAGTGAGCTAGGCTAATCTGGCCAACAAAGCTAGACAATGGGAGGAAAGGAAGAGAGTAAGAGGGAGATGGGGAGGGGATGATGAGAGAGGAGGGGGGTTGTGGGAGGAGGGGGGTTGTGGGAGGAGGGGGGTTGTGGGAGGAGTAGTAGAAAGAGGCCAGAACGAAAGTTAGGCCAAGTTTTAAGCAAAGGTAAAGATCACCAAGGAAAAACTCTGAAGAACAAGGTATATGAATTTAAGAGGATTATGCAATTAGAATTCACTTGGCCTTCACGATATATTAACAGTAAGTGGCGGCCGGGCGGTGGTGGTGCATGCCTTTAATCCCAGCACTCGGGAGGCGGAGGTAGGTGGATCGCTGTGAGTTCGAGGCCAACCTGGTCTACAAAGCGAGTCCAGGACAGCCAAGGCTACACAGAGAGACCCTGTCTTGGGAAAACAAAACAAAAAAAAACAGTAAGTGTAGAAAACTAATGGCGTTAGTAGCTAAAGACACTTCCTGTCTTTTTTTTTTTTTTTTTTTTTTTTAGGTTTTTCGAGACAGGGTTTCTCTGTGTAACAGTCCTGGTTATCCCGGACTATCTTTTGTAGACCAGGCTGGCCTTGAATTCACAGAGATCTGCCTACCTCTGCCTCCCCAATGCTGGGATTAAAGGCATGCGCCAGCACGCCCAGCCCACACTTCCTGTCTTAATGATGTTCTCACTGCTGTGACAAAATATCCCAGCAACTTAGGGGGGAAGGGTTTATTTTGCTTTAGAGATCCTGGGGGAAGACAGTCCATCATGAGTGGCGCGCAGGAAGCTGCTGGTCACACCGTGTCCTCACTCAGGAAGCAGAGAGAGAACAGAAAGTGGGGCCAGGCTATGCCTCACCAACCACCATCAGGGATCCCCTTCTTTCAGTGAGGCTTCTCCCTGAAGATTTCACTACCTTCCCAGCACCCCAGGGGGTACACTTCACCCACCTCCTCTGGTCCAGTTTGAGTAACAGAACAGCTGTTAGATGCTGAGCCTTAATTCACAACGGCTGCTGGCTGAATTAGGGATCCCTGAAGTCGATGTGTTACAGGACATTAAATGCAGAAGCAGAGAAAGAAGGCACCATAGCCCGGGAGGCCACTACTTGAGGGTACCTGCTGCCACACTTAGAAACAAATTTTGACCTTGACCCAACTGGGAAAATCAAAAGGTTAATTCTACAGAATTTGGAAATATTTCTGGGATCAAACCCAGCTGAAGGGAAAGTCAGGACAAGTATCCCCCCTGCCCCCTACCACCCCCCCCCGCTGCCACCAACCCCATGTCTACTCTACCCCAGTCCCCCTTCCCCCGCTGCCACCAACCCCATGTCTACTCTACCCCCGTCCCCGTCCTACTAGGCCTCAGTCATTCTGTTCAATTCTGAAATCACAGGTTTCCATTGCTGTCTTTTTCTTTTAAGTCGCTCAGCCATAATTTCTAAAGTGACTGCCAAGGTTCCCCAAGACATTTAGCAAAGCAGTTGGTGTAAATAAACACAGAGCTAGTACACCACGAAGAGTATAAAAAGCCGCTCTAACGCACACCAGGGCACTTCTGCTGCACTTTTTGATGATGTAACAAAAAAGTGAGGAAACATCTGTCCGCCTAGTCCCACTTGTGTTAACGTCTTCCTTGCTGGAGTTCTGACATGCCGTAGCTCACCCTCTTCCCTAAAAGATCTAAGATATATCTAAGAGGTGGCAGTAGAATCACTAGAGGTCTAGTCCCAGGTAGGCTGCCTTGGACAAGATAAAGCCACCGCACTAGTGTCAAGCCACTGCTTTACGCTCAGTTAGGACGAGGGCACTTGTGGTCTGGAGAGCCGGGCGGCCTTACTGTTCACTACAGAATTCTGCACCCAAGTTTAACGTTCTGGAATCCCAAAACATTTTCAAGACTCTAAGTGTCTATGAGCCAGAAACTTTTTCTTTAAAATTCTCATCTTGCCTCCATAACACTCTGCAGTTTTAAATTTTTATTGTTTTGCTTATTTAGTTACTTTTTATTTATTTTGAGGCAGGGTCTCACTAAGGTAGCCTTGGCAGGCCTCAATAGAGATCAGCCTGTCTCTGCCTCCTGGGTGCTGGGATTAAAGGTGTGCGCCTTTATCACTGCCTTTTGATATTGACTGGTATTTATGTTTTTTTGGGGTTTTTTTTAGTTTTTTTCTTCAAGGAAAAACCTTAAATTTAGAACATTTCTCTGGCACTGGGGACTGAACCTAGAGATCTGAGACACCAGAGACTGGATCTAAGCATGCGCACTAACACAGAGCCTTGTCTCCAGGCCAGACATTGTTGCAGACTGAACATGTTCCTCCCATTCATATATGGACTGGTGTTTAGAGATGAGGATGAGGGCACAGGGTGGGGCTCTAGTCCCGTATGGTTGATATCCTTCTGAGGAGGGAAAGCCCAGAGCTTTCACTTGGTGAGCACAGTGTCAGAGAGACAGTGGGGAGGCAGCTGTTCACAAGCCAGGAATGGCCGCTTCATCAGAAACCAACTCCGACAGCACCAACCTAGAACTTTCAGAGCTATGACAGAATACATTTTTGTTGTTTAAGCCCTTTGGTCTGTATTATGTTATCATGGCAGCCTAAGCAGACCACCGCATACTTGTGTACACATTATTACCCCATGTGTTACCATGGGCAGGGGCTACTTCCCTGATTCAGGCTCATGTTCAATCCAGGGCTTTTTCTATACCAGGAATTTACCAGATAAGATATCACTCTATAGTCCAGGCTGGTCTGGAATTCACTATGTAGCTAAGCTTGACCTGGAACTGATGGTCATCCTCCTCCTGTATCAGCCTCCCAAATGCTGTGCCATCACACTTAGCTAATTTTAAGGCTTTTTTTTTTTTAAATAAAAGGTACTTATTTATTTGTGTGTGTGTGTGTGTGTGTGTGTGTGTGTGTGTGTGTGTGCAGGTCAGAGGACAACTCCTAAGAAGATTCATTTTACGATGTGTGTTCCAGGGATGGAACTAAAGCCCTCAGGTATAGGGGCAAGTGCCCCTTTTACCTGCTGAGCATCTCCAGGGCCCAACACTAGGTCTTTATCATCATGTCTCTACATCCAGAAGACGAAACAAAACCCAAACATCCGAAAGCATCCTGTCAGTCAGTTAGGTATGCTACTGCCTGAGAGAGCCAAGGAGTCAAGTGGAAGTGGAAGGAATTATTGTTGCTTCTTTGACTCCATACCAAGTAATTCCCGGGAAATTCTGTTTCTCCAGGACAAAAATCAGGTTCTGAGAGTGTTCCCCAATTCACCCCGGCAAACACCACGGATGGCACTTTGTGGAACAAGATGGATGTAAATTAGATTAGAGGTATCAATATATTTTATAGGGATTTTCATGTGGCAGAGGGTAATTGTAGGGTAGCAGGGGGCAGGCAGAGAAATGAGAATATAAGGAAGGGGAAGACATGAGAGACTGTTTCCGAGATGGAGGTTGAGGCTCTGCCATGTCAGCTGGCAGGGCCCAGAGCACAGAATACAAAACAGAAACTTAGGCTGTTCAGCAGAAGTCTCCTTAATTGGGACCAACTGTGGGTGAGGAATGCTGATTTTGCTGGCCGCAATTTGCTGGAGTTTTCTCTAGTTTCAGAGATTTCCCTTTTTGCCCGCCTCAAGCCTTTCCTGGACTCCTTCTTTTACTTCTTTCAAAGGGGCAAGGGTGAAAAAAAAAAAAAAATCAAGGCATTTTCCTGTCCTGTTCATATTGTTTCCAAGTCAGGAAATTGAAAGCCTTCAAAAGGCTGTAACAGAGCTGGAAATCCATTTTTTTTTTTAAATGGGCAAAATTCTCAGGGATGCTGTCAAGTTCACCTTCAAAACATTAAAGGAGCAGACTGTGGAATACGGGAAATGTGTTTCTATCTACACTCTGTTTCCTGACTAAAGTTAAACTAGTGTTTGTCTTACCTCAATTCCCCCAAGTATAGACAAGTGATTTAACTCCTATTAACCCAAATGCTTAGAAAGCTGAAATCAGGCTGGAGAGATAGCTCAGCTCTTCCAGAGGACCTGGGTTCAATTCCCAGCATCCATATGGCAGCTCACAACTGTCTCAAACTCCTGTTCCAGGGGATCTGGTATCCTCACACAGATGCACATGCAGTCAAAACACCAATAAGTGTATTAGTAAGTAAAATTTTTTAAAAAGAGAAATCTGAACATCAGGAAAAATGTGGGTATGTGGGGTTTGGCGGGTGGTGGTGGTGGTGGTCAAGGTCTCATTACATAAGCCTGGTTAGCCTGGACTCACAGAAATTGGCCTGCCTCTCCCTCCTGAGTGCTAAGATTAAAGGTGTGTGCCAATAGGCCTTGCCACAGATAATGATTTTTGACTTCTGGTCAAGAAAGCATCTTCATTCTAGAAGCTTGAAGGCAGCTTTCTAATGAAGACGCTCTACATTATAGACATCTGGGGGGCGGGGTGAACATGTTTGCCCTGGGTTCATAAGGGTACTTCCCACTGCCCCACCCCACTCACCCCTCCCTGAAGGCCTTCCTTCACCTCACAATTCCAACATCTCTGGTAAAGTGAAAAGGAGTGATACAAATGTTTGCACTTTCACATCTCTTGCAAACCAATAAGAAGCAGGAGCACACTAACAGTAATTTGAAAGGTAGAGAAAGCTCAAGAAGGGCCAGGTTTCCTGCGAGGACTAGAAAGAAACTATTTTGGCTTTTGCAGGCCATAGGGTCACTGTCACACTATTTATAGCAGCTCAAAGACAGTCAAGAAAAACTCAAAAACAAACTACTATGCTCCCACATAACTTTATTTATGGACACTGAAATTTGAACTTCAAATCTTTAGATGTCACGAAAGAGTCTTTTGATTTTTTTCAATCCCACACAAATATAAAACCAGCCGGGCATGGTGGCGCATGACTTTAATCCCAGCACTTGGGAGGCAGAGGCAGGTAGATCTCTGTGAGTTCGAGGCCAGCCTGGTCTACAAAGCGAGTCCAGGACAGCCAAGGTTACACATGGAAACCCTGTCTGGAAAAAACAACAACAAACAACAAACAAAACCAGGAAACAAACACAAAGCTATGTAAACCCAGAAGATAATGATCCCCCAATGGACAAACCCTGGCAGAAAAGTGATGACTTCTTAGTTTTCTACTTTTTACCCTTCTGGAGCCTTTCTGATCTTAGCTGTCCACAAGTCCCAACAAGACAGCCAGGAGTATTACTGGCTCCATTTGACTCAGGGATCAAAGGGGTTGGGGATGTGGCAGGAAAAGAAAAGGGAAGAGGCCTTAGTGTTGCCTGCACCTCACTGCCAGTCCTCCAGTTGAGGAGCAGGCACCAGCTCAAAGCAGGATGGGATTCCAGCACATTTGTATCTCATGGATGGATCATGTTAGGGTTGACAGGGACAAAACCCCTTTTTAGTCAGAAACAAATCCTGCTCCACAGACAGGTTGGAAGAAGTCATGCAGAGTGCACGTGTCCTGCACATGTTCCTGTTACACACGTGGCAACAAACGAAAGCCCTCGATATTAAAAAGCTGTCATTCATCGTCATAGCTTCCATCAGTTAGCTCAGAGGGAGTAGCAGGGCGAGTGGGCCCTCCATTCATTCTCCTGGCTCAAGAACACAAGCTAAACACCCATGCTAAGCAGTTCTGGCAGCCCCCAGAGCTTCAGGCCAGGCTGCTGGTGTGAAATGCTGATCTGGCAATAAACACCTCAAGCCTGGGAGCTAGTCTTTGAGAAATGAGGCTTTCCCTGCCACAAAACAAATCAACTGCCAGGCGCTCCCTTTGAACACATCACTCTTTTTTCTATTTTTGGGGGGGCAGGGGGAGCATATTCATATCACATCCAGTCTTCTCACATACACCAGAACTCCATGATTTCCATGATCACGTCCCGTCTCTTTCTCATTAGGAAGTCGGTTTTGCACCCTCTACCACACTGCTTCCATGTGCATGGAGGACATCACCTTTTTTCATATTCACCAGGCCTCCTTGTTCAGCCAAAAAGTATTGTATCTTGATTCCAAATAGAGAGATTGTGACTCACTCAAACTTTTCTGCTAATAATTATTCTAATGCTGTCCACATTTAATCTACCACAGAAAAATAAAATAAAAAACAAATCAGCAAAAACAGAAACACATTCTAAATTAAAAAACCTTCACAGAAAAAATCCTGCATGCTGACACCTCCAGTCTCTCTGTGCACACCCCTGTACTAATGGACAGAGAGAGAGAGAGACAGACAGACAGACAGACAGGCAGACAGGCAGGCAGACAGACATCAGGTCGAGGCTTAGAAGGGTAAGGTTTCTATTCAAGACAAGGGCAAGCAGGGCAGTGGTGGTGCACACCTTTAATTCCAGCACTTGGGAGGAAGAAGAGGGAGGATCTCTGTGAGTTCAAGGCCAGCCTGGTCTACAAAGCGTCCAGGACACCAGGACTGTTACACAGAGAAAACCTGTCTTTAAAAAAATATGTCTCAAGACAGGGGCAAGCTTGACAGTTGATGCTTTGTAGTAACACCTAAACTGAACGCCATCCAAACCCTGGGACTCACCATAGCCACAGGATTATTAAAGGATTTATGGCCAAGTTCAACTACTTGTTGTTTTCTGTTTCAAAAACAGCAGGGAGAAAGCAAGCCACTGCAGAGTGCAGCTGCTTCTCTCAAGGGGTTCACGCTCTGGAAATGTCTCAGGAGACAAGCTTGGATGAAGGTTGTCACTGTAACACAGGCCAGACATGGGGGGGGGGGAGTGTCACACACAACAATGTGTTGCCCTTTTCTCAACACGTAGAAGAAAATAAGTACCCCAGACTGGCAGAAGAGTCGTAAGTGAAACAGAAGATGAGGGCACGTTCCAGATTATATCAACTTTCCAATCCAGCTTGTGTAAACCCTGGGATGACTTTGAAGTGCTGGCCCCGGTGACTCTGGCTAGAGTTCTTTACTCCCAACACTTCTGCAGTCTCATTTAAATCCCAGGCCTAATGTGTCAATCACATATGCTGGCAGTGAGCAATGAGACGGGAGGACAGGGTAACAGTGATTTCTCTTTTTGTCCTCTGACCTCGGGCCACCAGTGAGCCCGAGTGGGACGTGGTTGGGACATGGGATGGCAGGAGGTTACAGCACTTTGTTATAGGGGAGTTTACTGACCCCTCAGCTGGTACCCCGATAGCATTATTTCAAGAGAAATGGTGGAGGGAGGTAGGAGAACTTAAGGACACACTTCACTTCCTGATTGAACTGTTTTTTGTTTTTTTTTCATCTGTGTGGATTCAACTGTCACGCTTTCCATTGTAGCAGAGCCATCCACGTATGCCTGAGACTGCTTTGTGGGACGTGGCTGTTCACTTAATCATCAGGCGGGCTGGGATCTGACTCAACATTAGCTATTACTTATACTTAGATTGGCTTTAACCAACAGAACCTCTGCGTTGCTGGAGAAAGATGCAGGGAGTCCTTGGTTTTACCGAAACGTAAGGCGGCTTTGTGGAAAACCACCTTAAATCATGCAGAAGAGGACCAGGAAGACCAATGAGCCGTCACAGATCTTTGCAGCACACGGTCCAGCATCAAGCATGCTGAAGCCTAGCTGACGGTTCCTCTAAATCCTGTGGCGTCCACGCAGCTGTCTAACTACCCACTTGTTTATCTGTCTAGCAGCTTGCATCAAACAAGTTTTCTACTTCTCCACTCATTAAGGCACTTCAGAAACCCAGTGATTATGAAGTGCTCACTGTGAAGACTTCTCCTTAATATGCTGCCTTTTTATAATGATCTATGGCACTTATTTTTGTCAAAAGAGCATGCATTTTACATTATATTTTCAGTGGAATTATAAGATAGACGCTAATTAATGCAAATATTATATTCCTTGTGATTATCACCAGATGTCATTATCCAAACAATAATTACCATATGCTTGGCATTTATTTATGTATGTCAAGTACTCTGTTGGGTACTTATACATGCATCTACACATAGAGGACATATACAACTTCACTTAATTTTCATATAGATCTTGTGATAAATATTTTACCTGTAAGATGACTAAAATGTAAGATTTCATGTTTAAGGTCACATGACTTATAAGAAAAAAGCCACAAGCTTAATATAAAATTTGTCTCGACCTTAAGCACCACATATATGTAACTACTCCCAACGTAAGACAGATAACTGAAGTGTTAGGGGTGGTCACGGGATAGCAAAACTCGATCAGGCATTTACTTGGATCACTAGGGGGCACTGGGCATCACTTCTGCAGCACATCAACAGGCAGCTTTCTGTTGCCACTCCACTGGAGAGCAAAGGTCGTTTATGCATCCCGAGGGTCCCCTTGCACAGGAAGGTGGTCTCAGGTCAGATTTAATTTGTATCTTCTCTGTCACTTCTGCACCGAACCTCAGTAGCCACTGACATTTGGGATTCAGAAGTGTGAAAAAGCACTGAGGTTAGTTCCCAGCCTTCAAAAAGCCTGCAAACCAAAACACACTTTGCTTGAAGAAGTGGCATACTCCTAGTAAGAGCAGCAGGGCTTTGACAAGATGAGCTTGTAGGATATGCCACGTAACTTGACAGAACCCTTCCACAATTTCCAACAAGAAATGAGTACAGATTGGGAGAAAACCAAGTGTGCTTAGGTGTCAGCTGAGGGCAGCCACTGGAGCCTTTGACAGGGTTTACATGTGGTAGGTGGTTCACTCTTTCTGTAATGCTCTGTTACAGCATCTTTCTCCTTGGAAAACTTACAGAAGAACTACCAGGTCCCATAATAATCCTAGTTGTGACCTTCTGGAAAGGAAAGCTTTGCACAAGATTCCAGACACCACTCCCCTGCGGTCAGGGGAAGAGGAAGTGCCAGATGAGTCTCCCTAAGTAGGACCACAGTATGGAGCTACCTGGCTGAGGTCATCTGCTCCTCGGGGAGGAGAGAGGTACAGAGAGAACAGGGAGGTACAGACCCCAACACGGGTCACTCCACACATGGATGCAACCAAGACCGTCCATGACCACCGAGAACTGGCTGGACCATCTGCATCTCCAGCCATTAAGATTAGACCAGCAAGAAATACAAATGGTACTTCTGCTTTTAGGATTTTGATTAGGACTCAGAGTTGAAGTTGTCAACTAGCTGGCTCCCCAAGGCATTGGGGTCAACTTGGCAACCCCTGCTTCCCGATCACAGGAAGTCCCGCTCACTAGCTTCCTATTTCTTTGCAACGTCCCCTGGCAACTGCGCATTGGTCTTCTTGATTCCAAGGTAATGCTTGCTTTATAGGGATGTAAAACCATGTAGACTGTAGAAGATGATTCTGTATCAAAACACAGAGATCCATGGAGTGGGGCTGTGGGACGGATATATCCGTGTCTATCTCCTACCCATGAGGCAGATAGGAAACTCCTGCCAAGCGCCACAGTTAAAGAGGAAATGCAAAATTCTTGTGCCTGCCTGGATGAAAATTAGCCCCAAATATTTTCCCACGTCAGTGGCAGATGGACCTGTCAGCCAGTTTTAGAGAACTTCATTTAATGACTCCACTGAAGATTCAGTTTACGATATGAACTACGAAGCCAGGTATGGTGGCCCATACATTTAAGCCCAGCACCCAGGCGGCAGAGACAGTAGGAGCTCTGTAAATTCGAGGACAGCCAGGTCTCCAGAGTGAATTCCAGGACAGCCAGAGCTAAATAGTGAGACCCTGTGTCCAAAAAACAAAACAACAACAAAATCTCCAATCAAACAAACAAACAAACAAACAAAAAACAGATGAACTACAATGTGTGTGAACTATCCATACCAAGAGGCTATCCAGCATGGAACTTGGAAGAAGCTTCTGAAAGCTCCTTCCATTCAGGGATCTTGAGGAGAGGAGTCAAGATCGTGGCACAAGAGTAAAGCCACAGGTGCAGGTTGCCTAACAGAGAGATTACAGGGATTGCTTCCTTGTCAGAACACTGACGTTGTGGGCTAAGAACCAGATGCAGAACACCGGTGTTTTTGTAGCAAGCATGTTTTAACGCACTGTTACGCCACACCTGCTACTATTCCTGCAATCACACAAGGAAACCTTGGGGCAGGACAGAAGCCTTTCCTGGCCAGTGACAAAGACAGACACAGGTGTTGGGGTGGGGCAGGGTGGGGCGGGGTTGCTTAGCCTTGTTCCATTTTCAACCCACCTCTAGAGAAGAAGTCTTAAGAACTGCTGGATGTGGTCTGCAGGAGGAATTTTTCTTCAGGGTGAAAATGTGGAGAATTTCGACATAAGGAGTCAAGTGAAGGCAAAATGCTGACTTGAAAGTGAACAGTAAGGAAGTGGGGATTTTGAGGGATTCTTAAGGAGTCGGCTTCCCTGCTTGGCCACAACCCAGGGTATTATCAACCTCTATGTGCAGAAAAGGCAAAGGTTTAGTTGTTCCTGGACCCTGCAGAGCCGCTTAGTAGAGATACATAAAATAATTCAGAGGTGGTAAAAGTAGTTTTGTTGGAGAATTAATAAGGACATATGAAGGATTCCAGAAGCTATGCTTTTCATGTGTCTGAAATATGATTATAATGCTGAAGACTAGGTAAACGTGAGGAGAAAGATCACATGAGGGCTGAAGATTTACATACTTCGCTGTGTTCTCATTTGTTTGTTTTTTCCTTTGTCTCTTTCTTTTCTTCTTTCTTTCTTTTTGGTTTTTTAAGACAGGTTTTCCCTGTGCAGCCTTGGACTCACTTTGTAGACCAGGCTGGCCTTGAACTCAGAGATCCGCCTGCCTCTGCCATCCTGAGCATTCAATCATCTGTTTCTTAGACCACCTCCCCTTAGCAGTTTACACAGTTATGAGGCAAGCTTTTCACGTTAAAGCTGCTCTGTTCACTCCCTAGAAAATTCCATTTAGGATCTTGTTTTCCACATTAGGTAGGAAAAGATGAATTCTCTTTCAAATGTCTGCCTTATGGGTCTTTCCCCCACATGTAAGAACGCGGGGAGTACAAAAGCTGTCAAATCTCACAAGCCACACCATGTTAATTCTTGCTCTATAGCCTCTATATAAAAATCAAATGAGGTTGACACAGATGTACATGCTTACAATGATGTCCCTCCTGAGCTGGCCCAGAGGGACCCACAAGTTTGAGGCCAGCAGAAACTATACAGCAAGACCCTGTCTCAAAATACCAACAAAAACAAGGTGTGAGAAAATTGGTTAATACAGCAGGACAAAATAAAGCTGCCCCACGTGGTAGGAACAGCACAAGCTGTAGAGTTCTAACACAGACCACAGGCTTACAGAAGTCAGAGCAGGCAAAGAAAGCCGCAGCTGTGTTTTGCTGGATCCTAAAGTTTTATTACACATGAGTCACAGGGAGAGCGGTTCGCAGAGCATTTGTAAGTCACCCTTCTGGCTCTTTCAACTACCTCTGCTTGCTACTTCCATCTCACTCACATGGCCTCCTCCACACACCAGAAGGCGGCTTCCAATCCCATTGCTTCACTGGACTCTCACAAGGGCTAGCAAAGACCGATATGCTAATCTATGCGCATCTATATGCTAATCCAACTAGGGCATTTTAGGTACACCTTTCTGACTTCTGGGTTGCATCAGACATTGTCAGTCATTCCTTGAAATTCTTCCTCTGTTCACCCTAGTGACAGCGTTCTTTTCCTATTCCTCCTCGTCCCAATGTCTTCCTCTTTCTCTGTTTATGCACTAAACTCTGGTCATTCATTCCATGTGTCCCTTGACTTTACTTGTTGATTTAGCAGTGCAGGGGACTGAACCCAACTTTGTGTTCTACCACTGTGCACAGATAGGAACTTGCTGAACAGCTCAGACTAACCTTTTACTCACTATGTATGCAGCCCAGGTTGGCCTAGAACTTGAACTCAGAATCTTCCTGCCTCAGTTTCCCAAATCCTACGATACAGATATGTACTTCCACACCCAGATTGACTTTCTCCCATAAGTTCTCCTAAGAGTCTGCAGCCATGATAGGACAGTATCTCCTTATACAGAGTTTGAATAAGGTAGAAAGGTTTGGTCAACATATCAGTTGTTGACTCTAAGTCACCATGTCCATATGAAAATACCTTCTCCCAAACAGAGTGGCTAGAGGTAACTACAGTACATATCAGGAAAGAAAAAGAACATTTGCTAAGTGTTTTCTTCATTTTATTAGAAGTTCTAGCTTTGAGCATTTACCTGCCAGTGACCAGCCTGCCTACCTAATGTTTTAACCCAGTGGCTCTGGTACCTGGGAAAGACAGACCAGCAACTTGTTAGTGCCCTCTTTAGCTTAACAACAATAACTCATATAAGCTGGGAGTGGTGGTGCACACTTTTGATCCCAGCACTTCTGAAGCAGAGGCAGGTGGATCTCTGTGAGTTCAAAGCCAGCCTGGTCTACAGAGTGAGTTCCAGGACAGCCATGAGTACACTGACAGCCATGAGTACACTGAGGAGTTCTGTCTTGAAAAACCAATCAATAAGGCCGGGCGTGGTGGTGCATGCCTTTAATCCCAGCACTCTGGAGGCAGCTGTGAGTTCGAGGTCAGCCTGGTCTACAAAGTCCAGGACAGGCAAGGCTACACAGAGAAACCCTGCCTCAAAAAAAAAAAAAAAAAAGAAAAACCAATCAATAAATCAATCACATATATTTACTTGCTAAATAGAAGCCAATCCTTTACAACGTTCCCAGTGTATTTCTGCAAAGTTTCCCTATACAGTGGCTCAGAGCAGGTTAAAACGGCATGTCGGGAGCCATATCTGCTGTAACTATGTGTAAAATTACTTGACTTACCGTAAGAGCCTCTTAAAACTATGAAACCTCTCACCATTTCTGGGTGAAACGTTGCTGCTGCTGCCCAAGGAAGACTGTGCGAGCCAACGAGCACTGTCGTTTTGAAGGGTTTAATACAGAAGTACTGTTGAGCTAACTCATCACCCGAGCAAGCATCGTCTCTAATAAGGACGCCTGAAAGACACTCTCTAACCACTCTTCAATCCCAGATGGTAGTCAAACATAAGGTCACTAAATTTTCCTGTCATGCACTGGATAGTGGGATTTAATTAAATAGAGGCTTCTCTAGTTACTCAATTATGGGTTGAAATTTAATATAGCACAACTGCGTCTGCTTTTTACATTTATAAAATATGCGATGTACCCTTACAGGGGGCAGAATTTATGCTCCAGTGGCCCAGAAACAGCACATTTAAAAGTATTACATGACTATCTTTTCCCCGTGAAACAGGTCCTTCTCCTTAGATACATGGCGCTCCTCCTTAGGAAGGCAAGCCATGAGGGACTAGAACTGTCTTTAGTTGTGTGTGTTGGGGGGGGGGGAGAATGATGTCTAATCCATTCTCACATCCTAGACAGAGCACTATACAAGGTAACCTTTCATTTGAGCCTCCCTTCACCCAAAGCACAGCCCATACATTCTTTCCTAATGTAAAGATTTCCAATAACAGCATAAAACTAGCAGTTAATAATAGGTCCCAGCATGTAAATTACAGTGGTCTCCAAAAATAAAGCTTCATGGGGGAAAAATTTGCAAGTTACCACTGTGAGGTAGACACAGTAAAAGAACAGTGTCCTCACACCACGGAAATCTGGATGTCTCGGCGAAACTGGCAGACACAAATACCCAGAACGCAATCCTCAGAATTTTTTTTTTTTTTTGTAAAGTGTAACCCAAGCCATGCCTTTTCCCTACCTCGCCTCTCTGTCTCCCCATCCTCACCCAACCTTCCAATTAAGTAGCCAGAGCTTGTTCATAAGCCTAAATTTCTTTTACACTGCTGGAGAAACGGAAGACAAAGGCGTAGCCCATTATCTTCCTAGCGCCTTACCTAGGGTGACCAGAAGCGCTGGTTTCTTTGTGCATGAGAATGCTTGCTAAGGATTTTGAATATATGCTCCCCCTCAAAGCCCTCCAGAGCATAAGTAGCTCCTTCCCCCACCAAGATTCTTCCTCTTCCCTTATCAGTCCCACCAAGGAGCACAGGGCAGGTTTGTCCAAAGGAATCCATTAAGAAATTCCATGGAAGAGAAAGTTCACTTGTCTCTATAATCCAGGGAAGTTGGGTCTTCAGTCCCGCTGTGGGGGAGGGGAAGAGCAGTGATCCGGCCCTGGAGGGCATTGTAATTTTTTATAGACCTCTCGCCTTCATCTTTATTTCAAAACCAACCGCCTTCTTATCTTTAAGTCATTTAGTTCATGCACTGCTTACTCTTGGTGAAATATCTTTGTTGAGGGTTCTGAAGGTTTTCACTTGAGAGAGCAGGACAGCTGAATGCCACATTGTGCACAGGGGTCAAAGGTCGGTGTCGGAGCAAAAGCCCCACTAATGCATTGTGAAAGACCTTCATTTTCACCAGCCAGTTTTCCATGCTTGTGAAAGTAAGCACGTCGCTCACCTATGACAATGCTTTCAATAAGAGGAATGAAAACAAAAAGGGGGTCTTAATTCTTAAGCAGTAAGTGAATGAATGATGTAAAGACCTTATAAAGAAACCAGGTGTTCAGGGGAGGGAGAAGGCATGTTTGTGCCTCAGGCATCACATGCCTTGCACTCAAAGATAAAGAAGGCATCGCGAAGAGAATAGTAGGAAATTGAAAAGATTTAAACTTCTCAAACTCCCACCTACACACACCAGATTCACCACACAATTCTGAAACGGAGACAGCCTGTGTTGGTTTATAGAATCACTGTGGAAGTTCTGGAGTGCCCGACAAATATGGCTACTTAATCAGTTTTTGGAGTGGTGTTGGCTTCCAATACTCCACAATAGCAAACAGTGTATTTGTGGGAAGTCCTCACCAATGTACTCTCCAGCCATGTAAAAGGCATCCCTCTCCAAACTGCTCTACCCTCACGATGAAGCTCTCACCTCCTGGCAGGAAAACCCTCACACAGGGTAAAACTTAAGGCTGGAACTTAAGGCTTATGGAACCAATCACTGGTAAAGTTAGTATTAGATCTCTGGGAGCTTCATGCCTTTGCTTCAGCACCAAAAATGTATTTCAGCAGGGCGAGGTGGGTGGTGCACACCTTTAACCCCAGCACTCGGGAGGCAGAGGCAGCAGGAGCCTGTGAGTTCAAGGCCAACCTGGTCTACAAAGCGAGTCCAGGACAGCCAAGGCTACACAGAGAGATCCCGTCTTAAAAAAAAAAAAAAAAAGCACTCCAATATGGCTGGATATAAGACACTGGTTGGGCATATGCTTAGTGGGACATCAACTCCTTCCCTGCCTCTCTGGAAGGCCACTGTATGGTGCTGTCTTTCAAAGTTTCTCCTGAAGGTCAGAGATAGCATATTTGTTAATTAAGCACTCTGGAGACAGAGGCAGGAGAATCACAAGTTCATGGCCACCCTAGTTTATATGTCTCCATCTCAAAACAAAGATGACTACTCTATTACCTCCTCCAGTCAAGAGCAAGAACAGTTTTTGTTATCTACAGATACATATCTTGGGGGGAAAGACAAGTTTGAGAACACAGGAAATGAATGGCTAGGAAATTACTTTGATATGAACAAGATTTTCTTGGGCAACTGTGAACAAAATCTGTTCTGAGGCTTTGGGATCAGTCTGAGCTTTTGGCATAATCCTTAAAGAAATCAGAGGAAGGAAGAATGAAATTAAAAGAGAAAGTTAATCAAAATCAAACTGGTTTTGTTTCTAGAGAAGGCTCCTTCCTGCCATTGGCAGGAACAAAAGCCATCCTGCTTGCCCCTCTACCATGAGGCTCTAGTGCAGCGTAGATGCCGGCCTCTGCTCAGTTTCCACCACAGCCTCCGGCACTCCAAAACATCTCTGCTTGCCTTTCTGAGACTTGGGGAGAGCAAAGTCCTAATGGGGCACTCTTTGGTGGTGGCTTTGGACATCAACCAAGTGTCAGGGTTGTGTAAATATGAAATTACACAATTATCGCTCCAAAGAAGTTGAAAATGAATGCACTAAAAATATGTCCTCTTTCCCACTTGAGGGGATGAGAAATATACCCGACCAAAGACCAAGCCTGTAGTTCCCAATCTCATGTTAAAGAAGAGGAACCCTTTCACCTGGTCTTTGAGCAGGGATCCTCAGTGTGTAAAACCCTGCTTTGCTTGGCAGGGTCCACCTCCCACTCCTTCCTCCTCCCCTCCCTCCAGGAACATTCTGAGTTGGAGCATTTTCATTCAACACGAAAGCACAGCAAGTCATCTGGTACCTAGAGTGTAGAAAGGTCCTTCCCAGGGAAGAGCCTTGAGTACTCATTACGTGTAAAACTCCTCACAGCCACAAGTCCTTGTAACAGCAAATTATACAGACAGGCGCCAACGAAGCTCAGGCCTGCAGCTCAGAATCCTAGAACCCACAGGGGTTTCTCCTGCTTTTCCAACTCAGCCCTCCACGCCCATATCCACAGCGCACTATATCCACCGTTGGCTTTAAAATGGGACAGGGTTTTTAACGGTGTGAGGCAATGTGAAAGCAATGGCTTTCTAGAACTTTTTTAAATCTCCTCTAAACTTTTAAGGGTTGTTTATTTGTTTGTTTTTGCTTGGGTCAAGTTTTCTTAGCAATTTGCCTTTTTCAAGGTTGCTGTTTTTCCCCAATGTAGTTTTGATTTAAAAAGTAACTTTCTTGCAGGGCGGTGGTGGTGCATGCCTTTAGTCCCAGCACTGGGGAGGCAGAGGCAGGTGGATCCCTGTGAGTTTGAGCCCAGCCTTGAGTTCAGGACAGTCAAAGCTACACAGAGAAACCCTGTCTTGGAAAAAAAAAAGTAACTTTCTTTGTGTTTAATACTTAAACTAGACAATCGGGCATAAAGAGGCTTGGAAATGCACCAGATCTTGGGAAGGAGTTCCTGTGATGGGAGGAGCAGAGATGCAGGCGCGCACCAGAGAGCGGCCTCTCAGCAGCTCAGCTCGAGCAGGGGAGCAAGGGGTGTGTGCAGAGGGCTCCGCAGCATCGGATGCTCAGGCCATTTCTTCTTTTCCTCCTCTCCTCTAAAAAATATATATATATATATATTTTTTGATGTGTCTTATATAGCTTAGGCTGGGCGAGAACTCCTGATCCTCCTGCCCCCATCTCCCACGCGCTAGGATTACAGAGGTATGCCACCTGCCCAGACATGCAGAAAACCATTTCAGGATGGCAAGAGCGGCATCCATGGCTCCACTGCCATCCCCTGGTGCTTTCCATTTATCCCTCTACACTTCACCTCTGAGTTTCCCTGCTGAATGCAAGGGTCAGAGGTGGGAGCAAGGATATGAGGTGGACGGAAATATTCTGATTACTCTTGAATCTTTGGGCTGAAGTCATATAATCAGTGATGCTGTATTTGGGTGTATTATTTTGCTGGCAGAAGTGTTCTGACTTAGAATTAGCTAGATTGAATTTATAAAATAAAGACAAAGTAAAGCCAAGGCTCGCCAGAGCAGATCGATATTTGAAACCCAGACACCAAATCCAGACCTTCTTTTGGGACGCTCCTATGAGCTCAATGCTTTTCTGGAACAGCAACACTTTCCCCAAAGGTTGGACACTCTGGGGGATCAAAGCTACTTCTACAATGATTAGCTCTGTGCAAATTCCCAGAATTAGTTAGCAGGGAAGCTCTCATAGCAGGCTGTGCATGGATAATCAGTCATACCCTCCCTCCTGCAGGGGGCTCATGGTTAAGTTTCTCAAGAAGACTTGGTCTCTTTCATGCCCTGGGGTTTTGAGGTCAGGGGTGGAGTTTGATAGAAGCTTCTAGGAGGCAGTAGCATGCAAATGCTCGCTTCAGACCACAGTTTTGCCTGGGAGTTCCTACAAGGATCTCAGAACAGAAAACCACCTAGAAGATAATGGCAAATAGGATCGCCTATATAGGTTGAAAGCAATTTCTATAAATTGTGTGTGTGTGTGTGTGTGTGTGTGTGTGAGTGTGTGTGTGTGTGTTAGTGGAAGAGGTTCTATTACTGTACCTCCTCCATATTTAATTTCTGAGAGTGGAGAGGGAGGATTCCTAATAACGAGATGAGGAAAATTAATGAATTAACATGCTGCTCATGCTAGCTCCAAGGCAATCATTCTAAAATGCGTCTTGATCGCCAAGAACCGAGCCTTTGTGAGCTGTACATACTCAGAGGCACCTTCCTGGGAGAAGGTCGCTTGCTGTCTTCTCTGAGGTCAGCTCAACGTGACCTAGAGGGGAATCTGTTGACCCCAAATATTAGAGGACCCACTCATGGGGCCTGGGGTGCTGAAGGGAGCTCTAAGTCCTGGAAGAAGACAAGAGTCACATTGAACAGGATGGTGACTGGGTTGACAGCCACAGGGAACTGCACGGATGGTAACTTGGAACTTATGAGATATATTGTAACACAATATGAGACGGGGTTTCAAGAAGGAGCCTTTTCCATACAGGAGCAAGGGGTGAGGGGAAAAGGTCTAGAATGTGTGCCCAGGAACACTTGCCATCTCAGCCACTGAGCCTGGCAAAACAGTCTAGAAACCCAGGACACTGGGAGTAAAATCCCAATGTTTTCGCCTTAAGGGCACTTTGGTAATATCCTGTTGTCTGTGTGCTGGGGATTGAGGCCAGGGCCTTTTATGTTAGGTAAGTGCTGACCACCAAGCAATTAACTCCAAACCTTTGGATTTTAAAGTCGTTAAAACCCTACTTTTAAACTCATGCCGTTGGCAGACCACCAGGATCAAAACCTGACCGTCTAGTACAGTATTGTGAAAGAATTGAAAATAATGTGGGGAGATGTTCCAAGCCTGAAAAGTCACTTTCTCACACAGAAAGCCGATGTGTTTATAGGAGCATATGCAAGTGTCCTGGGCCCACTACCACAGAGCCTCAAGAACAGGGCAGGGGGGTGGGGCTAGGACACTGAGAAGTCAAGAGTGGGAAGGCCTTTATGACAGCATTCTGTATGCATTGCCTATTGATCCCAGGGCCCCATAAACCCTCTTTAAGGTATATCTAGGACCCGGACACTCCCTCCCCCCCCCCTCTTTTTTTTTTTTTTTTTTGTTTTTTTTATATTTTTTGGTTTTTCAAGACAACGTTTCTCTGTGTTAGCCCTGGCTGTCCTGGACTTGCTTTGTAGACCAGGCTGGCCTCGAACTCAAAGGGATCCACCTGCCTCTGCCTCCCAAGTGCTGGGGTTAAAGGCGTGCGCCACCGCTGTCACCACTCAGCTTTTTTTTTTTTTTAAATGCCAGAAACTTTCTGAACTCTCTACAGACTTCTCTGCAGTTTTCATCTAAACACTCATTGTTTCCTTAATATACTGCCCCTTAGCCTGGGCATAAATGTTCCCTCCTAGTTAAGACTTGCTTGCCTTCCACTTCCAGCTACTATTACTCTGATACAGGGATCAGCACTTAACTCCAATGCAGGTTAATCTCATTCTACCAAGGAGCTGAATAAATGGGTGGCCTTCCATTTCCTTTGTAGTGACTAACACAATTCTTCACATGAGGTAGGTCATTAATAACTGCTTAAGCGCCAGTGGTCATTAATAGCGTCCATCCTGCGTACCTGTCATACTGCAGCAAACAGGATTTGGCTCAAGCTGAACAGATCTGTGGGGGCTGGAGGGGGACACGTCTGTGATGCTCTCGTGCTTTTGAACAGTTGGTCCCTAACTGCTGCTGCTGTTTTGCCGGAGTTAGTACACCACCGCGGTGAGGGAGGGGCTCTGAAATTAAAAGCCTGGGGCCACTTCCAGTTTTTTTCTCTGTATTTGTGTTTGAAGACAAGAGCTCTCAGTTTTCTGTTCCTGCTACCTTGCCTGCTGCAGGCTGCTGAGTTTTGCTGCCATGACGGATCCTGTTTCTCTGTAACTGTACACCCACCTGTCATGACAGACTCTTACCTTCTGGAACCATAAGCACAAACAAACTCCTTCTTTTATTTTTTTATTTTTTGTTTCTCGAGACAGAGTTTCTCTGTGTAACAGCCCTGGCTGTCCTGGACTCCCTTTGTAGACCAGGCAGGCCTCGAACTCAGAGATCTGCCTGTCTCTGCCTTCTGAGTGCTGCGATTAAAGGCGTGCGCCACCACACCTGGCTAAACTCCTTTTATAAGCTACTTTGGTCATGGTATTTTATCACAGCAATTGATACACAATTTAAATGCGACCTGACACAGGATAAACAGACATCTAAATCTGTCACATTATATGAGCTCCTGTCATGTATTCTACCAGTGTTTTTTAGTCACCATCACAAGATCATTACCAAATGTCACGCCTATGTCACATAAAGGTCTTCGGACCTGGCAAGCTATGACTGGACAAAGCTAGCACTATATCATGAGGGAATATGGAAAAAAACAGACATAAATAGACTCGTTAGAAAGCAACTTCTCAGGAGGTTGGGGAATCTCATTAGCAGATTTTTTTTTTAATAGAAGTGACCATCCCCAAAGGGATCTTGCTTATTCTCAAGTTTATAGATAGCTGCAAGTCCCTCAGTCTTACATATTGTAAAAAGGAACGGTTACATCACTATCATCTTCCTTGGTAGTTGCAAGGAGAAAGCAGGAGAACACTCATAAAGCACCTGGCTCCGTCCCCAGCAAATGCAGGTGAATAGACCATTCCCTCTGTCCGCTTCATTGAGACCACTAACCTGTTATGCAAATGGCACCTGCAGTAATACACTAAGTAGTGTATTGTAAGATACACACACACATATATGCACACACATACATACAGTGCCTTCTGTCTGCCTATGTGTTACATCAATCATTTCTTGACTGAGCTGAACATTTCAGGACCAGTGACCAAGCTGTTGTATATTCTGTGCATATGCATGCAAAGAGGGAAGTGGGGACAAAGAATTTTGACGTTCCTTCCTTTACAATATTTTGTCCCTGACCAGGTATGGCAGCACTCACCAGTAATCCGAGCACTGGGGAGGCCGATACAGGAAGACTGTGAGTTTGAGGCCAGCCTGAGCTACCTAATGAGATCTTACCTTAAATTCTCCTTTTCCTTTCTCAGAGTTGAACAGAGCCCGAAGAAGCCTTCTAAGATCTAAAGCATCGCCCACTAGTTGAGCATTTCCAGGAAGTCCCTGAAGTTGGAATTATCTGACTGTGCTTTACTGTCAGGGACAAGGACAGCTTCTTATTTCCTGAACTTAACTAGAGATGACATTCGTCTCTAGGCCCTAAAAGAACAAGCCAGTGGCATCAAGTAAGGCTTCCAGATGTCCTGTGTCACATCATGCTAGGAGCTCTTCAGATTGGGTAGGGGAAAAATAAAATCAGTCACCAGTCTCAAAGGATTCTGCCTCAGAGGCAGAGACTCTACTCATTCTTCGGTCCTATGAGTAAAGAAGCTTCTCCGATGGAGGACCCAGGCAGACAGTGGGGAAGATGACACCCCTCATGACCCTCCCCTCTTCCAACATAAAATCATGTCTCTCTAGAACAGTCTTATTTTTCTCTTCCGGGTGCAGTTTAAATGCCACCTCCCCTAGGAAGCCATCCATAGCCCTTCCAAGGATGGTGCCTCCAAAGACGGCCCTGACTGTATGCATCTCACACTTCCTCAACATACTGTATTCTTCTGCCATTATTCACCCTTGAATCCATTAACTTTAAATTTTTTTAACTTAAAATTTTAAATTATTATTATTATATTATTATTATTATTAATGTGTATTATATAAGTACAGGTATATGCAAGCCAGGTGAGTGCAATACACAATGTGCTACTAAAGGTCAGAGGTCAACTTTTGGAAGCTGATTCTTTCCTTCTACCTTGGGATCCAGGAACTGAACTCAGTTCATCAGGCTTGTGCGTCAAGCAGTTTTAAACCCATGGCACCATCTCACTGGCCTGCATATATTAACTTGTCTGTTTTCACTGAAGGACTACAAGCTTCTGAAATATGGGATCTGCTCCTTCCTTGCTGCACAGTGCTATATTCCCAGTTGCATGCCTGACACCTGATGTGCTCACTTGAGTCTGAAGAATAAGTGAACGGCTGGATAACTAAATCTAGGTTCTTTGGGATTCAGCTGTTTCTCTGGCCCCAGCATAGTAATTGGCACAGAGTTAGTTAATCACGCACAGTAAATGCTGAATGAATATTTCTGCTGGAAAAGACAGATCAAGTTTTAAGAAGAGATCTATATTTATGTAAGTTGCCATTAAAATATAAGTATACTATAAATAATGCAGAATTTAGACTATTAGAAATCTAAAGGTAGGCAATTAAGATCAAAGATTCTAAGTCAGGGGGCTGTTTGGACTATTACACTGATAAGCTCCATCCTTAGAGCCCCAGCAAGCTGGAGGAATGGCGCACACCTTTAACTCCAGCACTTGGGAGGCACAGAGGCAAGTAGATCTCTGAGTTCAAGGCCAGCCAGGGGAGCTGGGAGGGAGAAAAGAAAGAAAGTTAAGGAAGAAACACAATTTAAAGAGCTGGGAAGTTTCTTGTGGGTGAAAGGAACCTAAATTGGTCCATGCTTGCCCTTGTGTAAGCAAGCTTGTGTTTAAAGCACTCTGCTTTCCACATTACCTCACTGTCCTCACCACGTCACAGAGAAAGAAACCGATGCAGTGCAGGGACTTACAAATCAGGTCAGTTGACTCCAAGTGTACAAATATTCTCTTTCACCTTCCTGCCAGAGTCCGAGGCTAACCCAAAGCCTGTGCCAAGAGGCCTCCACTTAGCTTCAACTTCAGGGCCTTCAGCACGTAGCATCTCCAGGGGCCTGGACTGGTGCCAGCGAGAATGGCCTCCTGTTACTACGGTAGTTAGAGGCAGACCTAGGTGTGATGACAAGCCAGTCCCTCCACTGTGATCTTGGGCATGCCTACTCACTCTCAACCTCTTTCTTCATTTGTGAGATGGGATAATATACTAATAAATAATAATAATAATAATAATAATAATAATAATAATGATAATGATAATAATGATAATAATATAATAATAACTCCACATGGCCCAGAAGACTAAATGGGTGTCCATAAAGCCTTTAGCCTCTGCAGCACTTCAGAGTGCCAGGGTATAGTGAGAAAAGGTGATTGGGGGAGGTGGGGGAGTATGGGGGATGGGGCGGGGGGGGGAGGGCTACTACTGCACTCAGCTCTCCTGTTGTTAGCTTGCTTCCTGCTCAGCTCATCCCTCCTTTCTCCTTGCGCGCTTCTAAGCCAGAGCAGAGCCCTTGCAGGAAGAGGTTAAGCCTGCAAATGAGGTTTGCCTGTGGTGTGCATGTCTAGCCTCATAAAACCCCTTAACGAGAAGCAGCTCGTTGGTTCTGCTGTCCCCTAGGCAATTGTCCTCTCACAGAGGCGGCATGTGTGCCAAACCAAAACTCTGTCCGAGGGAGTTGCCCTGTGGCTCTGTGGGTGTGAGGCACATGCAGTGGGCAGGTATCACTCCCACCTGTTCACAGGCTATGTCTGAGGGCCATTTCCAAGGGGAGTGTAGGTAGGCTGAAGACTTCAGACTTCCTATTTGAAAGGCAGAGGAGAGAATAGTTCTCTCCAGGGGGCTTGGGGTGTGCAAGACAATACTTGGGGACACATCCTTCCATGGCAGAGGCCGTAGTGCTGGCCATCTGCTCTAGGGCAAGGAGGCATGGGGCTGAGCGCAGACCAAAAGCTAGTCACAAAGCATGTGAGGGCCAATTAACTCATCCTCCTTATATCCTCACGTCCTCCCTGTGAGATCTCCTTCTGAGCTTGAGGGAGCCGGAGCATGCAGGGAAAACATCTCTTTGATCCCCTACGGGCTTCAGCTAAACATCATTTCCAGGAAGTTTCTAGTTGTCCCCAGAGCAGAGGCATGGATGGGCTGAGCTCCCTCCCCCTCTGTGGACCAGAGCCAGGCTAGTTAAGCTTTATAACTGAAGTGTAGCAATTGGAAGACAGACCCACACTTTACAACATCTCCTCTCTCCTTGCCTACCAGTCAGGTCCGGCCTGCAGATCTAGGGCTTGGATGGAGAGGAAACCACAGGCTTAGCCCCGACCCTCTGGGGAGGTGTAAGGAGACCTCTTTTCTCTTTTCTCCCCACCCCCCACGCAGCACACCTGCCCAGAAACTGAGCCAGGTGTGTACTCAACTGCTGTGCCTCCAGAACAGAGCACTTAGCTCACTCAACAACAGCCAAGTGCCCTGGGGACAGAGTGACTTTTCTGGAACAGCATGGGACCAAAGAAGAGGAACAGGAAAAAAAAAAAAAAAAAAAAAAAAAAAAAAAATCAACTGAGAAGAAACTTTGTACCCAGAGAGGATGGATGTTTGGGAAGAAGCAGTGATGGACGCTGGGAATTACTTAGAGGATCTCCAGGCCTTCTGGGGTTTAGGGAAGACAAGGAGCACTTCTCAGCGAGGTGGCAATGCTCCAATTCCCTCAGGGCACAACACGTGTGGAACCCAAGTTAGCAGTGCTGTTACAGCCTGGGGGCTATGAACCTCACCTTCCTCCCACCTTCTTCAGGAGGCACCACGCAGCTGTGTACAACTTAGTCCAAAGTCTCACCCAAAGAATCCCCAGAGGCCCCTAAATGGACCCATTCTCCAGTTACGAACAGCCTCACCAGTCGTGGGGACAATCCTGCCAGTCACTACATTCTGGAGGCTCTGCAAGTCTGCAGCCTGTGTACTGTATGGTCGGGGCCAAAAAAAAAAAAAAAAGTTTTGAGGCCTGTGCCCACAGTTCTACAGAAGAAAACAGGTCTCCTTCCCAAGCATTGGCCAATTCTTGGCTCCCTCCAAGGAAACCAGCGGGAAGCAGGAGCCTGTCTCTCTAGGGGGCCAGGGCTGGGTTATCCAGGAGAGCTAGGCAGTAAAGCACACTGTAGGCGTGGCCACCGCACCTAGCACAGGGTTCTCTCAGTCCACTTCCGACCTCCAACTCCCCCAAGTCACTCAAGTCTGAGGGAAGCTAATGTACATCTCGTCTGCGGGGGGGGGGGGGGGGGGGGGGTGCGTGATAGTTTAGGATAGGAAGCTCTCAGAAAATCCCAGCTCAGGCTGCGGCAATAGTCCACTTCTCTCAGTTGAGTGCACTTTCCTAGCCAGCTCCAGGGACTTAGGGTGGTGGCCCGTGTGGTCACACTCATTTCTTCTTCTCAGCCTCCTCACAAGTCCTCACCTTATAGCAGAGGGCTGTACCTCACAGTGCAAATCACAGGACACTCAGTCCTTAGCCCTCCCCCCAGGCAGCTGTAGGGTCATAAATTCAATGGCCCTCTCTCTTCCCAAAGGTCTTATCTTTAGGTTTCCCACCACCTCCTATCCGGACATTGGTTGAGTAGGCCAGAGCTATAGGCCTCTCTCCAGGGTCCCTGAGGACCCTGACCTGGCTCTGCAGTCTCCGCAGCCGCAAACCACAGACCTCCGAGTTCAATCAACTTGTGCTATTGTCTCAATACGTCCAGGTCTCCCCGACTGGAAGCTCTCCTTCCAGGATCCCCTTTCCATACGTCTCCGGACCCCCGCCCCCGCCAGCCCTAAACAGCAGCAAGCCAAGCCGGAGTGGGGGGGGGGGGGGGGCGGCAGAGGCTGGGATGCTGGCAGTCCTCGCTCTGGCAGAGGAGCCCGACCAAGACCCTCCTCCTCCTTGCGGACCCTACACCACCGCCCCGAGGCTGCAGAAGCCGAGGAGCTGGAAGCTGGTGCTGGTGGGAATACCCTAAACCACGCTTACCTGCGGGGGAAATTCGCTGTCCTTCCAGACCTGGGCAGGGGCAGATGAAGCATCTTCCCTGGCTCAAGCGCCCGTTCAGTGGGTGAGCACCCAATGCACACGGGACAGCTTTCGTCTGGCACGCGGGCGGGCACCCCAAATCGTAAGAGCCGCCGACCACGCGGAGAGGCGAACGCCTTACGGGTCGTCGGCCCTCCTCTCCCTTTTTTCTGCACAGCCGGCCTCGTACTTAGGGCTCCAGCTGTACTTAAAGCGGCAGAGCCCAATTTCTCTGTCGCTGACTTCTGTCCCGAGCCCCAATGAAGCAGGCTGCCAGCGGGCTCTTTAACGCCCAGAGCAGGTAGACAAAGAGCAACCGCAGCCCCTACGTTTTTCCGTGGCCTCTGCGGCCTCTGGAGCCGGAAGGTGTGGAGGTGGTGAGGGCAGAGAGCTGAGACCTCTACCTGAGCTGCTCCTGAGTTAACCCCTTGAATGCCAACAGCGGTCGGGTGGGCGGCTCGCCCAGCGCCGCAGGGGTTGAAGGGGGCGTGAGCAGCTGGGCATTTCCAGGTCTCCCGGGCAGGGCGCGGAGGTGGTGCACGGGTGGGTAGGGTTGAAGAGGCCTGGGCAGAGCCTCCTCGAAGAGAGGTCCTTCCTAGCCTACTCCTCGCCACTTTACTAGGCTTTTTACAAATTACTCATAATTGGCGTACCGAATATACAGTCATCCTTGAAACGAGATGAAGGTCAGAGGGGGCTCCATACCGCTAGTGGTTGGCCCTGGACCGTTATACTAGGAGTTGGGTATGACAACACGACCTCTCTTCATTCCAGATACCCTTAAAGGGTGGGGCGGAAACAGATTTCTGGTATTTGGCCCCGAGGTAAGCGGTGTGACTGCCGTGGAAGGGGCAGGTTCACAGTCCCCAAGCTAGGGTCTGCATCTTCATCCAGGAGGCATTTTTAGAGGACAGATGAAGGAGAAAGGCATCCCAAGACACCTGTCTTTAACTGAGGGCATGAAAAACAACAGGGCTCAAACCTTGGGGCTTTTCTGCCCTCAGGGCGCCGCTGTGACAACTTATTTTAAGTCAAAGAAGAAAAAAATGGTGGGTGGGTGAGTGTGCCCGCACGCATAGAGCAGCAGTTCTCAACCCATGGGCCGTGACCCCTTTGAGGTCCAACCATCCTATCACTGGGATTGCCAAAAATAATCGGAAACCACACAGATATTCACATTGCAATTCATAGCAGTAGCAAAGTTACAGTTATGAAGTAGCAACAAAAATAATTTTATGGCTTGAGGCCACTACAACGTGAGGAGCTGTTTTAAGGGTCTCAGCATTAGGAAGGTTGAGAAGCACTGGGATAGGGAGCTGGAATGCTCCCCCTGTTCCCTTCAGTCCTCAAGCCTTAAAGGAAGAGGCTCCATGGATGTGTCTCCAGCCAGATGTGAAGCATCTAGGCGGGCTAGGATGGTGGCCCCACCAGGAGGTCAGCAGGATGGCTCAAGCAGTATAACTTCAGCCTCTTGCTAAGCTTAGACCAAGTTCAATTCCCCGATGGCCGTGGTGGAACAAAAGATTCTTGCAGCCATTCTCTGACATCCATACACAGGCCATGGCACACACAACCACACACATACACATGTGTGCACACATACACCAAATAGAATAAACCAATAAAATTTTTACAAACTTGATGGGGCTTTGGGTTTTCCTCTTCAAGCCTGCTTTTCCCCAGACCTGTGACTGCCCAGGGCCACAGACTTGGGCCTGCAGCTCCCAGGAATGGAGACCTTTGTCCTTGAATAGGCTGGGCTGGGGGTGGGGGGGAGGGGTTTCTATCCAAAGGTTTCCCACTGTTGAGTCCTAAAAACATACTTAGAGATCCAAGGAGAGGGGAAAGCTGCAGTGATCATGCATCTAGGGTAGTCCGAAGGATTACCCCTTAGCATGGTGGGACGAGAGGACTGTATTACATATTCCAAGGAGTCTGGGGGTAAGACTTGGGAAAGGTGCAGGTGCCAAGGACACTGCCTGTGTAGGAAGTGAGAGCAAGGCAAATGGTCTCTCTAATGTATTCCTCCATTTCAGTCTAGAAATAGTGTTGTTGGACCCACCCCTATTCTGGACTCCCATCCTCACTACGACCACAGAGAGAGCATATGAGTACAGTCCCTTATGGGAGGTTCTGTCCCCCCCTGCTGTGTCAGAGCTGCCCTCGGTCATCTGGGGAACAGCTTACAGCACCAGGAGGGATTCTCTTTAGCAACCTGCCAGCATGAATCCTGGATAAAATGGCCGTGGCAGCCAGAAGAACGTCATCAGCCGGCGATGTTGGTCTCCAAATCTAGCTGTAGGTTTTCCATAAGGCTTTTTTCTTTGTGGCTTTCTGGTCAGACCGAGCTAGAGGGAGGATCTGAGGAAGGCTAAGGGATGGGAGTTTACTGGGATGAATGACGTATGTGGGGACACACACACACATACACACACACACACACACACACACACACACACTCTCTATCCAGCTGTCCCTGAGCATTCTTTCACAGACACCCAGAGTCCACAGGGCCATATTCTTCCTTGTACCTGGCATCTTGTCGACCCAACAGCCTCCTCTGACAGCATCTTCATCTCGCCCCCCCAAAAAGGGACTAGGGACCAGACCATATTGTGAACAAGTCGCAGCCAGCACCTGAGCCACAAAGGAGGGGCTCTCAGCTTTCTGGTCCCCTGCCAAGAGGATTCCAGGCTTGATGACCTACCTCCTCCCCCAGGACGGATTTCTGAGGCGACAGAACTCAGCAAAACAAGAGACTCCCTCTGTGTATACCTCTTTCCTCCCTCAGGGGGAAGCTGCACCTCTCGGAGTACCTATTTTTCTGTGCAGGCTGGAGTGGGCTTTTACAGGGAAAGAGGCAGGGCTCCAGAGGCTTCCCTACTTAAATAAATAGCATGCAAATTAGCACCTGCTATTTTCAGCCCACAGGTCAGGGCACTTTGGTAATTGGACTGCAACATTGAAGAGGAATGCTGTCTGAGGCTTTTGTGAAGTCAGAAAAACAGCCTTTCCTGTCAATGGGCCTATACCCGAGCTGGAAGAGGCCGTGACTTTGCTCACTGTGGAGGTGCAAGAGAGTGGGGGCAACATGGTAGCCCTGGCTAACTGTTGAGAGGCATGGAGGGGTGACTCTGAGTGCTTCTTTCTGAGGGAAGGGAGACACCTGCTGAAAGGGAGCTGGGTGCCAGGCACTCTTCCAGAAAGAAATGCCAGCCAACAAGGGTGAGAGGAAAAAGGCCTATGTGTGTCAGATAGACGCCCTCTGTGCTCTCTTGGCACGGCTCTTCAGAGATCCCTTGGGAGCTATGACCTCATTTACCTCCCATGCCAGTGCCATCGGAGTGCCTCTTTACAAAGAGGAAACTGAGATTTGGAAAGACTGAGAAAAGTCCAAAGCAGAATGTGAATCCCACACTCAGATGCACAAGTCCTTCAGCAGATTCCTGAGGCTGGTCTCACCTCCCCGATCTTGAAGGCTCTCTGACAGGTGTCTGGGCCCTCTTAGACAAGGTCCCTTCTTCAGCAAAGACACTTAAAGGAGGTTTTGAGTGGTCCAAGTTGCATCCCTGACAATAACTTCAAAGACTGGTATGGTTGGTTAGAATGGGGCAGGCAAAAAAGACACTGGCCAGGTACTTTGGCATGCTCTGCATTCTAAGGTCACTTGGCTAAGGGTTTCTGGGAGTTAGTGTCACCTGTCTCAGACCTAACAGCATACCTGGTTTCCTGCTGAGGCCCTTGAGCAGATCGAGTCCCTGGGTAGACACTTCCAATTTGTCCCTTTGACTTGCCTGATTTCCCCTTTCTCGACAACTCTGAGGCTGTCTCAAATGGACAAAAACCCGTGCTCCTCCATAGGTCCTAACCTGTCAGAGAACCTCCCCCTAGTCCTCTGGGTGGTTGGCCACAGAGACTTCTCCACACACTTGAGCTTAACGAGTAATAGTTTTCTTTTCTTTTTGTCATTTGCTTGAGACAGAGTCTCACTGTGCATGTACCATAGAATGACCTTCAACTCGTGAGTCTCCTGTCTCAGCCTCCTAAGTACCGGGATTACGTGTGTGTGTGTGTGTGTGTGTGTGTGTGTGTCGTGTGTTAACATGTACAGCTGCTGGTAGTATCTTAGCAGTGACAGGCATAACGTGGAGTGATTAAAAAAAAAAAAGAGCCAGACATGGTGACATGGCCTTTAATCCCAGCACTCAGGAGACAGAGACAGGTGGATTGCTGTGAGTTGGAGGGCAGCCTGGTCTACAAAGCGAGTCCAGGACAGCTAAAACTACACAGAGGCACCCCATCTAGAAAAAAACCAAGAGAGAGAGAGAACTAAACAAAAATGGTTGGACAGGGAAAAGAGAAAGGATTTGGGAGAGGGACTCAGCAAGAGAACCGTTCTTCCCACACTATGGTAGAATTGTTAGGAACTTTTCTGGCTACATTTCTAATCCTGCTTCAAAGACCTACCCCAGATCTCCCAGTGACTCCTACTCAGATCTTGATGAATTCATTTGGTTTTGCTTGACCTTGAGAGAAATAACTGGAAAAATTATTTCCACCTTTTCTCAAAGAACCTAGAGATCTAAGGCCAGGTAGCCATCAGTACACTTTCTTCAGAGAGTTCATGGCCAGGAGGGTGCAAAGAGTGGCCTCCAGTCATCTGCCCACAGGTATTGCCATGAAGACGTCACCTCTAGGTCAGGAATCACCAGTGAATTTCTTGACCTGTTGGCAATGTCTGAGGTCTTTCATAGCTCTCGGTATGAGCTTTCCTTTTCTCCTAATGACCCAGCCAGCATCCAGGCCCAGCCAGTCCCAGACTCAACTCAGAGATCAGATCTCTCTCTCTCTCTCTCTCTCTCTCTCTCTCTCTCTCTCTCTCTCTCTCTCTCTCTCTCTCTGTTTTTCAAAACAGGGTTTCGGGGCTGGAGCAATGGCTCAGTGGCTAAAAGCACTGCCTGCTCTTCCAAAGGACACAGGTTCAATTCCCAGCACCCACATGGCAGCTGACAAGTGTCTGTAACTCCAAGATCTACCCCCCCCCACACACACACCAATGCACATAAATTAAAATGAAACAAAACAGGGTTTCTGTGCAGCCTTGGCTGACCTGGACTCACTTTGTGGACAAGGCTGGCCTTAAACTCACATAGATCAGCTTGCCTCTATCTCCCTGAGTACTGAGATCAGATGTTAAAAGACTTGAAAGATCACCATGTCCAGCCACAGGCCCTCCTACAGACAAGACCCATAACAGATAAGTGATGTGTGTGACATTCCTACACACAGCACAAGTTCCTTGGTTCCTACACCAGGGTTTTTCCAAACAGTGGTATCACGTCTTGCCAGATCCACCATAGGGCCGGCATGAGACTCAGGTCGAAAGGTATGGAGGTCAGTCTGTGGGACAGTCTGAATGGGGGCATTGCAAGCCAGCAGACGTGTAGTGGAGAGTTCCAACGCCAGTCTCTAGTCCCAGCTGAGAGTTCTCTAAGGTGGCAAATGAGCCAGCTGAAGGAAGGGGGCCCAGCTCCCAGCTGTGTTATTGCTCAGCAAATATTTGTATAACCTTTGTCAAGACCTGCCTTTCCCACCACCCCTGCAGTTGGGAACAGCAGAGAAGGGAGCCTCAACACATCTTTCACGGTAAGCTAGCATCTTCATCAGCCTCACGTACCATCCCTGTGAACAAGAGATAGAGGATGCTGGAGAGGGAAAAGGAAAGGGCTGTGGGAGAAGTTGCTGCTCCAACAAGTGCCTGCTGAGCTGGGGGTGTGGGATGGAGAGATGTGGGGGAGGGTGACACTGAATAAATTCTAGTGTGTCTGTGATCATGTGTGAGCATGTTTATGTGTACTGTACATGTACCATCTCATTTAACCCTAACACCCCGCATGCTTCCGCCCCCACCCCAGGTGTGACTTCATCCGCTCCTGCCTGTGTTATTGCAGAGGTCTCCTGTCACACTTCCTGGCTCCCCTAGGGTCCCTGTGATCTCACAGTAAATGACATCACCCCTTCCCTGAAGCCCTCCTGCAGCTTTCCCTCTCACTCACAAGAAAAGAAACAGCCTTCACCACTATGGCGCACCTGGCCCTGAGCTAACTCCTGACCTCATTTCTGACCACTCTCTTATCTGTTTACTTTGCTTCAACCACACTGACCCCCTTCTGGCTCCCTGAACATAGATCTACTCTTGCCTTGGGGCCTTCGCACGTGTTCTTCTGTTTGCTGGCGCAAAGCTCTCCTGTGGCCTGCACCTACTGCTCTCTACACAACCTTGCTTTCCCATGTAGTGCAGCATCATTTAAGGTTGTATTTTGATTTTTATGTATTTGCTTGCCATTTCGTTCAACATGAGCTTAAGAACAATGCCCGTGTTTTCTCCTGGTGTGTCCGCAGCGTCTGCCGTACAGTGGGAATTCTATCAAGTATACACTGAATGTATAAACAAACACCATGGTGTGGGCATTAGCACCATCCTTCTTTTCAGAGTGAAGTAAAAAAACAAAAAACAAAAAAACAGGCTAGGTAACATCCCAGGACGATAGAAAGTAGCAAGCTGAAAATTAAATCATAGTCAAATGTCGCTCCATAGAATGTCACTCCACTTCCCGAGAAAAGGGAAGTAACCACAGGTGCTGCCATAAGAGAGTGCACAGCTGCTGCCTCCCCCACTGTGGTGGACTCTTTGAGTGGGAAGCACACATGGAAATGCTTTGCCTGGACCAACTCCAGGAACAGGGGACATCTGGGAAAAGTTCACCTCAGCATGGGCTGGCACTGCTGGCTGTCCCCGGGGGCCCTTCTTCCAAAGCTCGGACAAACCCTGCCTCTCACTTAATAACATTTAGTAGAACACCAGTGGCCCTGGGAGCCCTGCTGCTAGCAGCCCTATGATCATGTGTACGGCCACGTGTATGGCCATGTGTACAGCCATGTGTACGGCCATGTGTAGGCAGTGCCAATCCGGAACTGCCCCTTGTCATCAGACCTACAGTGTCTGTGAATGAAGGTAGGCAAGGCAGTGGAGGAAACCTGAGGCCTGGACGGGGTGAGCACCGAGAGGAGAGGCTGAAAGACTATGAAGAGCAAGGGTGGGTGGGAGCTAGGTCTCTGTCTCCAGGCTGCTGATCAGATAGGGCAGACCCCTTGAATACAAACTGGACAAGGGAGAAGTGAGGGCTGGGAGATTCCACTTGTCCTTCCTGTTTTGGGTCAAGTGCAAAGTCACTCACTTCCTCCTGGTAGTCTCTCTTCCTCTCTGATGCTCTGCTCCTGTGGCTGCTTTGTAAAGACCTGTGCATAGGTGGCTGTGCATCCTCAAGTGACCTTGCCCATATATGGCTTCTACATCAAGCCACCTCGCACACATGCTAGGACGGCCCTCCCATCTCTCCTTCTAGCTCCTGGGTATGCACGAAGCTTCGGTTCTATCTGTGGCACGTACATGGTACCCTCTCCCTCCTGCGCTCTCCTCGAGCTGCCATGCTTATTCAGTGTCCACCCACTTCTGACGTAGCTGCATGCTTTGGATTTCTCTTTTCTACTTTGCTTTGCAAATCCAGACAGACTTCCATGCATCCGCTGGTGCTTGCGCCATTGTCCCCAGAATAATTCTGTCCTCAGCTTCTTTGGGGCATTCTCCTGAAGAGCGCTTCACGGGTAAGCCTCCTGCTTGGTCTGCTGGCCTTTCTTCAGCTACAGTGAATGATCCTTTGCTGCCTGGCCAGAGACATCTGATAGCTCAGAGGCCTGAGTTGGCCCCTCAGGAAGATCCTGGGACAGCTGAATCTTTGAGCTGGAGTCAAACAAGGATGAACATTCAGAAGCTTGGGTTGCTCATTTGCCGTTGGCCCAGAGCTCCCAGCTGTGGCCACTTTGTGGCTCCCCCAAAGTGAGGAAGATGGAGAGGTTGCTTAGGGGCACGCCCGCAGGGGTCTCTAGCAATCATTCTCTGTGCATTCAGCAGCCTGGCCTGAGAGCTCAAAGCGTCAACCAGAGAAGCCATGGTGTCTGTCTTCAGAGAGCTACTGTGACAGTTGAAGGCATGTGGACCCTCCTCCAACATGCTCCCCAGTTTTAAGGAAAACAAGACACACATAGCAAGGCAGTGGTAGACTAGAATGGATATCAGGGCCCTGGGCTCTGCTACAATTCTGCCACTTTGAAGCTATGGAATCTCACCAGCCAGCTTGGCTATACTCCAGTTTCTTAGCTTGTAAATCAAGGTAAAGAATATCTAATTCATATTGTTAAGATGAAATGAAATCATCCCACATTAGTGTTTTATAAGCTGTTTCTTTACAGTTGTCAAGGAATCATTACTGTAGTGCAAACTGTGCACATGAGGTTTGGAGCAACGCAGAGTCAGATAGCAACCGTACTGGGATTGGGTAAGTTAGGGAAGGCTCCCTGATGAGAGGGGAATGTGGAAAAGATGACTGTGGCGAGCAAGCTTCTCCACCTAGGCAGGAATATTCTAGTTCAAAGACCGTCTGTATAGCCTTGGATTTCTAGGAAGTCTGAACAAGAGAAGGAGGGGACATAATCATTTACTGAACACCTTATATATTCTGTGTTCTGTTGCCTTCCAGCTCCATATTGCTATTTATACTAGAACAAACAGCTTTCCTGAAGCCTCAAAGATGGGATCTGACCCAGCCTATCAAACTTCCAAACTTCTGCTCTTTTCGTGATATCAGCTTGGCATGAAACTTTCAGGCACATACAAGCCCAGCTGGTGTATCACAAAATACATGGGTTGTGGAGCAAAGGAGGAGACTGGCAGTTAAAGAGGAGAGACAAATGGACAGGGAGACAGGTGGGCAGGGCCAACAGAGCAAAGCCATAACACCCATCTCCACAGCTTTCCTCAACGCCCATCCTCCCTGATTGTCAGCCAAATTGCACATCATCACACTCAGTGAAAAACCCCAGCAGCTCAATTGTAGGTTACTAGGACACCCAGAGGCGGGGACCCCTCCTCAGTCAGCATCTGTTGCCATGGTAACAAGCATGCATCCTGCAGCCCCTCTGGAATACCTGGCTTACTCCAGGTTTTAAGAGACGCTGCACAAGACACACACCACTAACTCTGCAGCCGGAGAGAGAATGGCCCCACTACTGTGTTTTGAGAATTGATAGAATTTTGAGAGCCAAGGGCTCTTTCAAGTCAGCTCCTCCCATTACAGCAGCTGACAGAATCTGATTCTACGCACCCCTCCCCTTCCTGGCTTCTTACTTTCTTTTTTTTTAATGGTATTTTTTGTCTTGCTACTCTACTCCCTTCCCTGATCTCATCCATGCCCCTGACACCGTTACAGGCACCAATGCCTGGGACCCAGCCAGAATAGCTAAACGTGCTATTCTGCGTCACCAGGAGCTGCTATGTTAAGTAACGATGGGAGCTGAAAGATAAATAATCATGCTTCTTTGACCTGCCTGGGGTCACTAACCTCCTAGAAATCTCCAGGCCCATGGCCGTAACCTCTGCACACTTCACCTTCCACTCATCGCCATGCAATCCCTGCTCCAGATCTGCTCGCTCTGGAGATGCCCATCTGTATGGTTTAATGTGTCATCTAAGAATTGTGTGTGGGGGGGTGGGGTGTTATGCTGAAAAATCTTCTCTGTGACAGTATTAAGATGTGGGACTCTTTTTTTTTTTTTTTTTTTTTTTTTTAGTTTATTGTATATGAGCGCTTTATCTGCAGAAGAGGGTATCAGATCACATTATAGATGGTTGTGAGCCACCATGTGGTTGCTGGGAATTGAACTCAGGACCTCTGGAAGAGCAGGCGGTGCTCTAAACCACTGAGCCATCTCTCCAGCCCAGATGTGGGACTCTTAAGGTGTAACTAGACCACAACAGCACAGGCTCACGGTTATTTATGATGGGGCGGGTTCCTGATAAAGCTTAAGTCAGACCCCTCTCTTATATGTTCTCTTGGCCCTTCGCTTTGCCCCACAGAAGGTCCTCAGCAGACTGGCCCTTCAGTCTTGGACTTCTGTCTCACAGAAGTATAAGAAATAAATCTCCGTTCTTCATAAATGACCCCATTTGTAGCAGCACACGGGGGGGGGGGGGGGGGGGAGACTAAGATACCAGCCCAAACCGCTCTTCACATTAAGCAATGGTTAAGTACGGGCAGCAAGCCCAGTGAACCAGGTCACGGTGGGGAGAAGGCCAGAGTCACTGTGAACCTCTGCACAATTAGCTTAGCCCTTAGTTTGCTTTTTCGTACATTAATTTTTTTTTTTTTTTAAATTGTGTGTGTTGGGGTTGGTCTGGTGCTATGTATTCTGATGCTAATTACTGGCCCCCAGTAATTGCTGCCCAGATGAGCCCATTCTCACCAATAAAAGGCCTACACCTGGGCAAGGCAGAAGGTAGGTGTGGCTAAGGTTCCCGGCTTTGGAGCCCAGAGGAAGAAAGAAGAGGTGGCGGTGGATTAGCGCAGAGAGAACCAAATGGCTGGATCAGCGTGCATGGAAGAAAGCTGCCCAGATGAAGAACATTAGCAAATATTTTGGGATTATGGATGGTAAGTAGCCCAGATAGGAATGATTAAAGCAGGTGGCCTGGGAGGGGGCGGGCTGGAAGTGATAAGGATAGTTTAGAGGGTTAATATCTGCCCAGTCCCATGTAAAATGAGGTTATTCTAAAATACAACAGGTGTCTGTGTTTTTTATTGATTATAGTATAGGGTTAGATAATACCACCATAATAATTATAGGTTAACTTTATAATAAACATTATTTAACTTTATAATAAACATTATTTTTATATTCACTACAATGTGTGTGTGTGTACGTGTGTGTGTGTGTGTGTGTGTGTGTGTGTGTGTGTGTGTATGCAAGTGCCCTCTGAGGCCAGAAGATGTCCAATCCCCTAGAGCCAGACTCATAGGTGGTTGCGCGCCACCTTAATGCAGATGCTAGGATCTGAACTCAGGTCCTCTAGAAGAGTGGCAGGCACCCAGCCACAGAGCCATCTCTCCTACAATTAGCTTAGTTCCGTGTGCAGCTACATGCTGTACTCATGACTCAGATCCCAAGCCACATGTGGGCACCAATTGGCGAAGGAGACGACCGCACGCACAAGTGAAAAGGGGTCAGGATAAGTCCATATTGCTTTAGCAAACAGATTCGGCTTCTTCCCAGTGAAGAGTAGAAACACAAGGTTCAGCGCAGACAGAGGCAAACACGTACTTACAGATACAGTGTTACCATTAGTTAGAACATGCATGTGACAGCTTTGGCCTGTCGATGTGTTGATGTCTGTCACCACATGGCTAATGATGGTTAGCGTGCATAGGGTCCTTGTGATATCTAAAGTAGACAGAGCAACCAATTTGATTCTCACATCTTCTGAGTCACGGCACTGGGGCCCACCGTTTTCAGCTGTGACAGCGAAAGAGGAGGCAGAGGATGAATCTAACCTCACCTAGCTACAAAGAGGACCCAGCAGTCTGGCCTTTAGCCACTCTGCAGCTCTGTTGATAAGCCTGATCTCAAAAGCCTGTCTAACTGCATGAAAGGGGGGGGGGGTGGGATTGGGGTAGGGCGTGTGCATGTGTGTGTGTGTGTGTGTGTGTGTGTGTGTGTGTGTGTGTGTGTGATACCAAAGGGATGTCAAGACTGCCCTGAGAAGCAATAAGGCCATTCTTCAAAAGAGAGCTCATGGCCTGCATCCAATGCATCATTTGCCAAGTTTAAGTAACTTCATTTTGGCTTGGGTTTTGTGAGCTATCCCTGTAACCTCAGGACTTGAAGATGGAGGCAGAATGACTGAGAGTTTAAGAATACGTGGCTTGCTTGGTAAATTTCCCACTGTGTGGATGTGAGGACCTGGGTTCGGATCTCCAGCATCCACGTAAAGCCAGGCATGGCAGTGTGCATCTAGGGCTCACTGACCCCAGTCCAACTCAAATCAGGCAGCTCCAGTGTCAGTGAGAGACTTGATCTCAAAAAAAAAAAAAAAAAAAAAAAAAGATGGAATGTATACACACACTCACACAAACACACATTTACTGTGTACATACAAAGGGTTGTAAGGTAGACTGGGCTATGCAGTGGAGCTAGCCTGGGCAACATAATGAGACTCTGCCAAAAAGAGGAGGGGAGACTGGAGAGAGGTATCAGAAGTTTAGAGCACTTGTTGCGCTTGCAGAGAACCCAGTTTCTATTCCCAGTACATACTTAGTGGTTCATAACTTCAGTGGTTTAAATGAGAAGGACTCCCTTAGGCTCATATATCTGAATGCTTGGTTCCCAGTTGGTGGAACTGTTTGGGAAGGATTAGGAGGTGTGGCCTGGTTGAAAGAGATGTCACTGGGGGGGGGGGGGGGGGGTTTTGGGGTTTTAAAAATCCATGCCATTCTCAGTTAGATCTCTCTGCCTTGTGCTTGTGGATAAGATGTAAGCTCTCAGCTACTGCTCCAGCACCTTGCCTGCTGCCTACTGCCATGCTCCCTGCCATGATGGCCATGGACCCTGACCCTCTGGAGCCACATGCCCCAAATTAAATGCTTTCGTTTTTTGCAGGGAGGGCGTTGAGACAGGGTTTTTCTGTGTAGCTTTGGCTGTCCTGGACTTACTTTTTAGAGCAGGCTGGCCTCTAACTCACAGCGATCCTCCTGACTCTACCTTCAGAGTGCTGGGATTACAGGCGTGCGCTACTGTGCCAGGCACAAATTAAATGCTTTCTAAATTGTCTAAATTGTCATGGTCATAGTATTTGATCATAACAATTGAAGGGTAACCAATACAACAACCATTTGTACCCCCAGTTCCAGGCGATCCAACACCCTCATCTGGCCTCTGTGGGCATCAGGCATGTTCGAGGAACATATACATACATACATACATACATACATACAGGCAAAATACAAATATAAAGTAAAATAAATAAATCTTTTAAAAAAATTAGAAGTGCCAGGTGAGGTCAGTCTACAAAGTGAGTCTAGGACAGCCAGGGTTATTACACAAAGAAACCTTGTCTCAAAAAACAAAAACAATTTAAAAATAAAAGGAAGAAAGGGGAAGGAAGGGAAGGAGGAAGGGAGAAAGAAAAAAGAGGAACTTTATTTTGATACTTTACCTCTAACTAAGACAGAAGCTGTGAGCTTAGTGAATAGAAAATTAACTTAAAACTGGAATAAATACATAAATAAAAACATCTTTGTATCATTTTCAGAGTACACTTACATATTATTTTCTACTTGAGCCCTATCAGGCAAAAATAATTTCATTCTCTCCCTCCCTCCCTCCCTCTCTCTCTCTCTCTCTCTCTCTCTCTCTCTCTCTCTCTCTCTCTCGTTTTTCAAGACAGCATAGCCCTGGCTATGCTGGATCTTGCTTTGTACACTAGGTTAGCCTCGAACTCAAAGATTTGCTCCTTCTGCCTCCCAAGTGTTCAGATTAAAGGTGTACACCACCAGCCTGGCTAAAAATCTTTTTGTGTTGCTGATTATTTTGACATGGAGTCTCACGCCATAGTCCTGGCTAGCCTGGAACTCACTATGTAGACCAGCCTGGCCTTGAACTCATGGAGTGCCACCTACCTATAGCTCCTGAGTGCTGGGATTAAAGGTGTGCACCATTATACCTGGCTTTAATTGCATTTTCATAAATGAAAAAACTAAGACTCAGAGAGTTTAAGTGACTTGCTTAGAACCACACATCAAACTAGAGAAGCTTTGTTTTGAACTCTGGATCCCAAGATTAACCTACTGCCCCTTCCCATGCAGAGAATTGTCAGCTGTGGCTGTGCCCGTGGGTCTGCAGCCCAGCCCTGCAGCTGTCTGGTGCTATCCCAAAGAGGCAACAGCCACTATCGACATCAGGTACACAGTTTTTGGTTTCTTGTAGACTCAGAAAGTAGGGCTAGAGAGATGGCTCAGAGGTCAAGAGCACTGTCTGTTCTTCCAAATGGTCCTGAGTTCAATTCCCAGCAACCACACGGTGGCTCACAACCATCTATAATGAGATCTGGTGTCCTCTTCTGGCATACAGGCTCACACGCAGACAGAATACTGTACAAATAGTATCCAACATACCATTTATTTATCTATTCGTCTGTTTAGTACTAGGGTAGTGTGGTTCCAATGTGAAATCTTCCCCCTGGGATCATGTGTTTGAATACTCGGTCCCCTGCACTGTTTGGAAGGTTGTGGAACCTTTAGGAGGTGAAGCCTTGTTGGAGGGAGTGTGTCAGTGGGAGTGGGCCTAGAGGTTTTATACATTGGTCCACTTCCTGTCTTCTCTCTGCTCCCTAACAGTGGCTGTAGTTTGATCAGTCACCTCACATTCCTGTCACCCTGCCTCCCTGCCGTGATGGAGTGGATCTCTTTAAACTGTGAGCCACAGTGAACTCTTCCTCCTTTAAGTTGCTTCCCCTTAAATATTTGACCACAGTGATGCGAAAAGCACAGGGCCTCACATCTAGTGGGCAACTGCTCTCCCACTGAGCTACATCACTACGTTACCTTCCTTTTAGATGCTGCACTTGAGCATTGGTTCCTCCCAATGTGTCTGCCTTGCCCCTCAACCCCCACATGTTCATGGGCCAATGACAGTCCTGGTCCAGCTGCCCACCAGTGGGAGGCATAGAGACTAGCCAGGCAACAGAGACAAGTCAGGTGTGGGCTAAGCTGGAAAGCAGTGGATGATGGTACTCTTAGGAGGCAGAGGTGGGAGGCTGTGTTATGAGACTGGAGGTGTCTCTTTAAGACTTGAGCTCAGTGCCTCTGGGATAGAGAGGCAGTCTGGGAGAAGGCAGGAGCCCACAGTTTATTTTATTTGACATTTTTCAACGCCAGGACACTTTAGAGCCAAAGAGGAAATGAATCCCATCTGTTGCTGAGCCCCCAAGCACAGTTCAAGAGGACAGGCTAGAGAGAGAAAGGAGGAGAGGGGGAGTTAGGAAGCAAAAAGCTGGACCATCTAGCCACACACAGAGCACACATACCACCTGGAAGAGACAGGGTGTGGCAGACAGTCACCACATCCCCTCTGTGTTTACCCACAGCTCCCTCAAGATGGAGCCCACTGATGCTGCCTACTGCCCTGTGGCCCTTGGCATAGGTTGTGCTATGACAATCCAGCCAGCACTGCAGATGGCACACCTCTGCGATATGAACAGCACCCCCTGGAGTCGTGGCGGTTGGCCTGCCACTTCCCATCAGTTACTGCTCCAGAGTTCCAACACAGCCCACCCAGACCAGCCCTGACACAGACAGACATGGAGACACAAGTCACAACCCCATGGAGGGGGTGAGATGGGGGTGCTGGGTGAGGGGACTCTGACTTCCTGTCTCTCCAAAGTGCTCAGCCCCAGCACCTGAGTCCGCCTCTGGCCTCAACACCCTCCCTCCTGTCTCTGAACGGTAAGGAGGGAGAAGACAGATGGCTGGGAGACTTATCTTCTTACTTAGATTACATTCCAGACCCCAGTATTTTTAGAAAAACAAATTCCTTTTGTCTTTTTCAAGGGGTGAAAAATGTCCCAAGCTGTCAACTATGACAGTGTGCAGTGCCATGAGTTGAATATGGCCCTGCAGGACTGCTTCTCCTGTCACTCGGGTGATCAGTACAGGTGCCAGCTTCAAGAGGCTTGCTGACAACTTGAGCACTTCCATGGGAGGGGCACCAGGACAGGAGGGGTCTGGAAAGCTGGCTTACTTTAGAAAGCATTGACATTAGATGGGTACATAGTTTCCCTCTCTTTCTTTCTTTCTTTCTTTCTTTCTTTCTTTCTTTCTTTCTTTCTTTCTTTCTTTCCTTCTAAGGGAGTAGCTGAGTATATTTAGATGAGCAGTTATACTGATTTCATTTTTCCCACACAATAATATTTGAATTAATCAGCAGGAGTCACTATGAATCAGGGTCCAGCTGAAGATTAAGAACCTTGTCATAGAAATTAATACTACGTAAAAAGGGAGTACTTCAAAACGTTGAGAGAACTTTTAGGAAAACGTGGTTTCCTGAGGCGGCAGTGGTGCTCTGGGTAGGCCTAGAAGGCTTTGAATTTGAATTTAAAAATCAGCTATAAAACTCTTAAACACACACACACACACACACACACACACACACACACACACTGGAGAAAATCTACACATCATTGCATGAATCAGTGATTTCTTGGGTGTGATCCCCAAAGCATTGACAATGAAGGGAAAAAAAAAATCAGATTAACTGGACTTCTTCAAAGAGGAAAAATTTCAGCAGATGTAATGGTGTGTGCTGGAGTTCCCACTACTAAGTGAAGAGGATTGCTTGAGGCCAGGACGTCAAAACCAGTGTAGAACACATAGTGAGACCCCACCACCACACACACACACACACACACACACACACACACACTGAACCGGGCATGATGTTGCAAACCTACAATCCCAGCACTCAAGTACCTGAGGCACCAGGGTCTTGATCTTGAGGCCACAAACCAAAGCAAAACCAAGACCATCCAAAATCAAAACAACTTTTTGTACGTGTGTATCAAAGGACACTATCAATAAGAGGAAGGGCAACCCATAGAATGGTAAACAAACAAACAAACAACTTACAAATCATATATATAAGTAAGAATCACCACCTAGAATATATAAAGAACTCCTAATAGCCAAGTCCAGATAATCCAATTTTTAAAGAGGAAAGGGCTTGAGCAGATAGTTCAGTGAAGAAGAGCGCCAAGTGGTCAATAATTGTTTAAAGACAGCACCGGTCCTTAGGGAAGCACAAACCGAAACCATAATGGGACATTGTCGCCCCTTTACTAGAAAGGCTATTATTAAAAAACAGATAAAGAGAAAACAATGCTGGCTGGGGATGTGGAGAGGGGAAAGCTCCCACACGTTGGTGGAGGGGATGAAAACCAGGGCAGTCGTCATAGACCAGCACGTGACTCCTCCAGCAACAGAAACAGTAGAGAGCCAGCAATTCTGTGACTGGGCGTCTTGAAGATACGCTTGCGTACATGCCACTATGGTGGCACAGTTAAGAATAGCCAGGGCACGGAATCAACCTGCATGTCCACTGATGAGTCAATTGTAAAGAAAATGTGGTATACGTCGCTATGAAATTCAGATACTTGCAGTCACGTGGGTGAAAACGGAGAACTCCGTGTTAGCTTCAGTCAGTAAGGGACAGAAGGTAAACAGTTCATGTACCACACATATAAGTGGAAGCTGAAAAGGGGGTGGGGTGGGATTTGTTTGTTTGGGTTTTTTTTGTTTTTTGTTTTTGTTTTTCAAGACAGGGTTTCTCTGTGTAGCCTTAGCTGTCCTGGACTCACTTTGTAGACCAGGCTGGCCTTGAACTCACTCAATCCGTCTGCCTTTGCCTCCCGAGTGCTGGGATTAAAGGCGTGCGCCACCACACCCGGCTTGAAAAGTGGGTCTTATTAGAAGGAGAGAGTGGAGTGACGGCTACTGGAGCCAGGGATTGTACAGGGCAGCACAGAAGTATAGTGGCGCTAAAGAGCAACTTAAAAAAATATATTATTCCATTCTTAATCATGCACACGCCTGCATGCGAGCCTGTGAGTGTGTGTATGTGTGTCTGTCTGTCTGTCTGTTGTATCTGCACGGGAGTGCAGGCACCAGGGAAGGCCAGAGGCATGGGATGAAAGCTGGAGTGATAGGCAGATGTGAACCACCTAACATGGATGGCTAGAAGCCAAACGCAGGTCCTCCACAAGAGCAGCATGTACTTTTAACCACTGAGCCATCACTCCAGCCCCAAGAATAACTTTTAATATTCTATGGCATTACTAAGTATGAAAAATGTCTTCTAATAGTATGTGGTTAACAACAATTAATTGTATATTTCAAAATAACTGATAGGATTTTTAATGTTTCAAACAGAAAGATGTCTTAGTTCTTAGCGATGCCAATTACTTGATCTGACCACATTGTATACATATATTGAAATATGTACAATTACTTTCATTAAAAACAACAACAAGAAGAACAAAAAACAACCAAAAGCCAGGTATGTTAGTGCATGACCATAATCTAGCATTTGGGAAATGGAGGCAGGAGAATCAGAAAATCATTCAAAGTCATTTTCAGCTACACAGTGAGTTCAAGGCCAGCCTGTGATGAACGATCTCATTCTGCTTCAAAAAACAAAACTAAATAACAACAAAGAACACCAATTAAGCCAGATGGTGGCGGCGCATGCCTTTAATCCCAGCACTCAGGGGGCAGAGACAAGTACATCTCTGTGAGTTCAAGGCCAGCCTGGTCTACAAAGCAAGTCCAGGTCAGCCAAGGCTACACAGAGAAACCCTGTCTCGAAAAAAAAAAAAAAAAAATCCAAAATAAAACAACACCAACTAACCCTCAACCAAACAAAACCAAAAATATATTTGAAAATACACAATGTAATACTTTTTGCTATCATTGGATTTTAAGTGTTCCACAGGGGTGATGTGTTGGAAGCTTTGGGGGTGGTAGATCCTTAGGAGGCAGAACCTAGTGTAATGCCTTAGGTCATTAGGAGTGTCCCCTTAACGGCTAGGAGGCCTTAGTCTCATCCACGGAACAACCAGCTTCACTGTGCCCTCCCTCCATGATGTAGTTATGGCCTCAAAGCAACAGGGACACCCAACCGTGGGACTGAGCCCTCCATAACTCTGACTCATAACTTTGCTCTTTTAAATCAAGTATCTCAGGCATTTTGCTACAATAGCAGAAAGCTGACTGGTGCAATTAGGATGGCTTTTTTTTTTTTTCTTAAACAAGAAATCAATAAATAGCGAAGCTACAGAGAATATGGAAGAGGTGGCAATGTGAGATGGTCTAGTCTCAACGGAAAATAGTATAAGGGATCCTCAAAAGTGTACACATAGAACACTGTGTGACCAGGAGTTCCTCTCTGTGTGTGCACCCCAAAGAACTAAAAGCAAGGCCTCAAACAGGCATTTATACAACAAGGTTCATAGTAACCCAATTCCCAGTACCTGAAAGTTGGCTACAAAGACAAAAGTACAAACAAAATACAGTACAGACACTCCAGGGAATGTTATTCAGCCATTTTTAAAAAAGGAAATTCTTGGGAATGGAGAGATGGCTCAGCGGTTAAGAGCACTGACTGCTCTTCCAGAGGACCCAGGTTCAAATCCCAGCACCCATATGGTGGCTCACAACTCCAAAATCTGACACTCTCATACAGACATACATGCAGGCCAAACACCAATGCACATAACATAAAAATATATAAATAAAAAAGGAAATTCTGACACACTTTACAATATGGACAAGCTCTAATGATATTATGCTAAGTAACATATACCAAAGACATGTGCATGAGTTACCTAGACTAGCCCAACCCACAGGGATAAATGTATAGATGGTAGCTGACAGGGCCAAGAGGGAAGCCACTGTTCAATGGGTATGGAGTTTCAGCTTGGTCACATGAAATGTCCTGGGGGTGGATGGTGGTGACTGAGGACAGCAATGTGAATCTATTTAGTGCCTCTGAACTGCATGTAAAAATGTCTCTTCTAAAATAGTGACCCTCCTGTATACTTTGCTACTTTTCAAACCTAATTTTAATCACGTGGCTCCGTTGGCAGCAGTGTCAGAGTCTTGCTTGCGCTCACAGTCTCTTGTGCTGACTTGTTTGAAGAATGCTCACCTTCAGTTTGCTGAGTGATAAGCCAGGAGGCCACCTGCTCCTAGAGAGGGCCAGGAGAGCTGATTTGAGGCCGAACACAGTCAGAGGACAGTCCCCATGGGATAACTGAGAAAGAGGAGACCCACTGCCGTCTCTTGTGGCTCACATGGACATCCTGTGGCCAAGTGTGTCACCCAAGGGGAAGGCCAAAATAGGCTCAGCAATCAGGTGGGCCAGCCCCAGAGGTCTCTGGGAAGGAGGTGGTCTCTGGGAAGTAGAAGTTTAAATGGCTGTAGGCCCTGGCTAATGGGTGGATAGAGAGTGCAACCATGCGGGTGGGAAGGGTCCAACCCATCTTATGAATAGGAAAAACAATTTTCTTAGGAAAGTCGCTTAAAAAAAAAACAACTTGAATGTATGTTTTGCCTGCCTGTGTTTTTGTGCACCACATGCACGTCTGATTTGAAGACTAGAAGAGGGTGTCAGATTCCCTGGGAGTGGAGTTACAGGTGGGAGTGAGCCGCCATGGGGGTGCAGGGAATTGAACTCAGGTCCTTCGGGAGAGCAGCCAGTGCTCTTCACCACTGAGCCATCTCTCCAGTTCCTTTTTATAAATTACAAAATCTGGCTGAGAACCACAGTGTGGATGAGAGTAAGGGAAGCTGAGGAAGGGCAGCTCAGGTTTGCAGGGTCACCTAAGGATTTTTCTGGAATCTAGCATAGCCTGCTTTAACGTAAAAGCACACCGTGTGGTCTGAGAACACTTAACTGAGGAGCAATGGTCTGCGTTGATCGTTAAATGGGTATTATGAGTTGATTTCCTTCAATGCTGGCTTCCTAGGCACATTGATGATGGCATGGTGGTTTGAAAAGGAATGGCCCCATAGGCTCATGTGTTTGAATGCTTAGCCCACAGAGAGTGGCACTATTAGAAGGTGTGGCCTTGGAGGAAGTGCATCACTGGTCACTGTGAGGTCTCAGATACTCAAGCTGGGCCTCGTGCAGCGGACACTTCCTGTTGCCTGTGGATCTGGGTGTAGAACTCTCAGCTCCTTCTCCAGCACCATGTCTGCCTGTGCAGTGCCATGTCACCCACCATGATGATAACCGGCTAAACCTCTGAACTGTAAGCCATCCCCAGCTAAACGTTTTTCTTTATAAGAGTTGCCATGGTCAGGGTGTCTCTTCACAACAATAAAACAGTTACTAAGACAGCCAGCCTTCCGCTTATGGTCCTGGATAGGTACTCAGGGACAGAAAACACTTAAAACTAGGGCAAAAAGTTACCACTAATTGAAAACGGACCATAAAAGACTCATGAAATGACATTGCAAACTAGGATTGCAACTTATAGCCTCGTCTACTTTGTGAATGTTATCATGACGGCCATTTGTTTTGTAACCCCAGGAGGACTCCAGGCTCCCCTGGCCTCCCAGCTGTGGGGCGAGCAGAGAGGTTGAGTTCTTATTTGTGTCATTCTTGGGGACACATTACCCAGAGGAAAGACGATAAAAGGTGGGAGCTAGATGGTGGACAAAAGCAACATCTTTTCTTTCTTCTTGTCCCCTTAGCCTTCTGTGCTGCACACCTCATTATGTCCCTGGGATTAGTCAGCTGCTACTAGATCCTCCCTTGCAGCTGATTCTGGGTGAATGGGGACTAGTATAGACTGTACACTCTTGTATACATACCGAGGGTGTGTCTGTCGATCAGTCTAGGGCTCCAACAACAATAGTCTGAACAGCTAACAGTGAGCAATTACACTGAACCGGGAATTATACTAAGACTTGTACCTATAGTAACCCTTTTTTATCTTCGTAATGGGCCACAGATTTGCCTACAGTTATCTGCACTCAGCAGCTAGGCAGATTAAAGTCTGGAGGCTAGCCAACTAGCTCAAGCTCAGACAGCTAGTTAATTCTACAAGCCCTGCTACTTTGGGGACATTAGCGGGGTTGTAAGAGTGCTGATAGGTTTAGGCACTCCCTGAGGGTAAGGGTCCTGCCAGTCTTGGAGTTCCTTAGCACAAAGGCTGTAGTCCTAAGCCTTCAGCCCCTCTGCCCTCTACCCTGTTGGGCTTGCACATCAGGAAACAGGGACTTGATGCTTCCTTCCGCACAGGCACCTCCCGGGGCATATGGTCTGTTTGGAGCAGCCTCTCCACCACCTTGGCTCTCCTTTCTCCCCATCACAGGCTTCTGACCACAGCAACAGCTGGGGCCTGAATACAGCATGACTTCTCTCTCTAGCCTAGCTCCAGGCTGGCGGGTCTGAGCGTGAGGTCGCTCTGCCCCTGGGATCTGCCAGGGAGTAAACAAGCCATTCATGCGTCAGTTGTTTTGCTCCAGAGCAGCCTCATCAGCTGGACAGACCCTGGCCAGACCTGCCAAGTTTATCCCCATGGGTGGGCTGTGGGCTGGGAGTGGTAGATGGCCTGGAACTCAGCTCCATCCTTCCATGCCCCTGGAGCTGCAGGGTTTTATTAGGAGCAGCCGTCTCTGGTAGTATGATTTTTAGATACCTGAGAGATGTGAAAATGGTTGCTGCTGCTTTACAGGGTGTCCTAGGGGTGGAGACCCCCAAAAACCATGAAGGAAGAATGGAAGTGGCAGTCTGCTGAGAGATACCCCAGAGGAGTTTCCAGAACCATGCCGCTCTCTGGTTTCAGGGATTGAAAAGTTGGCCAGAACACCCCAAACCCCATCAGCTCAAATTTTTCCTATGCTCTTTTCACTTCCAAGACTGCCATGTCTGTCCAAGCTGACTCCCCTAAGTGTACCCTGTCTATTATGGCAGAAAAAGATAAACTGAGGCTCTCTAGGGGTTGGGGTGTCCAAGGGCAGAAAAGAAGATTTAATAGACTAGGGTAGGGAATAGAGTGTGGCTTTATGGGTAGAAGAATTGCAGAAGCAGAAACCCATGGATGTAAACCAAAGGCCAGAGTGGTGAGGTAGGTGGTAAGGATGCTGGGAACCACGGACAGGGGAAGTGGAGACACCACCCACCCCGACGCTTGTCTGACTGGCACTCTCATCCGAACGCTGTTCGCTCATAGCGGGTAGCGGGTGGAAAGGGATATCCTTAGCCTCTTTTTGCAAACGTGGAAGCAAATGAAGTCATCTGCAGCCTCCCCAGTGTGCAGAAGAGCTGGGCCTCTGAAATGTGTTCAGGGCTCTTCCCACCAGACATTTTGGAGGACAGGCTCAAGGAGGAGGATAAGGGCATAACGTCATGGACCAATCAATCCGCTTCTCTGTTGCCAGCCCCACCCACTATGCCTCTCTAGAATAAGCACATGGGATTGCAGCACAACAGCCCTCCACAGAGCCCTTTTGTCACAGCACAGCAAACTTATCCTGAGTTCCTCTCTCCTTTTTAAGGCATCCCCTCCCTCCACCCTTTCTGCTGCCCTCCCATGCCTCCTGCACCAGCCATCCAACAAGGGCCTCTGCACTTACCCTGTCGTGATGTCATCATCCTCTGTCATGGTCTTGCCCATGAGGTCACTGTCACTCATGTAGCCGGACTTGAGGTCCACCTCATCAGAGTCCAGGGACTCCACCAACTCCAGGCGGGAGATGTGGCTGAGCTTGCTGGGGCTCCGCATAGGCATCGTGTGGGAGTAGTGCGCCCGTTCCCCATGCATATACCAGGCTGGCGGCCCATCGGAACGGCAGCTCCCCCCAACAGAGGGTGCATCTCCAGCCTGCAGCCGGGGACTAGACTGGCCATAGCGCCAAGAGAGAGGAGAGGAGCGGTTGGAGAGGCTGGACACACTGCGAGGGTTGGCGTCATCACTGTCATAACAAGTCATCTCCAGGGAGCTGCGGAGAGAGCAGACAGCACAGATTTAGTCCTCAGCCCAGCCACTCTGTACCCTGTCACGTTATTGGGATGCCACTCTAAGTGTATGCTCCTCTGTTACAGGGTATCTCAAGGCCGCCAAGGGACAATGATCTTAAGTAACCAAGGCAGCAATCTCATACACTCCTAAGAGCCTATCCTATGAGTGTGGCCAGTGTTTAATACTTTTTTTTGGTAAAGGGCCCAAAGGAAGAAATTAATCTTGCTGGCCCACTGTTTCCTTATTGGTGAGATGGGATAATGCCTACCCTATATCTTGTTTGTAGAGCTGGGAGGACTGTAGCCATACAGATCTGACTGGGCCTGACATTAGAAGATGCTCACTCTACCAGAAAGAGCCAGTGAGGCCTGGTGGGTGGGAGAGTGGAGGCTGCTGATGCCCAGAGCTCAGTAGACCTTGGCGATTTACTTCCTTCGGGGTGTGGCCATCACCTCTGTCTATCAGCGAGCAAAGGGCTAGCTGAATCCCAGGCACCAGATGTAGGAAAACCCAAAATCAGATGTCGAAGGTACAGGACAAGCTTTTGGGAACCTGAGATATAAAGCAAGGCCCAGGAAGATTGGTCCTACCCATAAGCCTGAGCACCAGGGGAAGAAGCCGAGCCTCCCGAGGGAACAGACTCAGCCGTCACTGGGCGGAGGACCCAGGAAAGCAGGCGAGAGGTACAGCAGAGATCTAGCCTGAAGGCCACTAGGCCATGCCAAGGAAGCCACAGGCAGGCTAATACCAGAGGGCCTGAGGTGAGACGCCCCGGGTCCTTCTCCCACAGAGCCAGAGAGGAAATATGGCTGAGATCTGGCAAGAATGGTGGTCAGAGCTTTGGTTCAGGCTCTGATTGATAAATCAATTACTTTTGACCCTTCTGTATCATGTGGCCTGACTAAAGTCAGAGGGGGTTGAATCAATGATGTGAGTGAGGTATGTGGGCTACCAAAGCTGGGTCAGCTGAGGCAACCTATGGCTGGACACGAGGTCCACAAAGCAAACGACTCTTTGATCTGTGACCACATCCCCTTTTACAAGGATGTGAATCACAGGTCATTGATTTGTTTGCTTGCTTTTGTTTTTATAAAGTTGCTTTGGAAAAAAAGAAAAACGCTCCAAAACAGCCTCTATTGAGCCTGAGCAAATGGTCTCCCTTTTCCTTAGCAGAATTTGAGGGGTCAGTGGCCCTGAAACACAGCATGATGGGGCTCTTGTAGCTGACCCGTGGGCAATGAGTGACCTCTTAAGTGCTCTCAGATGGCTTACACCTATCTTTCCCTCTGGGCCCAGCAGTCCCAACAACCTCTGCATTTCTGCATCAGCTTCTAGTTGCTATGGACCTCAACATTATCTCCTAGGGGAGCATGGAAGTTCCATGACAGCAGGGAAGCCACGGTCATGGTGAGTCCAAATGTTCACCCCACCCCCCATTCTAGCACTTCACAAGGGTACCCACAGGGAGCAGACCCAGGATGAATGTGCTGAGTGCGGTAGAGATTGTCTCAGCACAGATGAAGGTCAGGACCTCATGCAGTAAGTACTTAGCAAAAATAAGCTGACCATAGATGATGGTGATAATGAAGAGGAAGAAGAGGAAGAGGGGAGGAGGGGAAGGAGGAGGAAGAGGAGGAGAAGGAAGAAGAAGAGGAGGAAGAGGAGGAGGAGGAACTACAGCAACAGCTGACCATGCTGAGAGCATGCAGCTATGCAGGCGTGCTGCTCTGGATAACTGGCCTCCACCACAGTAACAAGCACATAAGGAAGTGAGGGTTCCTCACTCAGTTCTGTCTCTGGCCCACCCTCTGTGTCCTAGAACTCCCTCTGTAGATCAGGCTGGCCTCGAACTCGGAGTTCTGCCTGCCTCTGTCTCCCTAGGGCTGGGATTAAAGGCGTGCACCACAACTGCTCCTTTTTTTTGTTTTTTGTTTTTGTTTTGCACCAAAACTCATCTCCAGATCTCAGTGGAAAAGGTTTCTAGGCCAGATCCTCCGACCTCCAGTGGGCACCCAGCTCCAGGCTTGCCTCTCTGGGGATGTCAGTTTTGCTTCCTCTCTTCACAGTTTCTACCCCAGACTCTCTTCTCTAAGAGAAATGCACCCAGAGAAATAGAGGAGGCAGCCCAGAAGTCAAGTTTCCAAAAAGGAACTGAGTCTAAGTCACCTTGTGAGTCCCAGGGCGAAAGCAACCTTAGCAGATGCACCCCTTGAACCCTGAGGCCCTGGGGATAAGACTGTTTGCTTTGAAGGGTGGTGCCTACCCCCCCAACCCCCCACCCCGGTATGGACACACAACTGTGTGTCCCCTCATCAGCCTGTGGGGTCCAACAGGTGTATCTTCTCCCAGGTCCTTTTTCTAGCCTAGGGAATATTACTCCAGGGTACAGGGAAAGATTGATGGATAGAGAGCACTTTAAAAAGCAAAAGAGCCATAAAAGTCAGGGCACTGGTGTTTGGGTTATCCAAGTGTAGACCAGAGCTAATATAAACCAAAGGCTAAGAGAGGAAGTGACCCTGAGTCCACTGTAAACAGAAGACCCAGACTGCTGTGGGTACTTTCTTTTCCATAAAGGGAGACAGGAGCCAGAGGCCCAAGGCACTTGTTTCAACCAGTCAGCGTTAAAAAAAGGCTTTGGGCTTCCCTTTCCCATCCAAGAAGAGTCTGTCCCTACTTTCCTGGGGCCTCAGGGCACCAGGAGACTGGAGTGGCTGCCTCTGCCCTGCTTTTGTGGAAGAGTCATCTGGGGCGTGACTCTTATAGCAACTCAGCAATTCTTGGCTTCTTTGGCACGATCCTGGCGGGTGACCTGGCAGCAAGAGATGTTCCAGAAACTTCCTTGGATGGGGAAAGAAGATGTTCAAGATTTCATCTATAGGTGACTAAACTGCTCGGGGGGGGGGGGGGGGGGGGGTGGGGGTTGGGTAGTCAACTAAAGGCAGAGCCCCATTCTACCCTTATTCCTGCTTAGGGTTTGTGGGATGGGACACACACAGACTGCTCTGGGGCAGACGGAGCCACACTGACCACTTTCCCCCAGATTCCCTTGATTTCCTCTTTTTAGTCGTCAGGGAGATGTTTAGATGCCTGGGAAGAAAAGTGGGCTTTTCAAGGCAGGGATACGAGTGGGGATGTGGGAGGCAGTAGGGAGTAAGAGAAGGAGAAAGGTCTCAATAGGAAGACCTCAGGCCAGCGGATGAAGACTCCTGAAGAGAAGGCTCAACAGTAGCCATGATGCTCCTACATAGATTGAGATGCCCAAAAGGTAAATGGGCTCTCTGACATTGACGGTATGCAAAAGTATTTCTGGATACTCCTCTGACTGGCCATGTCCTGAGCTAATAAAAGTCCTGTTTCTGGGCCTGGAGAGATGGCTCAAGAGGTTAAGAGCACTAGCTACTCTTCCAAAGGTCCTGAGTTCAACTCCCACTTTCCACATGGCAGCTTACAACTGTCCGTAACTCTAGTTCCAGGAGATCTGACACCCCTGGACACACACTTACAAGCAGAATACCAATGTATATAAAATAAATTTTTTTTTAATTTTTGATTTTTTAGTTTTTTAAGACAAGGTTTCTCTGGGTAGCCTTGGCTATCCTGCAACTCTCTTTGTAGAACAGGCTGGCCTCACACTCACAGAGATCTGCCTGCCTCTGCCTCCCGAGTGCTGGGATTAAAGGCATGTGCTCGACCATAAAGTAAAATGTAAAAAAAAAAAAAAAAAAACCTGTTAGAATAAAAATCTAAAATGAAAAAAAAAAAAAAAAAAAAGTCCTGTTTCCATTAGCCCTATGCCCCAACTTTGCAGTCTGTTTTCCAGCACCAGGAGATGAAGCAGAACCTCCCTCCAGTGCAACTGAGGAGGCTTCTGGTTCCTAATCCACAGGCTTCTAGCCTCTCTGTCCAGGCCCCATGATTTCCCAATCTTGGCGGCCTGTTCCCCTCCCTCCTAGAGCTTAGCTGGGCCCTCTGTCCCCCTTAGAGCTGACAGTATGAGCTCATCCGAACAGCCCAGGGAAGCCCAGAGGAACAGGACGGGAAATTCTGACTCATAGGGGCTGGGACCAGAATGACGCTCTAGGAGAAAGGGCTGTGGGAGAGGTGTGCACCCTTTAGCTGGTGGCTTGGGTTGGGGGACAACAGGGATACCATGAGGCCGATTTTGTGGGTGACTGTATATAGGCCCTGCAGGGTATTCCGGTATGACAGAGGAAGCCAGAGGACACCTGGCTGGCAGAGGGCTGAAGAGCCCAGGTGTTGGGAGGATCCGGGTCCTAGCATCCCAGAGGGATGGGACCTGGAAAGTAGGAGAGGCATTTAGTAAACAAAGCCCTCTTGAAAGATGAGGAGACTAGGCCGGGTGTGGAGGCAGAGTTCGAGGCCAGCCTGGTCTCCAGAACAGCCAAGGCTACACAGAGAGACCCTGTCTCAAAAAACCAAGAAAGAAAACAAAAAAAACAAAAAAAACAGGAGACTGAGGCCCAGGGAGAGAACAGCTATCACAGACCTCACACCCGGGCCTCCACCCCTCCCCAGCCATTGTCACAGCAATTCAGCAATTCCAGTAAGTGCTCAATCTTAAACAGAGGCAAGACTGAAAGGGGCTTCCACCTGTCTGTGGCGCCATGTTTCCCTTCCCCTGCAGCACTGGCAATATGGGGTTCCCAACACCTGTGTTCACAGAGGCCAAGGCCACCTGGTCCACTTGGGATGCCCGTGTGGCGATGTGGAGAGACCTCGAGGAGGCCTTGCCCTCCAGACCCGACGAGAAGACATTCACCAAGGGCAGCTCAAGCTCACCTGTGGGCCACCTGGGAGCCCCGCAGGCTGGACATGGTTTCTTCCAGGTTCTGCCGGAGATCCAGAACATTCTGCACTGTCCTCTTTCTCTGCGACTCTGGATCTGGCGAGAAAAGCAGAAAGAGCTGGTGAGGGTGGGAGAGGGCTTTATGAAGGGACCTGGGGGCCAGGGAAGGGAGGCAGACCCTGGGGACAGCCAGCTGCTGCGTCTGTTCCTCAAAGACCACCAGCAGGGTGCCCTGGGCCCCCTGAAGCTCCAACCCTGACAAGGGCTGCAGACAGGGCCCCTTGGAGCCTCTCCCTGAGTGGCTGCCACTGCCTCTGGCTTAGGCTCCGGAGGCTCTTCTTCTCACAGCAGAGACAGAAGTCTTGGGCAAGGTTTTCAGTGGTGGAGTGAAATGGACCAACCGCACCCCCCCATACACACTCGCATACACACACACACACACACACACACACACACACACACACACACACACACACACACACCCTCTTCTGTAGCAGTGTGTTGGTGTGTGCTTACAGGGCAGCTCAGACCCCATTCAAGAGTTAGAATCCTGGCTGAGGAAGAAGCAAGAATCTGCACCGGTCGAGACCACTTTGCTCAACCTTGGTTTCCGGGCAGGATGACGTTAGTCTGGACAGATGAGTGTCTAACTGAAAGCTCACACTTTCTCCTGCATCTAGGATGGAAATAGCATTCAAATGATGCAACAACTTGAAGAACCTTCTCTTCCTTTCTATTGACCCCATTCAAAAACATCTTCACCAAATACCCCCTTGGGGCAGGGGGTGATGATGGTGCACCCCTTTAATCCCAGCACTCAGGAGGCAGAGGCTGGTGGCTATCTTTGAGTTTGAGGCTAGCCTGGGTCTACACAGCAAGCTCTAGGCCTGCTGAGGCTACATAGTGAGTTCCCGTTTCAGAAAAGAAAAAGAGAAAAGAAGAAACAGAAAAGCAACAAAACCCCTAAACAAACCTGAAAATGAATGAAAATAAAACAACAACAGAACTGCATGAGGCTCTGAGGACATCATAGCAAAGAGGTCCCAGCCCTCTGTGGTTTACATTTTATGTTGGGATCTAAAGTCACGGTCACTGAACAGAACCCAGCTTCCCCAGCCCTCCTCAAAAGACAGTCTTCAGCAGTCAGTGACAGAGAGATGACAGTAGTGGGACAACCCCTCCCCTCCCTCTCTCAACCCCTCCAGTCCTTTGGGCAAGCCAACCTTACCCCCACTCCAACCCCAGTCCCATCCCAGCCTCTCTCCATCCACAGACTCAGCAGGAGAGCAAGCTCCTTTTGGCTGCCAAAGAGAACATTTCCGAATCTCATAAGAGGTATTTTTTTTTCCTCAAGACTGAGCTCAGGCTGGCTGGCTGGCTGGCTAAGAGAGGTTCGGTGGGGTGGAAGGGCCACGCTGTATGGCTTGCCCCAAAGCTTCTGGGGCACCTTCTTCTAGAACAAGCACTAACCCTGGGCCCAGCCATCTCTGTCGCCCTTGGGGTCCTCACTCCCCAACTTCTCATGCCCAGCCCCATGTACCCAGTACTCCATGAGGGTGTCAAGAAGCAAGGACAAATGGCAGGCCTCCATGCCAGCGGTCTGCACTCTGTCCACAGCCCTGATGTCATTTCTCTGGCTGCCAATGCCTGTTTATCCTGGCAAGTGTTGCTTTGCGAGCTGCCCCACAGCTCTAACCGACAGCTTGGCACTGGACACCGTCAAGGTCAGAAAGTGTACACCTATATATTTTAAGGTTTAAATCCTCAAGAGCTTAGTGAGGACCAAGAACATTGTGCCAAGGCGCATGAGTTTCACAGAAGGGCGACACCTTCTACGGTTTGGGTGGAAATGAGCCACAATGCACATGTCTCCAAGGGGTGTTTCCAAAGAGGGAAGTGACGGAGAGTTCTTCAGAGACACCTGGGTGTGCCCGGTCCTCTGCACACACCATCCAGTTGAGTGCTTACAACATTTCTGAGAACTTTGTGCCATCTTCCATTTTACAGATGAGAACACTGACATTTGGAGAGATCAAGTAAAGTAACTCAAGGCCACACAACCAGCATGTAGCACAGGACAGAGATATTGTCTGAAAGAAACTCATCTCTTTTGATATAACACAGGATGTCCCTGTATCAGAAGTGTCATGCAGCTGAGTGATCGTGGCACACGCCTTTAATCCCAGCACTTGGGAGGCAGAGGCAGGAGGATCGCTGTGAGTTTGAGGCCAGCCTGGTCTACAAAGCGAGTCCAGGACGGCCAAGGCTACACAGAGAAACCCTGTCTCGAAAAACCAAAAAAGAAAGAAAGAAAGAAAGAAAGAAAGAAAGAAAGAAAGAAAGAAAGAAAGAAAAGTGTCATGCACAGTGGCTGCACTCATTAA
>OU015747.1:92069723-92088313 GCA_907169655.1 Acomys percivali
AATAATAATAATAATAATAATAATAATAATAATAATAATAATAATAATAATAATAATAATACCATGGCTTTCGGCATGTTCGTTCATCACCAGTCACGTAATTTCAAACTAGTTTTATTGCTCCCTCCCCGAACCGCCCAAATCCTGTAAACATAAGCTCTCACTTGCCTTTCTCTCCCTGTTCTAGTTCCTGTCAAACACCAGCCTGTGTTTCGGCTCTGCAGATCTGCCTATTCAGGGCACTTCATGCAAACAGAACCACACACTGTCCCCTTGTGGCTTCTGTCACTTTGCACTGTCTTTTCAAAATTGGTTCATGCTGTAGTATGTATTAGCCCTTTGTTCCTTTTCATGGCTGAATAATATTCTACGGTATGGATAATATTTGCTTATCTATACATCATCTGACAGACATTTGGTTCATCTCTATTTTTTCACCCAGTATGAATAATGCTGCCACATGAATAATCGTGTATGTGTGGACATCTGCTTTTATTTCTTTTGAATACTTGCTTGGGAGTTGTGTGTGTGTTGGGTTGTATGGTGATGTCTGTTTAACATTTTGAGGAATGGCAACACTGTCATCCAAAGTGTCTATACTATGTCTCATTTTGGCTTTTGCCCAGCTTCAGCAACACATGCTATTGTCTGTCATAGAGTGACCAGCCCAGCATGCCAAGCTTTCTCACCATGGATCCAATATGTGTTTTTCTAATGATTTAAGAATGAATACCTTTTATATTGGAATTAATGAAAGTTTAGTTCCCTCAGTTGCATTAGCCACATTTCAAGCACTCAACAGTGCTCTTGCCTCATTGGCAAGTTGACTACTGTGGCCCAGCCACAAAGCATTCCTGAAATGTTGCAGTGCTCTGGAGTGGGACCGTGTAATGTCACCAGCTCCTTCTCCAGAAGTCTGGCCCCCCACCCCCTACCTCTCACCCCAGCCTCCAGCCCTGAGTCTGCCTTCAATCCTCTAAAAAAACAGCCTTCTCACTGGCAGGATTACATTGTGTGTCCCCCAGCTTTTACACACAATCCAGTCCATTTCACATGTGGACCCATCTTTGGGTCCCCAGGGTCGTGACACTGGGAAACCCAAAGTGAATCAATCAGAAACTTGCCAAAAGTGTGACTGGACCTGGTGGCAGGTAGGCACAGAGAGAGGGAAAGAGCCGGCTGTATTTGTGGCTGCCTTTCACAAGACCCACTAAATGATGCCACCTTCCTCCACAGCCCGTCAGTGGCAGTGACTCCGTCAAGATGACATAGCCTGTAGACCCTCAGCCCAGGCCTGACAATGCAAAGAGTGTAGAGTTGATTTTAAAGATGCTGAGGGAGAGAGCTGAGGGTAGGGTTTGGGCCATGTAGGGCTGTTCCAGAAAAAGACGACCCCTCTCCCACCAGCTAAGGAAGCTATTCATTCCTCCAGCTCCCCCAAGCCAGCACCACCTACACAGCATCTGATATGCAGTCAGCCTCGGTGCTGCCTGACTTTAGTGCTGGGCCAGCTCCCAGCGGACTTCACTTTCTGGGACCGCCTTCTGTACGTCTCCTCTGCTGCCATCATGGAGGACCTTTGGGGTTCAGCCATCTGCCACTATCTCCAGGGTGAGCCCCCCACCTACCCTGTCCCAGGGCTTAGGCATAAGACAGAGTTACCAAGCTGTGAGCTTTAAGGAGGACTTCCAGTTGTGAAGGCAGACTCCCCCATGGCAAGAATAAAGTTTGCGTGACAGTGTTGGAGGAGACAGGCAGGGATGGGAAGAAAGATGATTTCCTGAGTGTGTTCTACATGCTGCACTTGGCCCTAAACGTGCACAGACATTCTGTCCTTGGAAGACAGCAACCCTGAGGGGATAAATATAAATACCCCCATTTTACAGGTGTTTGGTTCAGAGAGAGGCCAGATAACTCTCTGAGGTCACAAGGTTTATGTAAATGGCTTAGCTGGAATCTGCATCCCAGGCTCCCTTTGAAGTCTTTGCTCCTTCCTACATAAATTACCAGTGCCAACAAAGACAATCCGGCTGGACACCAGGAGGCCCCTCCTGACTGGCGTGCTGGAGTCATCTTCCTCACAGATCACAGGGTGAGGCCTGTCCTCCACTCTGGGATGACTGAGATAAAACATTGCCAGGAGACAGGGGAGTCATGGGCCACTGGCCAGGCCAAAAATTCTCTACCTCCACGATGCAGGGCCGCCTGCCAGTCTTGCAGGCCTTACTGGCAGCCGCAGCTCCTGTCCAACACTTCCTCGAGGGAGCCCTTCTCCTCCTTTGGGCTTTGTCCCAGCTTTGCAACCTGCAAAGTTTCTGGCCTTGGAAGAAGCTTCCTAGAACGCCTGGCAGGCGTGCTGGATGGCCTGCCTGCCAAGCGAAGGCCAGTCACTGCCTGCATAGAACATTCAGAATTCTCTCTCAGCAGCCTGGGAGCCTGGACCACAGAGTGGCCTGGAGGTTAAGCATCATCATCATCATCATCTTCATCATCATCATCATCATCAGCAGCAGCAGCAGCAGCTTCACCTGCTTCATCTTTACAGGGAATACCTTGGGTGGGGCGGGTAGAGAGAGAGACTGGGGTTCTCCTGCCCAGTCCTGCTCCCCACTAGCAGGTCTCTGCCCCCAAGGAACCTGGGGGACCCTACAGCTGACAGGAAAGCACCTTTAGTATGAGCTCCAGGCTGGGAGCAGAAGCTCTGTGTCCAAGCCACGGGGTCTTCTGGGCCCTATTTATGAGCTGTTGAGTCTCTCCAGGCCTCAGTTTCTCCTAGGAAAAAGCATCAAGCCTATCCCTACTCTGTTGAGAGTGGGGGAGGGACGCACTCAGGGGAGAGGGCCAGAAGGGCATGTGAGCTGGCATCAGCAGAGCCAGAGGCCGGTGAGCTGCTGCTGCCTGCCTCTGAGGGCAGGTGAGGCTGCATGAGGAACCCCATCAGGGTGGGGCCTGGGCAAGGTCAGGAAGAAGCAATGTGGGAATACCCAGGCTTCCCATCAGCCCATGCTCAGTCCCCCGACCCCAGAGTCTGCACTCAGCTCCGCAGCCATGTTCCTTCTGCAGTGGCGACCATTTGAATAGAATCAAAGTCTCAGGAAAACAGAATCTTCCCTGAACTTTCCAGGTCTACCAAGCTGTATCTGAGTTAAAGGGCATTACACATTCCAATATGGAGTACCCTCTCCTCACCCCCACCCACTTCCGGCTGACTGTCCAAATGTGTCTGGCTTGTGGAAGAGTCCAACTTAGGTTCTTGCTGCTGTAGGCCTCTCAGAAGACACAAACAGGTAAAGGAAGGTCACATTTGTGGGCAGAATACTATTTAGACTAGCCAGGGACCCACACGGGACAGACCCACACAGTGACAGCCCTATGCCCAGCTGCCCTGGGGAGTTAGAGTCAGAGTGTCTATCTATAGTACAGGCAGAGGGAGACATTGCCCTACAGGGATGCCTTTTGTTGTGTGTCTTTATCCCTTGAACTCATCCAGGCTGTAACAAGAGGCCTGAGTGTGGCTGGCTAGCCCTGGGGATTAGTTTAAAGTGGTGAGAAACCATCTCTCTCTCTCTCTCTCTCTCTCTCAAGATTTATTTGTTTGTTTTATGTATATGAGTATTCTTTCTTTATGCACACCAGGAGAGGACATTGGATTGTATTACAGATGGTTGTGAGCTACCGTATGGTTGCTGGGAATTGAACTTAGGACCTCTGGAAGAGCAGCAAGTTCTCTTAACTGCTGAGCCATCTCTCCAGGCCCAAGAAAGCTACTCTTTTTTGTTTTGTTTGTTTGTTTGTTTGTTTTGTTTTGTTTTTCAAGACAGGGTTTCTCTGTGTAGTCTTGGCTGTCCTGGACTCACTGTGCAGACCAGGCTGGCTTTGAACTGACAGCAATCCACTTGCCTCTGCCTCCCGAGTGCTGGGATTAAAGACGTGCGCCACCACACCTGGCTAGAAAGCAACTCTTAAAGGAAGTAATCTGGAGTGAAACGGAGGGAGTGTGCATGCATGTGCATGTATGTGTGTATGTTCGTGTCTCTCTCTGTGTAAGACCCAGGGCCTGGATGACCTCTATCCTTAGAAATATAGCAACATGTTGGCAGAATTTATGTCGGTGTCAACTGCCTCTCTACCTTTTGAGGCAATTAGCTCCTAGGCAATGCCTACTGTGTGTCAAATATTTCACACACTTTAGGCCTTTAAGGCTCCCACAGTGATCCTGTGGGACATGTTCTATGAGAGTCCATCTGGCCATGGAGAGACTGATCCGCTGTTTGCATTTGCTTTCAGCTCTAATGTGCAGGGCTGGGATTTGAACCCAAAGTCACCAAGTTCGACTCTAGTGCTCACCACACCTGGTCACTCTGAAGACTGTACCTCACCCATCTCTTGTTTTTAATGAGTAAGAAACAAAAGAGAGCTCAGAGCCTGGCTAGCTGTAACTCTCCTGACTCACTCCTAAGCTTTGCCAATAGCATATACCTCTTCTTGGGGACAGTCAGCTGACTGCACTGTACCAGCTTCCTTGCCCACTCCCCTGTCTGCCTCTGAGGCCAGGGCAGGTAGTCACTGACACATTCTCCCTGCAAATGATCTCCAGCCCACCTCTGGACAGAAGACCCAGCAGCTGGTGACCCCTGAACTCCCTCCCTAGGGTCATCTATGTTTAATGAGCAGGATGCAAAGGGACATGGGAGAAGACGGGGAGTCAGCTGCCGGTGCCTGGCTGAATTTCCCTCCACTAAAGAACAAGGAGAGTCCCTGGTCCTGAAGGTCTTTTAGGCTTTGCTCTTACTTCCCCTACACTCCAACTGGGGCAGCTCCCAGTGGTGACTGGGGAGCTGCTCATCTCTTCTAGTTCCTTGTGTTCCATACCCCCTGATACCAGGCACCAAAAGGTGGTTGCCATGGGAACAGCTGTCTAAGGCTTCACCCCTGGGGACTACCGAAACTAGTCTCTGTGTGTGTGTGTGTCCCTTCCCCCATTGGGAAGACAAACTGGAGGACACACTTAGGAGTGAGATGTTCATGCAGAAACACTAAGCCCAGGTTAGAGGCTGGGGGATGACTTACGTGGCTTAGGAGTCTCAGAACAAGTCTATCCGCTGAGACTTCAGCATCCCAGATGACACTATGGTCCTTGGCCTGGAGTCTAAGACTCTTTGCTATAATTTGTTGACATGGTTCTTCCCCCCCCCACACCCCACTTCCCCCCTCATCCTATCCTTCCACCCACTTAGCCAGTCCCTTACTGCCCCCCCCTCATTGCACCATTGCCTGCCCGCCCTTCCCACTGTGCTATCTGCAGGGTCTTTCCAGGTTAAGTGAACGCCTGGCTTGGCTCAGGTTACATCTCTTCCCAGAGCCTTTTCTGGCCCACATCAGCTACAACGTCTTCAGGTTCCAGAGCTGTCTGTCACTGAGTCGTTGATCAAGGAGTACATGTCGCACCTGGCACAGTGCTGCTTCAGCCTATTGTCCCAGCACTTGGGAGGCGACACAGGTGGGTCTCTGTGAATTTGGAGCCAGCTTGGTCTACATAGTAAGTTCCATAGTGTGTTTTTCTCAGAAAACAAACCAGCGAACAAAGGAGTGCATGCTACCTCTGCCGTGGCAGTTCCTGGTGCCCGCTGCTTTTGTCTCTTGCCACACTACCCTCCCAACAGCCCTGCCCAATGTCAACAGCGCTGGGCATCAAACAACAGGTGCTTGGGAAATGCAGCTTGAGCGACAGACCCTGGAGAATGCCGATTGTCCTTCATCTGGCCCTTCCTCTTGGTTCAAGTCACCATTCCTTTCTCAGAGTCACTGTAGCAGACTCCACCACAGCCTGCGTAGCCTTTCTGACCCATGTCTCTTTACACAGCTGCCTGCTTTGAGGGCAGAGACCATATGCCATCTATTTATGAATGCTCGACCTGAAATGGTAACTAGGCTGGTGTCTCAGTCAGTGTACTATTGCTGCGAAGAGACACCATGACAACAGCAACTCTTTTTTTTGTTTGTTTGTTTTTGTTTTTGTTTTGAGACAGGGTTTCTCTGTGTGGCCTTGAGTGTCCTGGACTCACTTTGTAGACCAGGCTGGCCTCGAATTCACAGCAATCCACCAGCCTCTGCCCCCTGAGTGCTGGGATTGCAGGCGTGTGCCACCACCGCCCGCCCTAACAGCAACTCTTATAAAGGCAAATATTTAATTGGGGCTGGCTTACAGTTTCAGAGGTTCAGTATAGTGTATCATGGCGGGAAGCATGGTGGTGTGCAGGCAGACATGGCGCTGGAGAGGGAGCTGAGAGTTCTGCATCTGGATCAGCAGGCAGCAGGAAGAAAGAGTGACACTGGGCCTGGCTTGAGCTTCTGAGACCTCAAAGTCATTCCCTGCCCCTCCCCCACCACCCACCACCATGACATTTCCTCCAACAAGGCCACACATATCCCAACAAGGCCTCTCCCTATGGGCCTATGAGGGCCATTTTCATTCAAACCACCACAGCCCATCTTCAGCGCAGACCTGCTAGGCAAACACAACCCTAGGCCTCTGGTCAGACCCTTTCTTACCTTCCTTCAGGACAGAAAGACAGAAGAATTAAGGGCGCACAGGAAGGGACAGGAAGGGACAGGAAGGGACAGGAAGCCCTTGTCTTGGGTCTGCTAGAAGCGTCTTCCCAGTTGAGCAGCAAGAATTCAGTACAAATAACAAAATCTGCTGTAAGGATTGCCTGCCTAGAGACAGCACACCTTTTGTACAGAGCCATTTCAAATAGGAATGTTAAAAAGGCAGTGATCCATGGGTAACGCTGAGCTTGCGTAACCTTCAACCAAGGCCTTGTTCCTTCTCCAGCTGCAAACCTGGACATTGCACAAATAAGACTATGAAAGTTGTTTGCTTTTATTTTTGTTTTACTGAGACAGGGTTTCTCTGAATGGTCCTAGCTGTCCTCTGTAGACAAAGCTGGCCTTGAACTCACAGAGATCTGTCCACCTCTGCCTCCCCAGTACTAGAATTAAGGGAGTGTACCACCTCCGCCTGGCTTACTGAAGCTGTTTTACAGTGAAAGAGTGCATCTTTCCTTTCCTCCCTAGTACAATCCTCTTGGCCTATGATTTTGCCTTTTTAGCTTGAGAGACTACTCAGTGCACCTCAGAACCCACTCTTTGATCTGTTAACTAAAAACAAGTGCAAACTTCCCTCAAGCCCCTTAGAAAAACACTAACTTCAGAAGCTACCCAAACTGTATGTATGGTGATTGTTAAGACACGGGGTGCAACTCTCTCTGGAGGAATTCTCCCACACTCATGCCTGGTGTGTATTCTCCCACACCCACGCCTGGTGCTTCATTCAAGGCCCTGTCCAAGGCTAACTGCCTGACCTCCGGTCTCAGCCCTTGCTCTTTGCCTTCTAAAGGCCAGCAGCCTGACTGTCAGCTTGTCCGGCCATGACAGGCTTCATTCCCCACAGGTGGAGACCATCTTGCTCTTGATTCTCTTTCTGCAGAGTCCCAACCAGGCCTCCAGTCTTTCCCGCAGATAGAGTTGGTGGCCCTGCCCCATGTTCTCAGGGAACACCGGACTTATACAGTCTCTTTCTCTCTCTGCCTCTCATATACACACATGTGCATGCACACTACACACACACACACACACACGTATACTACACACACACCATACATAGCACACTTACATACCACACATGCACACTACATTCCCACCACACACTACACATTATACACACCCCATATGCACATACATACCACACACACACATGCACACACCACACACACAGAACTACACACATGTACAGTCCCCACACTACACACATACGTACACCACCCACATGCACACACACCTCCCCCTCCTCACGCGCCTTTGTCTTCCTCTCCGACATCCTAGCCTCCGTGCTCTCTCATCAGGTACAAATCAGTGGGAAGTGCCTCCCCAGACACCATAAACGCTTTTAATGGAGACCAGGAACTCACTTTAAAGATTTTCCTCCATTTTCTAGGCCATTACAAATTCCTGTTACCTAGGAGTCACAGCAATTGTCCCCAGGCAGGCAGACATATATTTTACTGGACATACAACTCTTAAACACACAGAGGGGGGAAAAAAACCATAATAAAACTCACTACCCAGACTTTTAAACTGAGCTATCTGTCACTCACCCTAATTCCCAGCTTTCAATGGCTCTTTCCCTTGAGAAGTTTCTAGAGGGCCTCAGACAGACAGCTGTTAGGCAGTGCACTGGCTCCTGCCACATCCTCCATTTCCCACAACTCTGCTCACCATGTGGTAATGTAGGTAGTCTCCTGCCCACCCAAGCCACTCTGTAGTGAGCTTTTCCGTGAGACCACACAGACTCATTACACGTCTGTGAATGAATGAATGAATGAATGAATGAGACAGCTGGGAGATGAGACTCTAGCAGCAAATCAGCTCCACATCCAAGAAGGAACAGAGTATGGAAGAGGGAGAGGACATGGAAAAGCCACAGCACATAAATTGTGACAAATGAAACAAGAAAGACCCGAGCTTCCTGTGTGAAAAGGCTTGAAGCAGAACATCCCCCCTTGCTGACATGGACGCTGGTCCACAGCTAGGGAACCTCCGTGTGTGCCCCACATGCAGAGCCTGGGTAAGAACTTTATGCTGGGATGTTCTGAGAAGTCCAAGGCCACAGCCAGGTTCCCTGGGGGCAGAGTGCTGTGACCAATTAATGGAAGATTTGCAAAGCCATCCTCCTCCCTCTTATTTACTATCCACCCACCCACCTGGCAGGCCTGGCTTCCCTCCCCACTTCCGCACACTCGACCTTTCCTCCCTCACCCATCTCTGCTTGTCAGAGAGCACACACTCTCAGCGCCATCACTGCACCAGACTCTTGGGAGACCAAATGAACAAACCAAACAAAAAGGCTGTTTTCTCACGCTTCTCTCTTACCCGCCCACCTAGAGTTAATCACTCTCCTGGGCCGTGGAGCTGATCGATCAGTTGTGACTCTGTGACAGGGCTCTCAACAGAGAGAAGAAATACTTCTGGAGAGACTTTTTCTTTTTTCCTCAAGACAGGGTTTCTCTGTGTAGCCTTGGCTTATCTAGACTCGCTTTGTAGACCAGGCTAGCCTCAAACTCACAGAGATCCACCTGCCTCTGCCTCCCTGAGGGCTGAGGTTACAGGCGTGCCCCACTGCGCCAGGCACCTGGAGACACTTTTGATTGGATGTATGACTGGCATCAAGTATGTAGTGGCCGTGGATGCTACCAAACATCTTCCAGTGTCCCGGGCAGCACTCTCAACAAAGGCCACTGTTGAGACCCCAGTGTCAGTAATGCTAAGGTTGACCGGCATCATCCCAACTCCCTCCCACTCCCACTCTGCAGAGTGCAGGTCCCTCGAGGAAAAGATCCATGGACCAAAACACGAAGGAGCTGCAGAGTCTAGAAACACTGAGATTACACGCAAATCTTATACCTGTGGATAATGTTCATTTTCTGGGCTGAAGAATTTGAGAACAGGCTAGTGAAGAGCTACTGAGAGGGAAGCAAGCACCGGGCCTTGGCAGCCCAATAAGAAAGCCATATAGTTATACAGTGTACAGACACTTAGCAGGCAAAACCCACAGCCCAGATGCTCTGAGATCCTTAGCTGAGCATCCACCAGCACTCCCATGAGCGCTCACACCTCTCTCAGAACGTGGGCAAACTGAGCTCCATAGACAAGGCGCCTCCCTTGGAGTCTCCTCACTGCCCTCCCATCAGTAGCTTTCTACAGACTTCCTACAAAAAGTGTGGGGAGCCATGCCAAATTCTGCCACGTCAGAAAACCCGTGCTTAGACTGCATGCTGTGACCTTCCAGTTGCTGAGCTCTGCCAGGGAGGTCTTTGTGTTCCAGGCCATCCTTGGGCTATTTACCTTTAAAAGAAGTAGGGACGAAACACCGGGAGGGTTAAGGAAATCCTTTCAGAGAGCTACTCAGTAATAGGAAGTTCTTAAGGAGAGCTATTCAGGTTATTGTGTTCTTCTTGCCTTGGGAGCTAGGGAGAGGGGGATCAGAATGGATCCTATTGACCTTACTATATAAAGTATGAAAGAGAGTCTTGATCAGAAATGTTTGAGTCGTTATTTCTCATGTCTCTGTACCCTACTTTCAATCCCCACTCTCTCTTTCAGGTGAACCCTGATTCGATTTTTCCCCACGGGCCGGGACACGTCAAAAAAGGAAGACATGAGACAGACCAGGTTCCTGGTGGTATGGTGGGATTCTCTGCCTCCAGAAACCATTGCCAAGAGCTGGTTCATCCCCAGTTGATCCGTAGACTTTGCCCTCCATCCCCCTCATAGCTCCCTGAGGATAAACTGAGGTCTTAAGCTCAAAGCTAGAAGTGTGTGTGGAGAGCCACAACCCCAGCCCTAGGCCCAGGTCCCAGCCTCTGCTGCTCCCCTTACCAGCTTCCTTCTTAATGGAGATAGAATTTATCAATGCAAGAGGCAATTTCATTCTATCATGTCAGGGACAAGGAAAAGAGATAAAAGGACATTTGACTCCCCGCTGTCAGCCAGGGTGCTAATGAATCCTTTGCTTCCAAAGACGATTATCGGACAGAATAATTCATCGCCAGAGATTAATTGGACTAATTACGTTGGTTCTCAGAATCCCCTGTATAATTATTTTGTATTGGGCCAATGTCAGTGATAATGGTGTGATACAGACGCCTCTGCCCCTCAGAGAACAGCCCTCAGTGCAAGATGCCTGGGTGTGAACAGTGGGCAGGTGCGAATGACACGGACAGCCATGTTGTGCAATGCCTGTGTTTTGTGTGCTAGCCCTTTACTCAGGGAAATATGATCACCCGTTAAAGCCCAGATCACTTTCCACACTCCTTCATTCAGCACATTTGTCAAGACCTCCCAATCCTTTTCAATTGACATCGCTCCTAGGAAGAGGTTGGCATACTCTAGGCACCCCTAATATGCTTTGTCTCCTTAATGCTGACCTACCTCCAATCCCTTCACCCCACTAAGGAGCCCAAGACTCAGCAACAAGACAAGCCCTGCTCTGCTCTGACTAGCCACATTTCCACAATATCTCCTTATTTAAGTGAGCGATCCACCACCAAACTATGAACACAAAGCTGGAACAAAGTGCACGACCCAAGTTACTCTGACGGGTCATAATCTTCACTGTCACTCCATGTTCTGCGGCAATCAAACACGACACGGCCTGGCAGGCTCTTTCCTCTTCAGCGGCACACAGGAGAACTAGGGATGTTTGGAATCTCCTTACCAGAGGCAGGTAGTACATGAGAACCCCTTGCTTCCCGTAGGCCAACACTTAAGGGCAGGCTTTGGATAAAATGCACTTTTCTCTTTTCCCTGTCCACAAGAACATAGCTGAACTTCAAGAAAGAACAAACGGCTCCTCACTTTGAACCAAGATCCTGGGCCAAGTAGACTAGCGTAACTTTAGAATAGATGGCTATAACCTAGATTCCCGGCTACACAGTGACTCTGCGTAAAACATAAGCAAGGATCTTTATGTTCAAAGGTCTCTCTCTTTTTTTTTTTTTTTTAAATGATAAATGAAACGATTATATTTACCTTTCAGAGTTACTAGAAAGATTAAATCAGCTAGCACACGCTGTCATTGCTCTTACTGTAATTATCCCATGAAGGGAAGCGATACCTGGTTCCCTCTGGTTATAAAGATGGTTGTCTCCCAGGGGTCCTTAGCCTTGAGCTCTTGTTAGTCCTCCAAGGAGCTGGGGGAGGACACATAGCAGATACATACTAGACTGAGAACCTCCTCCTGGCCTTCCAAGATGGCTACCTAGATTCAGTCAGCGAAATATATTTATCCAGTGGTAAATCCTTAGATGGAAGACCACCGGCTGATCCATGTAACAATTCATATTGGCAAAGGCAACCTTCCCGACTATGCTCACGTAGCGTTCTGAAGAAAGAGACGATGAGCATTTACAAGTCTGCAAGGAGCCGAAAGGTTTCTGTGAGTGGGTAACTATGCATAATCGAAAAACACCTTTTGAGCCAGCCAGGAAGGAGCTAAGGCACTGAGTGGCAAAGCAGCTGTCGCTGGAGCTTTGGGCTATGGCAGCAAGTGAGCCTCCTCCAGTCACCAGCATCCCTGCTGTGGACAGGGGCAGGAGAGTACCATCTGAGGCTGGCAGGAGAGGTAGGCTGCAGGGGTTGGGCAATTCTCCAGGAAGAAAAAAGGTGCTTGCTGCCTGGAAGCCAACTTAAGAGCTCTTTAGGAAGCCATAAGCAGCCGGATAAGCTGCAGAAAGAAAGCCCACCCACGGAGGCTTTGACAATGGGCAGTTAGTGTAGGGTGGCAGCAGCAGGCAGATGGAAATAAATGCAACCTTGCAACAAAGTCATGCAGTTTTAAGTAAAAGGAAATTAAGTTAGAAAATGCTGCAGACACTAAGGACAAAGTGTCCAGGGGCTGGAGAGATTGCTCCACAGTTAAGAGTGCGTATTGTTATTGAAGAAGAAGAGTTTGGGTCCCAACACACAAATCTGGGCTCACATCTCCAGCTCTAGAGAGCTGACTCCCTCCCACAGGCCCCTGCACACATATTCACTGCCCCCAGCATAATTACAAATAAGAAATCTTTTCTAAAGAAGAAGCATCTTTTCTTTTTAGATGGCCTATGCCTTTAATCCCAGCACTTGGCTGGAGAGGCAAGTGCATCTCTGAGTTCGAGACCACGTTGGTCTACAGCGTGAATTCCAGGACAGCCAGGGCTACACAGAGAATTCCTGTCTCAAAAAAAAAAAAAAACCAAAACAAAACAAAAAAAGAAAGCATCTAGTGAAGCTCACAGTAAGGACAACAATGCCAGGAGCTGGAGACTTGCTCCCCAAATATTCAAAATGGGGGTGAAACGGCTATTTGGGAAGCTAAAGTAGGAGTAACAGGGGTTCCAGGTCAGCCCGGCCACACAGTAAGTTCAAGGCAAGCCTTTGAAACTTAGTAAAACTGTTTCTGAGTGGGGGTGGGGGTCGGGGGGGGGATCAAAGGGCTGGGGTGCAGCTGAGCCATGAAATACCCTCCCTTTGTTTCAGTCTCTGTTTCTTAAGGTTTAACTGCATTGCTTACCTAACTCTTTCAATGGCTAGGTGTGTTGGTGGGGACACAGGGAAGGTGTGAGAGGGAATTTGGGACATGGGACACTTTGGGGAGAGAGAATGGATCTCTGCACCAAGGAGTATGATGACCACTGAGCCATCTCAGGCTCTGTGGATTCTCCTGGGAGACCCACACGTGCCTCGGTCCTCATGGAAATGAAGCACTGGCTTCTGGGCCGACAATTCGGGCAGGGATTGCCACTGAAGAGTCTACTTCAGGCTATGGTAACGGATCCTAGACACTCTGGCTTCACCCCAGGAAGTATCAGGTGTTCAGGGAGCCAGATAGGGGCGGAAACAAACAGAAACACCCAAACATAGGTTAAGAGACGCCTTGGCAGGACTTCGAGCTGCTCCCTTCCAGAACCTGGGGGAGGTGAGAGCTAATTTGCCTCACAGCCTCAGGGCTGGGAGACAGTTTAGGGTCTGGAAACCCTGAACATTCAACAAACACCAGAATGCATGGTAAGTGATTCTCAACCTTTGCAACAGTCTTTAACCTAATCTTAAAACACCATGATTCCAAAGAAATGGCATTTGAAACTCCCAGTGTGGTAAGTTGGAGAGATGGCGCAGAGGTTAAGAGCACTGGTTGCTCTCCCAAAGGTCCTGAGTTCAGTTCCCAGCGACCACATGGTGAATCACAACCATCTATAATGAGATCTGATGCTCTCTTCTGGCCTGCAGACACACATGCAGGCAGAACACTGTACACATAATAAATAAATAAATCTTTTTTTTAATCTTAAAAAAAAAACTCCTGATATGTATAGTGACAAAATATTAATATTTAAAAACTTGGTGTTTTAAAAAGGAAAGACTGGAATGAGCCATAGGATACTAGATTAGGGTTGGAAAAGCCTCTATTAACTAATATTTATTTACATAGTATGCTAATGCTTATTCACATATTACTATATGTCATATATAGAGACATGGTCAGACACAGGGTAACACACAATTCTAGTTTTGCCAGCTGAAAGGACCTAGAAACCGCAACCTTTTAGTAGCACTGAGTATACCCAGAACACAGGGCTCAGTTTCTAGTGCCTCCTTCAACCAATGCAGCAAGAGTTCCTTAGAAAAATGGCTGATTCTTGCAGCGTTGAGGCAAAGAAAGTGCTAAATGAATCTAGAGAAATCTATAGGGCCAAATAATAAAGAAATGTAAGATTTGAGATGCAGAAGCAGCGAGCGGAAATCGCTCAGATTGGTGAGTGACTGAACACACGCAGAAGGAGAGATGAAGAGCAAATGCTGGGAAACATCACAGCTGCAGGACAAGCCCGCCTGGCCTATCTAGATTGGAGTCCTCACCGTTGGCCTCATTTATCCCTCAAGTATCAAGACTGTTGTAGAATTCTCCCAACGCCCACCCAGCAAAGAGAACAGCACAATAAACTCAACCTAATCAACAAAATGAAAAATACAGTGCTGGACTCTATCTCAGATGATAAGGAAAACGCCCACAGGTCCGTTCTGAGAGATATCAATCACCGAGTAAATACATAGGGGAAGCAATTTTCCCTTACAGAAGAATCACAATAATGTATGCATTTGCTCTACATAATGATGGGAACTGGTACCCAGCATCCTGTCTCCCTGTCTGTACCACAGCCAAGCATAGCCTCTCCGGGAGGCACAGAATGGAGCAGTCAGAGACCAAACTCCCTTCCCATCACTTTCTAGCTCACCGACTTCAAGCAAATTACTTAGCCCCTATGTCTCAGTTTCCTTATCAGCAGAAAGAGAGCGAAAATAATTCCAACCTTGTAGGCTTTCCATGTGGAAAGTGCTCCGAACAGAGCAAGAACGTAGTGAGTATGCAGTAACAGTTAACGATTAGTCTGGCTTGGAGGGGATCAGGATGCAGGTGCCAAGAATGAAGGGGTCTATGGAAAACCAAAGAGAAACTCAAACACAGACAGCGCTCAGGCTGGGGCGTGTAACTCAGTGGTTGAGCATTCACACTGTGCGCGCAAGGCCCCAGGTTCCAACCCTAACCGGGAGGATGGAGGGGGTGAACAGGGAGAGGAAGCGGAAAGAGAGAGGGAACCAGACAGAACAACACAGCACTTGGTAGAGGAGGCCCTGGGGGGGGGGGAGGTTGGCAGCAAGAGGGGCACTGGCTCTCCTTTCCCCTCACAAGTGAGAGGAGTATCAAGCTGCCACTTGCATCCAGCTGCCCCACGTTCCCAGATGCACACCGTTAATTGGAAGCCCCTAGGTGCTTGTTCTCCAAACACCTCCACCGCCTCGGGAGACGGGAGACGAGCTGTGAATGAGACCTCTACCCAGCTTGGCGAGAGAAAAGGTGTGGAGGCGGCCAGCTGGCCACCCTCTGTTGAAGAGCTGGAAGGCAGTGGAGGAGGAGGGGGTTTCACTTGGGTGACTGCTGAGGCAGGGCTAAGGTACAGGCGCGCGGTCTCCCACAGCGACAGCAGCCCTCAGCTAAGTCACTCTCTTCTGGGCTCCCCTACCTCAGTCTCCACTAGAATGCTCTCCTCCCCTGCATCCTAGCTGGAGGCAGATGGTGAGGAGGGGCCGTCAAAGCCTGCCCACACCCTTGAGGCTCTCCCCACCTCTGGCAGGCCCTTCCTGGAGGCTCTTCAGTCTGAGATAAGTGTACAAAGCTTTAGCTGGAGGGGGGGAGGAGACTTGGAGGAGCTGGAGCCGGAGCCGTCTTGAGACTGAAGAAGTGGGTGGTAGGAAGCGATGCATTTACAGTGATGAATGGAGCACAACACTGTGGGAAGCAGCCTCTTCTGGAGGCTGGATGAAGTCAGAAAGCTAAACAAAATTGTGGATGAAGTTACTGCTTCCTTACACTTTGGTTCCTTCTTCCTTAAAGGCGCTGAAGCCTGGACCCCAGTGCCATCCCCTCCACCCCGGCCCTCCCACCCCCCGCCCCACCCGGACTCCACATTTTAAACAAGCTGAGGCTGGTGTTGAGCGTGTGTAACCCTAGGGCCAGGGGCACAAGGACAGGTGGATTCTTAGGGCCTGTCCGGCCAGCCTAGGCCTTTGGTCATGTGAGTGACTGTCAGTGAGCTCCAAGTCAGTGAGAGACCCTGTCTCTGAAAAAACAAAAAAACAAAAAAACAAAATGGTGAGAATAAGGAGGAGGCAGAGGCAGGTAGATCACTTGAACTGGAACTAGAGATGGTTGTGAGCCTCCATGTGGGTGCTGTCAGCTGAATCCAGGTCCCCTGTAAGGGCAGCCAGGATTCTCAGCCATTGGACTTCTCCCCAGCCCTAAGATAGTTTTATTTTATTTTATTTTATTTTATTTTATTTTATTTTAGTTTTTGAGACAGGGTTTTTCTGTATAGCCTTGGCTGTCCTGGACTCCCTTTGTAGACCAGACTGGCCTCGAACTCACAGCCATTTGCTTGCCTCTGCCTCTGGAGTAGTGGGATTAAATGTGTGTACCACCATGCTGAAATTAACCCTTTCTTTCCTCCACCACCACCCCATGCTTTTGAGAAGCTAAATAGGACAATGCCCTCCAACCTCATCTATAAAACGGAGGCAGAAGCACCTGCCTCAGAATTATACTGAGGACACCATTGCCTGGCTTGGCACAGTGCCTTACACACAGAAGCCCTGTCACCAGCCACTGCTGCCTCTATCAGAGGCTTTCATGGGCCTTTCAGGAATGTTCAGGAGGCGTGCTTGCAGCAGGGGCTTTAGTTGAGAAGTGAGAGGCCAGGAGGCCGGGAGGCCTGGGTCTGAGTCCTGTGGGAGACAGCGGCTGTACCTTACCTCTGCCTCAGCAGTCACCCAAGTGAAACCCCCTCCTCCAGATTCTGAGCACAGCAGATAATACCCACAATGCCTACTTTATAGGGAGGGTATGAGATGATGAGAACACACGTGTGTGGGGGGGTGTGGACATTGGGGGCTTTTTAATTTGGGTCTCTGAGTATTTCACTCCCCAGGCCCCTGCAGGAGCAGGCCATCAGGACACTGAAAGGAGCAGGAAGCAGGACCAGCTGCGTGCCTGTTGAGAGTTTTGGGCTATTAAGGAGATCTGGAAGAGACTAGACATGAGAGAAGTCGTGTAAGAGCAAGATTCTCTTGGTTCAGGAAGGAACAGAGGCCCAGGAGTGAGCAGACCAGTACGTCCCCACACTGCAGAAGTAGTACAAAGAGGAAGGAGGGACAATGGACACAGGTTCCTGACTTGGCGAACAGTGACATGCCCTTAGCGTGGTGACAGCAACAGAGAAGTCAACAGGCCTAACCCTAACCCACCCACTAGAGGGCTATTGAGGGGTGGGGAGGTGGGCAGGGGAAGGGGACGGGACGTGGTGGTGGTAAGGGGGTTGTCTGTGAGCTCAGGAAGCCTGCTGAGGCCCCAACTGTATGCTCTCCAAGCCCCACCTAAACTCTCCTGGCCTGGGTGCAAGCCTTGGGTTGGGGAAAGGACCACAGAAATTCTGGAACAGGTAGGTGAGGGCTCAGAATAAGGATTCTGTGGGCCTGGCAGCTAAAAGGGGCTATCTGTTGAGCATCCAAGTTTGTGGCCTGATATTCCCATGTAGTGCACACGGACTCCAAAGTTGTAAAAAGTGCAGAGTGCCAGAAACAAGGTCTATGACATGATCATTAATTACTTAATTATTTTGGCATTAAAATACTGGACAGGAGAGGGATGGGGAAAGTTCAGAAGAGCCAGGAAGAATTTGGACTGGAGCCCTTCAGAAACTGTGTCTCTCTTTGGCAGAGCTGGCTGAGCACTGGGAGAAGAACAACAAAAGTTCCCAGGCCCTGGCCTTGCTCAGCCAGGGCCACAGGCTCAGTGTAGTTCTCCCTAGAGCATCCCCAGCACAGCCAGTCAGTCCCCGAGGCTTGCTGATTCTTCTGTCCGAGAGGTCCACACGGGAGATACAGCCGGGCCTGTACCCTAAAAGCCTAATATATGGCCTGCTCAGCATTCCTGTAGCTTCACTCTAGTCATGGGGGTAGGGCTGGGAACAGGAATCCTGAAACCTGAGCCGAGCCTGGCTTAAGTAAGTGCAGCTTTCAGGAAAGAGGCAGCTTTTCTCAGGCTCCAGCCTCCCTAAGTGCAGGAGGGGATGCCTCAGAGAGGCCAGCATCTCCAGGGTAAGCTTCCTGCTGACTTCCTTGCCCTGCCTGGCCTTCTGGAGAAGGCTCCCCAGTTTGCCAGGGTTCATTTACAGTGCCATTTCTGGGGGGAGAAAAAAGGCCTGGCATCATCTCTTTGGTGAGGGAGAAACTGAGGTCTAGGAGAGTAAAGAATATATTTTAGCTGGGCGCAGTGGCGCAGGCTTGTAAGGCCAGCACTTGGGGAGGTAGAGGCAGGCGGATCTCTGTGAGTTCGAGGCCAGCCTGGTCTACAAAGCAAGTCTAGGACAGCCAAGGCTACACAGAAAAACCGTGTGTGTGTGTGTGTGTGTGTGTGTGTGTGTGTGTGTGTGTGTGTG
>OU015747.1:92088323-92139590 GCA_907169655.1 Acomys percivali
GTGTGTGTGTGTGTGTGTGTGTGTGTGTGTGTGTGTGTGTGTGTGTGTTTTCTAATTATGAATGATGACAGCTGGGCCAGACCACAGGGACAATGAAATGCTTCTTTCTTTTTCTCTTGAGGTTCCTTTCCTGTCCTCCCACTTCAGAGAGTGGCCCCAGTGGTTCCTGCAGGGCGATGGCCCATTCCAGGGTTTGTTCAAGTACCACCCTGCCATAGGGAGAGCTGAGGGAGAGAAGGCAAGAGGTGGGATTTAGCACGCACTTTCCTTCTGACTCAGTGAAATTCAAACAACATGTGTCACGTTTGGTGTTCGCTGTGAGGCAATGTTGAAGAGAAGGCTTTGTTTGCAGAGCAGTTCCTCTAAGCATGCCCAGTGCCTGTGTGGCTCTCCCAACACACATGACAAAGGGACCTTCAAGTCTCTGGGCTGAATTTATGATAGGCTGGCCTGTGACAAGAAGGTCACTAGACTGACTGTGAGAGATGGCTGGGCTAGGAGGAAGGAGCCAGGCAGGCTACAGTGGCATATGAACTTTGCAGCTCTCATGGTGTTGCCAAGGAGAAGACCTGGCAATGAAAGATACGGCTAGGCAAAGCACTCACCAGGGAAATGGGAGACATGTTTTGCCGTAGATGCTCTATGGGAGTGTCCCTGGCAGTATCGGTCCCATTTCTCAGAAGTCCTAGGCTGGGTGCTGGCTCTCCCACAGTTCCGGGAGGAACTCGAGGAGGCTTAGAACAGAACCTTGCTACAAATGGTCCCCACCACCCTTCTTCTCAGCTGCAACCCGTCCCCCAAAATACTTTTTGATTTTATACATGTTTCTATGGCAACCCAAGTCCCCATCAGCCAGAGGGTTACCATGGCGACTTATCTTGGCTCTGTCCACAGCTAAGGCAGGCTCCTTTCCTTAGCTGGCAAGCTAGGCTCACAGGGAGTCAGGTGAAGAGAAGACTGGGGCTAGGGGCTGGCCATGGGCACCCAGAGGGGTCTGTAAACACCTGTGTGGGCCAAGCAGGGATGAGATTGGCCAGGTAGGCCGAGCAGGCCTGAGCAGTAATTTGCCTGGTTTCCAACAAGCCTGAGAAACACGGGTGCACGCTATCCCAGGTCCCCAGTCCTCCCTCCTAGTCACCGACTGCACTCCACCTGCAGACAACACACCTGCCACTGCTTTCCTTGTTTTGAGCTTCTCTAAGAATCCTCCTTTCTCTAATTCCATCTGTCTCCCACAGCTCCAGTCCTCAGCACCCTCCTGGCATTGCCAGTCTCAGTGAACAATGTCCAGACAGCTCTTGGGCAATATTCCATGTCTACGCTCTAAGCAGAGTTGGCATTCAACTGCTGAGTCCCTTCCTATGTACCACAGCTGCATCCACTGCCCCGCTCCTGTGCCTCTCCCTGCCAAAGCCTGGAGCTCCCGTCCCCTTCAGGGCAGGGGCTCTCTGTGGGCAGGGTCTGTCTCTTTGCTTTGAATTTCTGTACTGACCTTGCCTGAGGATGGAGAGTGCTGGGAGCTGAGAGTGGTCCATCCTGGGGGTGGCTGATAGCTATGGCCTTAACACTTGCAGTTGTGAAATGGAAGAGAGAAAGACGTGGTTGAGCCTCACTTTAGGAGAGGCTATGAATAATTGAGAATTCTGCTTCCGGAGCTGGAGAAATGGCTCAGCAGTTGACAGTACTAGTTGCTCTTGCAGAGGACCCGGGTTCGATTCCCAACACCCACATGGTGGCGGCTCACAACCATTCCTAAGTTCAGTTCCAGGGTATCCAACCTCCTCTTCTTGCCTCCTCGGATACCAGGTACACACACACATACATACATACATACATACATACATACATACATACATGCAGGCAAAACACTCATATCTATAAAATGAAATTAATCTTTAAAAAGGAATTCTGCTTCAGCCAATTCGTGGTCTCCCGGTCCTCCCTGTGCCCTCCTTCCTTCCCTCCAACCAATTTGATTGACTCTAGCTACTCTGCCAAGAGAAGGAACAGAAATGAAAGCTGGTGTGTGCCTCCCACGACTATTCCTTACAAACGCACTCTTGCTTTACTCAGATATGCCACACAGCCCATCTGTGGGTCTTGCCTACCCACGTACAGGAAGGCTTGGACTCCGATCTTAAGAGCAACCTATAAAATATGGGGACACAGTCTGAAAAAAGGTTGCATTCTCACAGAGCCTAAAACAATGCATTCATTAAAAAAACAGTGAGAGTGTATGATTAAGCTCACTTTTTTTTTAAGCCTGTGAAAAGTGTTATTTTTAAAATTAGCAGCCGTACTTTTTTTTTTTTTTTTCCCGAGACTGGGTTTCTCTGTGTAGTCTTGGCTGTCCTGGACTCACTTTGTAGACCAGGTTGGCCTCGAACTCACAGAGATCCACCTGCCTCTGCCTCTCAAGTGCTGGGATTAAAGGTGTGTGCCACCACGCCCGGCTAGCAGCAGTATTTTAAAAGCCAAGAATCAGGATTGCTTTTGAACCTATTGCCTGTTGGACAGTGGGCAGAAGAGTTTTGGAACCCTAGTGTCCGTTTATTCAGGCTATGGAATCCACAGAGTAGAGGTGCAGAGGCATCGCAAGGGGCTGTGAGCTCACACAGCACACGGATTTTGTAGGTTCTTTGTAGTATGCAAACCAGGCCCACTTTCTTCTTCCTCCTCCTCCTCCTCCTCCTCCTCCTCCTCCTCCTCCTCCTCTTCTTCTTCTTCTTCTTCTTCTTCTTCTTCTTCTTCTTCTTCTACTTGTGTTTTTGTTTTTTTTAAACAGGATTTCTCTGTGTAGCCCTGGCTGTCCTAGAACTTACTCTTTAGACCAGACTGGTCTCAAACTCACAGAGATTTGCCTGCCTCTACCTCCCAAGAAGTATGTCAGTGGAATTAAAGGTATGCACCACCACCACTCAGTGGCTTCTGCTTTCTTGTTTTGTTTTGTTTTTTGGTTTAGTTTTGGTTTTTCGAGACAGGGTTTCTCTGTGTAGCCTTGGCTGTCCTGGGCTCACTTTGTAGACCAGACAGGCCTTGAACTCACAGATATCCACCTACCTCTGCTTCCCAAACTGGGATTAAAGGCATGCGCCCCCATGCTGGCAACTACTGCTTTCTTAAAGGGCCATGATTATCCCATTTATAAGCGCATGCTGTGTCTGTGGTCTCTTGGTAGCCAGGATCCTCGGCATTAAGGCTACAAATGTCTAGGGTTCTATCACTCATGGTAGCAAATTCAGACAAGTACCCTAAACCCTGTGACCTCACTTCCTTCAACTATGAGTGATGGGGGCAGTAAACCCTGCTCTGTAGAGTTGTGAGGATTCATGGGCCTACTATGTGCCAGACAATGCCTGGCACAAAGAAAATGCTCTAATATCTAAAGTCTTGGTAAGCTGGCCTCACAGCCAATGCCCAGGGATCTCTGTGCTCAGACAGAAGGTCATTTTAAACTAGAGCTTTTCAAATTTCAGCTTGTAACTCATTTGTAGATACAGTAATCAACTGAGTGGACTGCAAACCAGCTCAAGGAAAAACTCAGATCACATATAGTAAAACAAAAATCAAGTACATTCGACATAATATTTTCAGAAAATTTCAGAATCAATATGTATATACTGGGTTTGATAGAAAGTATATTACTGAGTTGGGGAGAATCATGGTTAAAAACAAACAAATAAACAAACAAAACAATAAACTTCAGGCACATTGCCCTAGGCTGCGGTAATGTAGTATCAGTGTCAGTGAGAATGAAGTCTTGGTTGTGTCCTCAAGAGAGGAGAGATACGCATGCTATGGTGGGACTGCAAAGGAGAGAGGCCACTGCTCAGGGTGGAGGTCAGGATGGCAAGGCTTGTGTTACCCACCTTTCTGCCCTAAACTGGGCCTAATCCTTATGCAGATCCCAGAGGCTTCTAACGGTTCTACTTCAAGCCTGACATAACTCACCAGAGATAAAGGCCAGTGTGGGCACTGTGACTAGTGGTGTGGTTCCTCATTGGAACTCATAGACAAGGACCCCTTTGTGGCCAAGTCTGCTGACCAGACAGCTGGTAGACTCCGTGGTGTCATGCACACATCTGTGTCTTCTGGTGATGGCAAATGCCCTCATCCCAGCAGCAGCCAGGAGGGGTGGAGCAAATAGTCTCCACTTGCAAGAGACGTATAAACTGAGGATCTGGGAGGTTACACAAGTTGTCCAAGGCCACAGATAAACCCCAATGACCAGGTGCACAGTCCTTGCTATTGGCAAAGCTCCATTTACTTGCCTCACTCACGTCATGCCAGCAGAGGTGGGGTGAGAGGCAGGTACAGGGGTTGTCAGATATGTAGAGGGGCGCCTTGACACGTGGGAGCTCTCAATTCGGCTCATGAAAAAATGTGAGAGTGGTGTAAAGGTTAGCATAGCAATATACCCCACCAACATTTAACATGAGTCACACGGGAGGGTGGACAGTAATATCTTCCTTGAAGTCAAGGACTGATTACTATTATTATTTTTTAAACTTGTATGTGTATAACATGTGTGAGGGGGTATGTATTATGTGTGACTGTGGGCAGGTGCTAGCCACAGTACATGTATGGTGGTCTCTGGTGTTGGGTCTTACCTTCTGCCTTGAGACATCATCTTTATTGGCGACCACTACATATGCCAGGCTGGCTGGCCTACTAGCTTCCAGTGCTTTTCCTATTTCTGGCTCTCAAATCCTCGCAGAGGCCCTGAGATTACAGACACCCAGACTACTATGCCTGGCTTGTCCATGGGTTCTGGGGACCCATGAAGTTTGTTCAGCAAGCACTTTACCCACAAAACCATCTCCCCATCTGTGACCTCCATCATGGTCTTGGCTCACTCAACCTTGTTGTCTAAGTAAGTGAATTAAGGCTCTTTTGCCTTTAACTCTTCTATTTTTGGCACATGTCGGGTGGCCATAATCTACAGCATAACTGTTAACATTAAGGGCATCACACTAGTGGTCCCTGAGACTGCAGATGGCATGACTGTTATAGCCCTCACTGTCCTTTAAACCAACAAATGCCACTGCAATCAACATCACCAAAACCATCTTGCCCTTCCTATACTCCTCACAGCTTTTCTACTATCATCACATCACTAGTCCCACAAGCATTAAAAACCCATCATCATCATCATCATCATCATCACCACCACCACCACCACCACCACCATCCCTATGGCCACTCTCAGTGTCATTACCACTACAATGGTCTCCACCACACCTTCCCACTGCGGACAATGTGTCTGCCGCTCCCTCTTCCCTAAGTTCATTTTGTATGAGTCTTGTGGGTCCTAAGTTCAGCTAAAATTAGTTGGCTTTAAAAAAAAAAAAGATATATTTATTTATTATGTATACAGCGCTCTGCCTGCATGTGTACCTACAGGGCAGAAGAGGGCACCAGATCTCATTACAGATGGTTGTGAGCCACCATGTGGTTTCTGGGAATTGAACTCAGGACCTTTGGAAGAACAAGCAGTGCTCTTAACCTCTGAGCCATCTCTCCAGCCCCCATTAGTCAGCTTTTTGACAAATAGCATTATCACTAGAAAGATTGAGAATTTTGTAGTTTTTGGTCAAATGTACCCACTTCACACACACATAAGAAACTTTTATGTGCAGGCAAAGTAAGATGTGTCAGTTTTATTTATTTTTTAAGTAAACATAAAAAAATACATGTATATGAAACTTTAATGAACATCTTGTCACTGAAAACCTTTCTGTGGGTTCAGGGGACAAGCTCTCCAGGACCACAAGCCCCTGGCTGGTTGCTCATCTTATCTACTCTGATTCTGTCCCTGGAGCCTGTTCATGCCCTTCCACTCTCACCTGTCCCCTTCTCTGGAGCATCACGATGTATGTCACTTGGATGGTTCTGACGGTCTTGGGGTCCTCCAGGTAGGAATCTGTCACTCTTGCCTCCCCCACATATGCTCTTCAACAGCAGTCTGAGTGGCTTTCACAAAACACAAACCTGATATTACTCCTCCACTTAAAACCTTTCCTGGAGCCTGGCATGGTGGCACATGCCTTTAATCCCAGCACTGGGGAGGCAGAGGCAGGTGGGTCTCCAACTCCAAGAGTGAGTTCCAAGACAGTCAAGGCTACACAGAGAAATCCTTTCTCGACACCCCCTCCTCAAATAAAGATACCTTTCCTGTCTTTCCACTGGGCTTAGGGGAAAACTCATAATCTTGATCCTAACCTAGGGGGGCCTCACTTACCCCCAACCCTGCCCCATCCACTCACCCTCATGCTGCTCACTCAGACATCAGCGCCACTTGTTGCTTTACCTGGCTAATTTATGACCAGCCACAGGGCCCTAGATGACCTGTCTCCTGCTCGGAGAATCCCTCCCTGACTGGCCCCTGTAACCTGAATCAGTGTACCTTCTATGATTCCTCCACGGCACTGAACCAGTATGAGTAGCTCTGGAGAGAGACCAGAGAGGCAGAGAGACTCCTGATCTAAAGAAGACCACGCTGGGCAATGAGTAAAGTCTGACCAGCCAAGAAAGCCAAAAGGTCACTGTCCCAGCACACAGTCCTCTAGCCTAAAGGTTCTGAGATGCCTGTTAGCAAACACCACACGTCATCCTTAAAAATGCCCAAGAAAGACAACCTAGCCCATTTGCCCCTGAGCGCAGAACCTGTAAAGATGGTGAGGACAGCAGAGCAGGGATGTTGGCGGCTGTGGTGGATAAAGCTAGAGGACCTTGAACCCTCGCTGTGGGGCTGAAATACAGAATTGCCCCTGCCTTCTCTGAGAGGGGAGGGGGCTTGGAATTCTGCAGGCATGGCCTCATCTCCCCACCCCCATTGTCACCATCTGTGCTTCCCTGCAGTTTTCCAGTCCCCAGGAAATTCTGGTAGGGGGAGGGTATGAAACCCAGTTTGGGGGCCTGAGGCCATAGTCTGTAACAGGGCCCAAGTTGGTCCAACCAAGGCTGTTGGGGGTCTCTGTCCTGTTCTACAAGGTGACACAGCATTCCCTACACTTGGGACAGTTGCCAGCTGAGGTTCCTTCATGGACATCTCAGGACTTGGCAAGTGTTATTTGAACTGTGGGTGGGAGAAACTGTAGAATGATGTTCGTTTGTTTGTTTGTTTGTGTATTTATGAGGTTCAATAGCCACATGGAGGGAGAATGAGCTTACCGCTCAATCCCCAAATGTCATCAGGTACAATGAAAAAATCTGCATGGCAGGCCAGCAGCAGCCATTTGCTGAGGTGACAGGCAGCATCTCCTTCCTCCCTTCCCAGGGTTGCCTGCCAAAAATAAATATCATGGGACAGGAATAGGGGTCAGGGATCGGGATCTAGAGCTTGCATCTGTTACTCATGGGTTAGGTGACGCGGGGCTAACTGTGCTTTTGGACACCTCGGTTTCCTCTCCTCCTGTTGAACAGGGGCCTGGATGATGATCACTGAGGTCTCCTGCTCTGACAGTCTTGGGCCATCTGCTGGGGGGGGCGGAGAGCTCATCTCAGACCTTCATCTAAAGTAGAGGTTCCCAACCCGGAGGGCACCTTCGGCAGCCCTCTGTCTCCAAAAAATATTAACATTACGATTCACAACAGTAGCAAAATTATAGTTACGAAGTAGCAACAAAAATAACTTTATAGTTGGGTGGTCACCACAACGTGAAGAACTGTATTAAAGGGTCACAGCATCGGGAAGGTTGAGAGCCACTGCTCTAAAGGAACTGCTGTGTGTGCCAAGGTAGAACAGCCTACCAGAGAAAGGGGGTAACGGGGTAATGGGGTAATGAGACTAAACCAAATAAGGAAGATGGGGATCCCTAGATCAGGAGTCAAGGGGACTCAAGTGAGCCTGAGCAAGCCCTGGCCTCAGTTTCCCCACCTGCAAAATGAAGGGTTTGCACATCACCTCAGGGATCTCTCTGGCTGTGAGACGGTGATGCTGTGGCTCACCACTGAGTTGACCTAAGTGTCCATGACCTCAGGTGGGTTTAACTAGCTCCAGTAGAAAGGTGTCTTTGACCTCACCAGGGAGCAGCGTCACTGGGTGTCCTCGCCTCTCTGTTCATGGCTTTCATATTTGAATTCCATCCAGAGTAATCCTGACTTGGAACATTCCAAACGAAGGTGGCAACCTGCTGGCTTGTTAGTGGCGCTCAGGTAGGCTACCTCGCAGAGGCACAAATCCTTTAGCCTGAAGGCCCTTTAAATCTCAGAGTAAGAAGGGAGTAAGAAGGAAGGAGAGGAAGGAGAGGAAGGAGAGGCCAGCCCTGCCCAGGAAGCCAGCAGCCTTGCCTCGCTCACCCTTTCCCTGACTCCAGGTCAGCAGTGAGCCAAGCGAGTCAGGTGCCCCAGATGGGTGTGGAGCAGATGTCTGTAGGCTTCACCCATATCACTCCCAGCTGTCAGTTATCATACAGGCCGGCCTTTAAAGTCTCACCTCCAATCTTTCTGCTACTACCATTACCCCCCCTGAGATCCCCTCCCCCTCCAGAGAGGGACAGAAGGGACAGTTGCTATCTCATCAACCATCCCCCACTCCATCTGGCTTTTTTCCCCCAGACACATTTCTCCTACATATAGAGCTGCCTGAGATAATGTCCCTTTTTTTTTTTTTTTTTTAAGGAGGCAGGCAAGACAAGAGGGGGCGGAGACAGATTCCCTTTCCAGTGATGTCTGGCTCAAGATGATGCTAGTGTCAGTTTGCATTCCCTGAACATATGGGAACCAGGGAACCAAGGAATACAGGAGCTAAGAGATTGACAAAGCGGGTGCTGGTCCCCCTAGTCCCAACCCTAGCAGGTCACAGCACCCAGTGTGGCAGAGAACAGGTGCGCCAGAGAGGTGCCCCATCTAGATGTTTGGGAGTTTGGCTCCCTCAGTCCTGACCTCAGACTCCATCCAAATGATCCTCGCCATCCACACACAGAGGCTCTGCTTCTTCACTTCCCCTGAATGTGAGTTCAGGGAATCCAAACAGATGCTCGCTGTAGTCTAGAGTCCGACATGGTGTTGTACAACTTTAATTCTAGGACTTGGGAGGCAGAGGAATCTCTGCTTGAGGCCAGCCTGGTCTACATGATGAGTTATAGGCCAGCCAGAGTTGCTGGATTAAACTCTGTCTCAAAAACAAACAAGCAAACAAAACAAAAAACAAACAGAAGTATCTGAAAAACCAGAAAAGGAAAGCTGAATCCTACACCTCAAGAGGGGTGGTTCAAGACAGAGGGACTGGACACCACCACCACAACAACAAACCTTTATACTACCCCAGGTAATGGAGAAATGAGTATATTTGTGATGCAGGCAGCAAAAACTCTAAGCAGTGGTACGGTTAGGGTCAGCCTGGGGCAGGCAAGAGGCAGAGGCAATACTGACTGACCTCTTAACTGAGAGTCTCCCACCTGGCTATAGAAGCCTAGAGTTAGCCGGGTGGTGGTGGCACACGCCTTTAATCCCAGCATTCGGGAGGCAGAGGCAGGCGGATCGCTGTGAGTTTGAAGCCAGCCTGGTCTACAAAGGGAGTCCAGGACAGCTAGGGCTACACAGAGAAACCCTGTCTCAAAAAACCAAAAAACAAAAAACAAAAAAAAAGAAGCCTAGAGTTTTGAGCACCCTGGACTCTCATCAGTGTTGAGCAGATGCCTTAGGGGAGGGACTCTGGCCAGCACCTGTGCTCTTGCCTTTGACCCTGTATAGAGACAGAGACAAGGGGAGAAGGGTGCTTTCCTCAGCCAGCTCTGGGCTTGGTAGCTTCCTATACCTGCTGGTGCCTGTGGTAGTCAGGACAGAGGCAAAGGAGTATCTGCCTCCCTTCAGAGAGCCTCCAGCTCAGCATGTCTGTCTTCTTGGGATCCGAGCATGCCGCTTTCCTGATTTCCACTCACTTTTGGCTACAAGGATATCTTTCGATTCCTTGAACTCGTGCGCAGAGGGAGTGAAGGAGCAGGGGACTCTGAGTTAAGTTGGGCGCGGGAGGCTCACTTGGATGGGGATCGAGGCCAGATAAGCAGTTTGCCAGAGGTAAGGAAGCAAACTCCACCACCTTCCGGTAAGCAGCTGGACCCTTGAGTAAGAGTGCTAGGAACTGACAAGGCCGGAGCTACAACTAACGGCTCACTGGAAGAGCAGAGGCCGCCGTGAGAAGCCAGTGCAGTTTTCTCTGAGCACAGCAAAGGGAGAGGACCTGGGAGGATGAAGGGGTCCATTTGATACGGAGAGCAGAAAGTTGAGAAGGAAGAACTAACAGATGGGTGGCTGCTGGTGCTGTTCAATCAAATCCGTATCTAAGGCAGGCGGCACTGGTGTGTCTCCCTTAAGTGTGTCTGGAAGTCTTGGGGTGGTGGCGGCCGGAAGAGAGCTAGCAGCTAGCATCCTGCTCTTGAACATACAGAACCTGAAGAACGAGTCAGCCTGTGGGCATGGGCAAGAGAGGATAAGACACAAAGATGGAGGCATTCAGGAGATGGCAGCCTGGATCCAGGAGAAGGGAGTGGACTGGCTAGCTCAGCGGGGATAACTTGCCTGGAGACTCCGCACTATCAAAGCTAGTTAATATCGGAAAAGGATTTAAGCTCAGGTCTGTCTGACCCAAGTGCTTATGGATTTGGCCACTCCGTTCTATGTCCTCTCTCTGATGACCCCAAGGGAATTAAGGAGATGACTTAGGCTATTGCTGAGTGCACCAGTTGAGACACTGAAAAATTATAATTCTGACCCACAGATGCAGGGGAAATCCAATCCTCGCAGAGTGTGAGAAAATGGCTGGAATCCATCCCCTGTCCTGGCTCAGGCTAGGCTCCCCACCCCCACTCCCACTCAGAGGCAGGGCTGGCACCCCATCCTCTGAGGCAAGGCAGGGCCCCACTCCTACTAGCCCAACACCTTGGCTCCAGCCCCAGGCTTATTGGAAATCAGAGGTCATCTCAAACCCATCTACCTATTCCCAAGAGAAGAAGGAAGGAGCCAAGATGTCCTGGCCTCATTCCTCCACAGATGTCTTCCCAGCTGTTTGATAACTAATCACAAGGGGAGATCTCATGGCTCAGCCTCAGGGGGCTCCCACGCTGACCACCAGAGAGATTATTGACCAATAGGAGGACAGATCAGGCCGGGAGAAGCCAACAGATCAAGCCTGAGTCCCCAACCTGCCTGGAAATAAGAACACTGCTAATTTTCACCCTGACTAGATAGGGGTGAGCTCACTCTGAGCTAGATCCTAGGCTGAGGGTTACAGTGGGTGCTGACCTTGAACCCTTTCACAAGCTCCCTCCACACCTTACAGTCTGTCTATTTTGTTTTTAAATACTGTTTCTGAGACTTCGTTTTCATAATGGTTTAAACAACCACCAGGCTGACCTATAACCTTGAAAAGCCAATTTTCCTTCCTTGTGATAGGTCAGTCTGAGCCACCTCCTCCTCCCCTGGGTAAGTCAGCTGCTCTCTTGGACAGAACACGGGCTTTTCACACTCTGCCATGTGGACCGAGAATAGAAGAAGTCAGGCAGTGTCATGGCAGGAAATGAATGCGATGTGTAGAGCTGATAAGGGCAGAACCAACATGCTGTGCAGGCGAAGAAGATGCTTGGTGCCATGAACTCCATTTCTTCTGGAAACCTGGCTGTTTCTCGGGGTCCTTCCTGTACTGGAGATGCTGTATCCTATTAAAAAAAAAAACCTCCCCATTTTTCAAGCTAGCTCCAGAGGGCTTCATAATGCACATCTCAGAGCCTGAGCTGGCCTGAAACAGGTCCAGCGACTGAGCCAAGCTATGAATGGAGTCCCTCTGGATGAATTGTCACCACTGAGGTCCGAAGAATAATACAACCTCAAACCTATAGGGGAGGTGGGAATAGAATTACTTAGTAACTACCCATTGTGTGTCAGGTACTCTGTACTTTTCCATCAATTTAATCCTCTCAATGGCCCCCAAATGCTGGATATTAGTCTCAACCTGCTGATGAGGAAAAGGTTCAAAGAAGGTCACAGACAGGAAGGGGTAAGCATTTTGAGTTGATCTATTACCCCAGGGAGAGAGGGACCCAGAGGCACAAAGAGCTCCAGGCCAAGGGTAGATGCAGAATCTTGGTGCACACCTGTCTCCTGGAGGATGCATGGTGGCCCTCTTAGACCACCAGGATCCAGATACATAGAGAAGCCCTGTCCCTCCAAAAACTAAAAACAAACAAGCCTACCAAGGCCAGCTTTCTCCGTGGGCGACTAACGGAGGTGAGTGCTTGAGGCACACCTAACAGCTCCTTGTTGGAAAAGTGGGAGCAAAACTAGTACCAGTACCTGGTTCTGCTGCCCTGGTAACCGGATGAATTCAAACCAGAGCAGCACCTCTTGCACGATCCATCGACAAATCGCAGGGATTATAGTAAGTCTCAGACCTTTCATGGAGCTAACACGCCCAACCCCTGCCGTGATGCAGAATTATGGGTAATCTGATCTACAAACATGGGGCTACTTACAGAGCATGGGGAGTGGGCAAGGAGGGTAAGAAGGAAGTAGTTCTGCATGTTGCGGGTCAGTTGACTCTGCAGCACCAGCCACAGGAGCCTCTGTACCAGCCTTTTCCCATACAGCACCCCCCTACCAAGTCCTCTAGATCTGGAAGCTGGGGAGTCTGATGCCAGTCTAACCAATGAGGAGGCTGAGACTCCTGTCAGATAAGTGGCTTATCCAAGGCTGCACTTGGAGAGAGACAGATCAAGGATTCACAGGCAGAAAGGCAGGAACAGCTTTCTGTCCATCTAAGCCTCCAACCCTCCAGTCCACCTGGGAAGCTCCCTTGTGGCATCCCTCCTGTAGCTCATGGGCTCTGCTGTCCTGCTCCAGCTAAGACACTGCTGGAGCCCTCTGCCGTGGGTCAGCTTTCTACACTGGATGGTGATCACCTAGGTGGGGCAAGACCCTTCACAAATAGCTGGCACTGAAGGACGTCTGTAGAGGCCAGGAAAGAACTTGTCTTTGTAGACCTGGACCATTAAAACTATGGTAAGTGTGAGTCCATGAGTTCTAGAATACAGTATGGGCAAGGAACAGATTTGCTGTTTGTCATGCAAGACGCAGAAGAGCCTAGTAGCTAAATGTGGGAAACTGAGTCAGCTTAGCCTTCACCATGAACAGCTCACATGCCTTTGGGCCAGTTGCTTGGGCATCCATTAGTCATTTGTGAGTTCTGACATATCTAGGTCTTTGGTGATCGTGGGGTTACTAGCCAACAGAGGTGCAGCAGGAAGTCCATCCTGGAACCCTTCATCATCCCAGGCAAATAGCGCTAGCCTATATTCCCTGTCACTTGGTCACATGACCTCCATAGTCCAGCAAGCACAGGAAGCAGAAGAGGCCCTTGGGGTCCTCCAGCTCCATGGACTGCCAGGGTTGTTAGAGATTTTGTACATAAAAACCCTTGAGTCACATCTCATTCTAGTGATGATGGACTTATCTGAACAAAGTGTGCTTCATATCTGGCAAACAGTGAGTGCTCAATAAGTGTGCTCCAAAGTCTCAGACACTCCCAAGTGTTAGGTGGCCCTTTGAAGGGCCTTGGATGAAGGTGTCTGACCTCTGCAGACTATACAACCTTCATTACAGTCTTGGGGTTGTGTACTTTCTTCCAAAGAACCAAAACTCCACAGCCAGGCTCGGAGTGCCCCTGAAGCTACAGGTAAGTCTCAGGGACTAGAAAGGCCTAGGGTGCCAAGCAGGCCTCTTTGCCTGGAGACTTGGCCCTCGTGCCCCTGAAACCTCAGCATGTCCCTTTAATGGTGGCAACAGGATCACAGCAGCCTCTCCACACTGCCTGCTGAGAAACAAGCAAACCCTACTGTCTAGAAAGAATCAGAAACCATAGGCCCAACCCTTACAGCTGAAGAAGGTCAACTCTCATATCTGCATCACCCACCATGGCCACCTGATTCTCCACCACCAAGGGACAGGGATGCTGTCTTGGCTGTGGCCGCTCCCTTTCCCGAGTGCTGAATCAAGGACATGTTGACAGCAAAGCCAGGCGCAGAGCCCTACAGCAACTCCCGGATGCTCTGTCATCATCAAGGCCATTAAGACAATAGGGCAGTGCCTATTTTACTGTGGCAAACGCTGAGCTCTAGGGCAATACATCTAAGGGACTGCTGGACCCCATGGCAAAATGAAATCCTCCGTGACAAAATGCCCTGGCTCCTATAACAACTGATGTGGGGAGGGAAGATAAAGTCTTGCGCATAAAGTGACAGGTACCCTCATATCCTGTATGCCCTCCCACCCAGGATGGCCTGTTTCCTTCAATCCCCGGAGGACTATCTTCTGAGAGCTCCGAGCCAGCCATTCCCAGGGTTGTCATACGTTCATTCAAACAATGCTGGATGAGTAGTGTGCATTCTCTCCTATGCCAAGGGTATGAGTCCACTGTGTATGTGTGTGCTGGAGACCAAGCCCAGGTTTTGTGCATGCTAGGCAAGTGGTCAATCCCTGTCGGTGCCTACCTCACCCCCTGCCCGGCCCTAGAGCCATCAGAGAGGAGGGAGTCTAAGTTGAGAAAATGCTTCCCTAAGATCAGGCTGTAGGCAAGCCTGTTGGGGCATTTTCTTAATTAGTAATTAATGGGGGAGGGTCCAGCCCACTGAGGATGATGCAATCCCTGGGCTGGTGGTCCTGGGTTCTATTAGAAAGCAGGCTGAATAAAATATGTGAAGCCAGTAAGCAGCATCCTCCATGGCCTCTGCATCAGCTCCTGCCTCCAGGTTCCTGCCCTGTTTGAGTTCCTGTCCTGATTTCCTTCAATAATAAACAGTGATATGAAAGTGTAGGCCAAATAACCCCTTTGCTCCCCCAAGTTGCTTTGGTCATGATGCTTCATTGAAGCAATAGAAACCCTAACTAAGACAGCAAGGCTAGGGGCTGGAGAGATGGCTCAGCAGTTAAGAGTACTGACTGTTCTTCCAGAGGTCCTGAGTTCAATTCCTAGCAACCACATGGTGCCTCACAACCATCTATAATGAGATCTAGTGCCCTCTTCTGGCAGAGCTCTGTATACATAAAATAAATAAACATTAAAAAACAAAACAAAACAAAACAAAACAAAAAACCAGAAAGGCTAGCTTTAAACTTGCAATCCCCTGCCTAAACTTCCAAACATCTGGGATTACAGAATATGTGCCACCATGTCCAGCTCTGATTCCTTTGAATGGTTTTCTAATTCCTTTGGGTTGGCTTCTTGAATCAAATAAATTATTTGGAGGCTGAAATGCAGCCTCCATTCTGTATATACTTGCTTCAAAGTTAGATGTAATTGAAAATTTTCCATGGATGCAGTGGGTACATGCCTGTAAGCCCAGATCAGGAATTCAATGCTCACCCTCAGATACCTATCAAATTTGAGGCCAGTCTGAGCCACAGGAGACCCAGGTCTTTAAGAATGAGAGCAGGAGGAAGGGAGAGAAGAGAGGAGAGGAGCTCTAGAGTCTAGTTCTAAACTGCCTTAATGTCTGTGTCTGTGCTGTGGGTGTTGTGTTTCATGCACTGGGGCTAAGCTCTGCCTTTAAAGCAGGACACACATGACCCAGGGCTATGGCTGAGGAAGACTGCATCTTAGGCAGGAGGCCTCATCAGAACGGCCTAATGAGGGGGGCAACATCTGGATAGAGGCATCCTTAGGCACCTCCCATTCAGTGAGGGCTACAAGAGTGATGTCCTTCCAGTCAGGAGATCCAGAACCCGAAGGTCCTGGAGAGCAAATCGCATTGGCAACCTTGCCTAGGAGGGAGGATACACAGGACTCTGAGGAGGTCCCTTGGGAACAACCCCTGTGTGCCCTCATTCACTCGTGGTTCCCCAGAGCCTACTGTCCCAGCATACTTATTCCCCTCAACCACAATCACATGGCCTGTTTCTTCTTTACCTCCTCTCCTCCAGCCAGCCTGGAGCTCTTGCCACCCAGCTCTCTCTCATGCAGTGTGCCTGCCCAAAGCCTCAGTCTCAGGTGCATGCTGGTTTGCTTGTTGCAGCTGCTAGAAAAGTTTACACACACACACACACACACACACACACACACACACACGCACGCACGCACACGCACATGCACACGCACACACACATACATATCTCAGAATTTTTTTTGGAGCAAGGACTGAGGATCCAGGAAGCAGTACATCCTAGAGATTAAGTTCAAAGCCTGCCTCTGGCACTCTCCTGCTTTCCTGGCTTTGGACTTACCTTTTTTTTTTTTTTTTTTTTTTTTGGTTTTTTTCGAGATAGGGTTTCTCTGTGTAGTCTTGGCTGTCCTAGACTCACTTTGTAGACCAGGCTGGCCTCGAACTCATAGCGATCCATCTGCCTCTGCCTCCCGAGTGCTGGGATTAAAGGCATGCACCACCACGCCCAGCTATCTTTTATTTTTATTTTTTATTTTATTTTATTTTATTAGGTCTCCATTTCTTCATTTGTAAGTACCAAGAAATAATGATGTACATAGCATAAAAGCAATGCCTCCCTCTCAGACACTAGACAGTTGGCAATTATTACAAATAAGCATTGTGTTCCTGACCTCCCCTTTTCCTTCTGCCTGGGAAGAATCAGCTAAGCAGCACTCCTAGGAAGCAGCTCCCCAGTGTAGGGATGTTGGGGTTCCAGACCCTGTGGCACCTTGAGGAGTCTGTAGAGAGAAGGCAGGGCCTCCTGTCTGCATGGCTGCCAGCTCTCCCCAAAGGGAAGGGCCTGTTTAGTGGGTCACCAAGGGCAAACAAAGCCTAGGTCTTCAGAGTCTGAAGCGGGTAACCAGTACTTAACGTGCTTGTCTGGGAAAGAAGCCAGGCATGTGAACACTGCAGTCTCTGCCTGGGGTCTGTTTGGGGGAAGCTGTTCCTCCGAGGTCATATTTCACACTCTTAAGCTGGTCCAGCTCTTGTGTCCATACACATACGTGTAAATGCACCTTCAGTGTGTGCAGCTGTGCCTGGAGCCAGAGAGTGTGCAGGTACTGATGTGCACTGGATCCATGGGAACACGAACTACCCACTGCATACTCTGAGGTCAAATCATGACATCCAACCTCACCCAAGTCCGAGGCGTTTGTGCTGCGTGCCACATCATCCGTTATGTTGTCACTAACTTCTAATGTGTTGTCATCCTGAGGTCACAGTTGATAATGCTGGCTCTCTATGGAAACACATCTCCTACACCAAACTATACCAAACAGCAGGAGCCCATTGGACAACCCTGAGGCGACTGTGTGGTTTCACTGGGACAGGCCGTAGGAGCGGTTGATTATAGTTACAAAAGTGCTAGTTCTTGGAGCCCGCATCCCAAGTCATAGGAGTAGCAGCACAATGAGACACAAGGGACAAGACTGCCACCCAGAAATTAGAAGGCTCTTCAGAGAAACCACCCACTCCCATGGCGGTGAACTATATCATTGAGATGTCTAAAATAGATTCCAGGATGGCCCAGACTGAGGCATGGCTCCTGCCGAGCCCTGGTTGTCTTGCCGAGGTTTGGCTGGAGTGGAAGGAAGAGCTGTGTATAAACACAATTATGTACAGCGGTGTTGACAGCAAGAGCCGGTAGCCTGCAGAACATCTACGATCCCTGCCTCCCCTTCTCACTGTAGCACCAGGCTAGGGCAGAGGAGTGCCGGAGCCCAGCAGGCCCTCGTAACTCTCCCCCAGCGGGAGCTTCCACCTCTTCACTTTACTTCTCACATACCAGAGGTATAAAATCTGGGTTGGGCTCAACTCTAGCGAGAAGATGGGGCATCTTCCCAGCCTGTACACTGATGTTTGGGGGGGGCAGAAGGAAGCAGAGACCTGACTTCATTGAACAAAGTGGAAATGAACCGGAGAGGTTCAGGTGTCCTGCCTCCCCAGCTATAGCATCAGCAGTGTGAGGAGGTATCTGCCTTGATGGCTGGGATTCTATGGGCTTCTGTTGGAGGTCACCTCCCCATTCAGGGCAGTCAGCTGGGTCTGGTGCCCTGGCCCTTTCAGTGTAAGAGGAGAGAGGCTGCAGGCTTCCTGGACATCAAACACATCTGGGTAATCCAACAGGGGTGGGGGGGGAGGTCAGCCAGAGCAAATGAGAAACAGGTGGCGCCCATTTCCCCTCTGCTAGCTAGCTAGCACAGGGACTCTGCAAAGGGAAAGAAAGGCTTTGTCAGGAACAAAAACACTATATATATATAATTTGTCTATGGGACAAAAACAAAAACAAAAAGCCCTATAGCCAGGTGCTATTGGTCTTACGGATCCGCAGCAGGAAGTCGTTTTAAGACTGAACATTATGAGGAGGCAGGAATGTGATCCAGGCTGAAGATAGCTCTATTAGGCCTGGGAACCAGGTGCATAGAGATCAGCCTCCTTTTTCCCCATGAAGCTTTATTTAAAAAATAATAATAATAATAATAAAGAGGAAAAAAGAGACATATGCAAGAAAGATGAAAAGACAGGGCAAAGGGAGGAAAGATGAGACGAGGCTGAACCAGGCATCTAACCTCTGTGGAATGCGGGTTACCTTCATCTGTAAGGATCCAGAGAGCAAATGTGGGCCGTAGTAGAAATGCTCAGAAGACAGAATCTTGGTGAGAGAGAGAGAGAGAGACAGACAGACAGACAGACAGACAGACAGACAGACGACAGACATTGAGAGAGACCGAGAGAGACAGAGACAGAGATACAGAGACACACATACACAGAGAAACAGAGAGAGAGACAGAGAGAGGGAGAGAGAGAAGGAGGGAGCAAGGGAGGAAAAGAGAGACAAAGAGAGAGAGACAGGGAGGGAGGGAGAGAGACAGAGACAGACAGACAGAGACAGAGACACACACAGAGAGAAACAGTGAGAGACAGAGTCAGAGAGGGAGGGAGGGAGGAAGGGAAGGAGGAAGAGAGAGACACACAGAGACAGAGAGAGATGGGGGGGAGAGAGAGAGAGAGAGAGAGAGAGAGAGAGAGAGAGAGAGAGAGAGAGAGAGAGAGAGAAAGAGAGAGAACCTTCCAATAATGAGTGCTTTCCAGGAAAATAAGGTAGCGTGCCCTCTGTTACCAGGAGTGTGTAAACAGAACACCCACCTGCCTCTGATGCCACAGAGGGATTAATTTCAGCGTTCAGTGGGTGGCTCATCTAGACAATTTCCACTCTTTGGTACTATGAAATCCCATGGAAGGCTGAGCACTCTGCAGAGAGGAGAGGATGTCGCCCTTGCCTGTCCCAAGAGACGCTGCAGTATGATGCAAAGGCAGCCCAGCTGAACTGCAGCTGTGCACCCTGGGGACTCACTCCACCGGTCCATCCCTCAAGCTCCAGGAAGCTCCTGCTTCAGCAAGCCCTGGGGTCAGAGGCGGGAGAACTGGAAATGACTGTATGGAGACAGGTGTAGGGAATGGCAAAGGCTGAGGGTAGCAGGAGAGGAGCCGCGGATGGGCAGCTTGGGATGGGGGTTGGGAGTAGCTGGTAGGTAGTGGCTGATCACATCCCAGAGGACACAGAGAGAGAAAACAAGAAGAAACTTATCAGGAAGCTCTGGCCAGGGTCCTAGATGGCTTAATTTAAGACTAGATATGCCTGTGATCTGGGTGTGAAGTCAGGCAATAATGGGAGGACTATCGTCCTGGGTGTGATTTGAGGGAACCAGAGCAGCTCTGGGCACTTCTCCTCTTCAAGCTTTCTCTCCAAGGTAGAAGCCCTATTCTCTAAGACCTATTCATTCAGTTCTTTCATTCTGAGATACAGAACCCAGGTTGCCTTGTGAGGAGACCAGCTTCAGTCTCGGGTATCAGGACAAGGCCATGGCTGGAGCAGAGGAACATGGCTTCCTGTCTACCCTTTGGTGGAGACACAAGCCTAGCCTTGGAGGAACATATCCTGAATGTGATAGAGAAAGAAATGGTCTGCTCAGTGAAAGACAGGAGGCCCTGAGCCCCTAGGTCCCGTGTCAGCTCCTAGTCCACAGGAGCACACTCACCAGTTGGCCCTGCATGATGCCACAAACCCTCAACCTGTAATTCCAAAACTCCCCTCTAAACTCAAATGTCACTATTCAGGGAAGGGTAAGCAGGAAGGCTTGCCCATATGCTTTCTAGGCCTCCTAGAGCTCCTGGCATCAGCAACCACGCCTCTGGGCAGAGCGTGCATATCTATACCTGCCTGCTCAGGGCAGCAGCTATCTAGAGTCACATGTCCATTCCTCACCAAGGTACTGAAGAAAGAGTGGGGAGGCGTGCTTGTGAAAACAGGTCATCCCACAGCGAAGACAATCCAGACTACAGTCTCTGAAGCAACCCTTCCCAGCCCTCCTCCCCTAAAGCCCCAGAGCCTTAGAAATGGATAGCTTCCTGCCTTTCTTTCTCAATTCTACTTGGTCTGTGCTTCTGAGGGCAGAGGACCGTTGTCATGGAAACCTCTCCCCGGATGCCAGACACCTTCTGTGAAGAAATGGGGACTAGGAACTTCAAGATCCTGGGTTCTTTCACACCCTGACCTTGGGCCATCTTAATTGTTTTACTCTGTCTGTGCTCTCCTAGAGGGCTGAACAGTGGGGGACGCCGAATGTTTGTGGAGTCGTCAGACTGGCATTGCTTGACTCTTTAGAGGAAGACCGGATGTACTGAAGCATAATGCAGGATAGAATTCTAGCTTAAACTTCCCGTCAATATAAACAAGTGATCTTTAAACCACCCAGGATGTTCGTGAGCCATAGGAGGGGTCTTATGCACTCATACTTGGGGAAACTGAGTCCTAGAGAAGGAACCAGAACTTAGGACTTCTGGATAAGGACTTGGGAATGGCATTTTCTGCTTTGCCCCAGTGCTGGGCTAGTGGCCTTCTTCCAGAATCAAAACTATCTCATGTAGACTATCGAGCTAGGGTGCGAGGACTGGCCGATGTCCCCCAAGACTCACCCCCAGTTTTCTAGGTTTGCAGGGTTCTACAGGGGGACCCAAGTTACTTGGCAGCTTTCAGGTTAAGGAAGGGACAGGGAGCCTACTTAGATAATCTGTGAGGGGGTAGCAGTGGAGGGTAGGGAGGAGATTTCAGAAAGGGATGATCAGGCTTCAGTTAGTCCCCTTTTCTTCCAGAAAGGTTCTTCCTTGGCACTGCCCCAGCTCCCTGCCATTTGCCTGGGAAGTTGGTTCTGAGATGGTACCAGGGAATGTGTATAAGCTGGTACGGCCTCATGGGCAGAAGCAAAAACTCCCCGACTTTAGCCATGGGGAGACATCATAGCAGCATTCTCCTCCACCGATGCCACTCCGCTCTACACCAAGGGCCTGTCCTGACCCTGGGCACACTTGTACAGGTCCTGGGGTACCAACCAGCTTCACCATCCCTCTTTTCCTGTTCAGTATACCCTCCACCTCATCTTCACACAGGAAAAAGGTTTGGCCTAGAATGTCCCCCTGCTCCCCTATCATCTGATGCCAGACAGTGTATTCTGGGGCCTGATGCCACCCTTATCTTGGTCTTCTCAACTAGAGGCAATAAAGCAACCTCCGCAGACTTCTCACCTCTCTCCTGCACCCTCTATTAGGCCATGAGAACAGCCCCCCACCCCCCACCCCAGCCCAGGACCATGAGAACAGCCCCACCCCACCCCCACCCCAGCCCAGGACCAGTACACACCACCTTCATCAGACCCCCTCCGCACCGTGGGCTCTTCTTCTTCTTAGGTCTCCCATAGAAGAGCTGCAACTGAAGATTCAGGGAAGGAATTGCATTCGGCAGCTCAGGCTCTTGTCTTTTGGCCCAGCATGTGAGCAGTTAAAGAGGGAGGAGTTCCCTTGTCACCCCATAATTGTTGAGTGATCTCAGTGGAAGTGTGCTTGGGGGAAATGACAGCTGAGCAGGAATAAGGAACCATGGCTCAGTCTCTTCCTTTCCTGCCCCTAGCCAGCTCTGGGACCATCTGTCAGAGTTTCTATGGTAGCCCCTCTTGAGAAGCAGCTTAGAGGCTTTGATGGGCAGTGTGGAAAATACCTTGACTGGGGCTAGATTAGCTAGCTCACCCCAAACAGAGAAAGCCCCTGACCTTGAAAATGGGTCTGTGCCCTCTACCTGTGCCTGCCAACACTCACCTTCCCCTGCCCAGAGCATATGGGGGCCCTTCCCCACCCCAGTCCTCTCTAATTCTTTCAGGCTATGTTCATTCCGAGATAGCTTCATGTCCCAAGTCACAATTACAAGACCACCTCCTTCATGGAGGCCTAAGAGAGGGGCTCCCTTCTCAATCCCGCTCTAGAACATAGTCCAGTTTTCATTTCCACATACAGCTCTCCCGGTGCCTACTGTTTTATTTTCCTTGTTTATCTAAGCCCATTGAATGGCAAGCCCTTTGAGGGCAGGATCTCTGATAGGCTCAACAGGCAACAGGGTGGCATTTCTGCCCGTTGCTTCTACACACTCCACACCCCATCCCTCCGTTTCACCGTCAAATAGAATTTGGAGGACAGCCTAAAGGGACAAGGTTGTTTTCCTCCCTTTGCCCTTGTCCAGTCTCCTGACTGGCTTTGAAAAAGCCATCTGTGTCAGAGACGGAATCCTTGTTCACCAGACCTTGGCCACACCATGGGCAGGTATGTCTCAGGAAGACTGCAGCAGGCTGAACAGGTTTCCTTCAGCATTCTCCAGGGGCCTTAAGCCAGCACTAGCTTCTCTCTTCCCCATCCATCCATCCGGTCATTTGGACCGCCACTCTCCTCTTGGCCCCGCCCTTTCACATGCTCACGACACACCCCTTCCCAGCCCCCAGCAGAGCCAGTACCAGCCTGCGTGGTACCCAGGAACATGGGGGTCCCTAGGCTCTGGCGCCTGAGGACCCACATCCCATCCACTCCAACAAGTCTGTGCACTCAAGGTGGCTAGCAGCCGACCTCCCACAGCTCCTGTACTGCCGGCGCAGACTTCCGAGGCATAGCAGCCTTGTTAGGCACATCCTCCTCCACGTATCCCTCTCTGAGGACAGGGGCTCTACTGAAAGAAAACACGGTTCCCGGGCTGGCTCTGGATTTTTTGCTCGGACTGTTCAGGCTTGGAGAACAATGGAGCAGCTCTCCGGCTTCCTCCACCGAAGAAGCTTTGTTCCTGCCTTCCCGCCAGCTTGGCTTTCATTAGCCGAAGGGCAAAGGCTTCTCGGGAAGTCTCCTTGCAAAAGCCTGGACCTTTCCCTAAAATACGTAGGGGGATGGAGGGGGTTGCTTGGGGCTGAGGAAAAGGACGCGTATCCAGATGCGCGCAGCTGGCTACCCGCCCGCCTCCCTGGCCCCAGATACTTTTCCTTGCCAGGTCCCCCACACCCGGGAAATCCGATTCAAGCTCCCAGCCTGGATTCACAGAGGAAGTGGAGCCTCAGCTCTGCTCCAAGGACCAACTGGCCCTCACATCTGCTTTCTCCACATCTTTGCTTTAGATCTGGGCTCTTACCAATGCTCCCCTAGCAATGCTGGATGTTGTGTTATCCAGTACGGACCACTCTGCAGTTGGTGTCTCTACCAACCTCACTGGGGTTTGCCATATTAGACACTGAGCTTCAAAATTCAAGAGAGCTAGTGGTTTCTGAGAACCCAAGTCCCTCACCCCCCCCCCATTGTCAACCCTCACCTCCTTCAAGCCACAGCAGAGCCCAGGCTCCGCAAGCGACATCTTTAAGACACACGTTAGCCAGACACAGCTGGAGGTAGGCCAGCCCTGCACATCTGGGCGGTAATGCCCCTCCTAACCTGGCCAGTGATCAGTATGGGAGGGGGGGAGTGTTGAGGAAGCTCCGCTTTCCCTACCTCACCCTGCAGCTGGCCAGAAGAAAACCAGGGGCGGGGTGGGGCGGGGCGGCAAGACTTACCTAGCATCTGGCTGAAAAGCAGCTGCTCCAGGTCTCCCAGCACTGTCACCACAAGCTCGGGGTCCACCTTGAGGAAGGCCCGCTCCTCCTGGCCCTTGGCCGAGGGCACGGTCCCTGAGCCCTTTTGCGCTTTAGCCTTGCTGGAAAGCAGCTCATCATCCGATTTGCCATCATCGCTCACCGCTGCCTCGGGCGCCTTGCTGAGAGGCTTGACCTCCGCATAGGGTCCTCGAGGAATCCGGCTAGGTTTACCCAGACTGGGCGCTAGTGGGGCCAGTGGGGTCTTGGCACCGCCCGCAGGGCCACCTTTGGGCTGGAAGAGCGAATGCTCTGACTTGGACAGCGTCTTGGACATCAGAGGCGCCTCTCGGCCCTTGGGCCCCAGTTTACCCAAGCCCTTGGGTGCCTTGGCCATATCATCGCTCCACTCGGGCTCATACAGCTGCAGCTTTTTTTCGGAGTCCGTGAGAAAAGAGAGGTTGGTAAGAGACTTCTGTTTGCGCAGGTTGGAGGTTGGCGGCCCGCCGGGGACACGACTGTCTATGCTGCCTGACTTGAAGACCTTCAGCTCCGCTGCACTGGCCTTGGCCATACTGCCACTGCCGCCTGCCGCCTTGGCGCGCTTGGGCAGCATCCCTCTGCTGTCCGCCGCGGCTGCCTTTCTGCTGGCTCCCCGAGCCTCGTCCGCGCCCTCGTCGCCGCCGCTGCCGCTGCCGCCGCTCAGCTCCACCTCGGGCTGCACGCTCTTGACGCTGCTGCCCAGCATTCTGCTTGCGAGGAGCGCATGGACGATCCGCGCGTCTGCAGGCACGGGGCGGGGGAGGGGGCGGGAGTGCCAGGAGAGGAGGGGGCGGAGTGAGGGGGGGGACGGAAGAAACCGCGGAGGAAGGGGAGAGGAAGGGGAGGGAGCAAGGGGGCAAGCGGAGAGCGAAGGGGAAAGAAATTCAGGGAAGGAAGCCCGGGAAGAGGAAAAGGCAAGGAAATAGCGGGTTGGTGGGGCGGGGTAGAAGGAAAAGGGGCGGGGCGGGGAGGATATAAATTAAAAAATTTTATATCAGTCAAAGGAAGGATGGAAGCCCAGCGGCTACACGGAAGCCGGGACGTGCTGCGATGCTGCGATCTCGTCTCAGTCCCCCGGCAGGCCGATCTGTGCTGAGGGCCGTACACTCCGGGACAGCGCCCTCTTTACACTCCTCCCTCCGGCTGATGGAGAAGCTGCAGGCTGCGGCTCCCAGCGAAGGAGGGGAGGGGGAAGGCGGCGGGGAGGGGAGGGGAGGGGGGCGCAAACAGGAGGAGGGGTGGAGTGTGCGCTAGGGGAGGGAGGTAGGGGAGAGAGTGTGTCTATTTCTGGCTCGGGAGGGGGAGGTGTCTGTGAGCTGAGCCCTGGGGGCACAGAAAGGATCCCACCAATTTTTCTCCTTGCTTTCTGCAGAGAGATGGGGTAGATAGTTCCCTGCTGCATCTGGGGAAAAAGCATGAGTGGAGGAGAAGGGATTTAGGGGTACAGGTAAAGGTACTGAGAAAGGGTATTTGTGGACACAGGAAGAGTGGCCCTGTGGGGTCTTGGGTAGAAACTGGCAGAACCCGAGGGAGGTTCCTACAAACCGTTACCTATGGTTTTCCCTGGGAACTCTCTTGCTACCTTTAGTCTCTAAGGTATAGTTTGGTCCCCTAAGCCCAGAAGGTAAGAGACACAGCACAGGGCAGGGCTTAGCTGGGCGCAGGGTTGAGTGGGAGGGAGTACTAGAATGTAAGAGGAAGGGGACTAACACTTAGGAGCAGGAGTCTGAGTCCCCAGTCCACTGACCACATGACCTTGTCAAAGTCATTGAACCTCTCTGTCGCTCTTAGGGTGGTTATAATACTAGCTTAGTAGATAAACTCTAAGGACTCAAAGGAGACTTAGCATCGGTCCCCTGGCAGAGCAACAGAGCTGATTTAAAAGATCCTAAATATGTCTGCCCCATCCCATCGCAGAGGAGCTCTCCAAATGGCACATTAGCCCAGAGTAGGCGTTAATGGCTAAATGGCTCTGTGGCCTGAGTGCTATACACTGGGTGCTGACCACAGAGCCCTGGATACTCTAACTTCCACGACCCCAGGACTGGACTGAGAGTCTGCAGACCTCTCCAGGACAGGAACTGCAGCAGAGCGGCTGTGTCTAGAACAGTGCTAAGAATGGGGTCAGTGAGCAGAGAGGTGCTTGGCAAGGGCAGTGGGTTTCTAGCTGGCCTTGGAGAGCCAGGGAAAGGTGGGAGAGGCTACCCCTTAAGGAACTTAATGTCTTGTGGGGAATACAAAGCAGACAGCGCAAGACTTGGGGAAATAACTTTGTCCCTGTGAAAACGCAGCATCACACACGTTTATCTCAGGAAGGTGGGCATGGGTATGTGTTCTGGTTACAGCAGTGACAAGAGGCACTGCCTCAAAGCAGTGAGGGAGGAGATCTGGGTGCAGAGATTCACCAGGCAGATGGTGCTCAGAGGCCTTAAGTCCTGATCTTGGGAAACTCAGAGGTGGAGCCAAGACTGTCAGTCCATGTAGGAAACAAGTAATTTGACGCTGGTGAAAGGAATGTAGAGGCATTATCCAGCTAGGGAATGGCCAGGCAGAGGCCAGTCGTAGGACACACACATACTCATGCTTATGTCTGAACACAAGCTCCTAGCTCAAGAGAGCTAGAGTGCCTCTGATCCCACAGACTACTTGTAACAGTGTCATAAACCACTGGACCTGGAGATCCTCCTGCCTCAGCCCCGTGAATGCTGGGATTATAGAACAAACCATCATTTATATATATATATATATTTTTAAGATTTGTTTATTTATTATGTATACGGTGCACATTAGATCACATTATAGATGGCTGTGAACCATCATGTGGTTGCTGGGAATTGAACTCAGGACCTCTGGAAAAGCAGTCAGTAAGTGCTCTTAACCTCTGAGCCATCTCTCCAGCCCCTAAACCATCATTTTTAAAGTCCTTGTTCTTATCTGTCACTCTGTAATTTATACGAGATTTCCCTGATTCAATCACATGGGAATGCCACCTTCTCTGAAAACCTGGAAATCAACCAACCTGGGGGCTGATTCACCAAGTTCTTGGTTGTTGTTGATAGCCCCACCCCACCCCACCCCACCCCTGGATATAAATTCTTCTGCAGCCAAAACCCCTGGCTTAACCTGACTCCTCATCTCTCGTGTCCATGTCTGTAGTAAAGCCTTCAGTGTTTTACGAAACCCAGTCTCATGTGTTGTTGTGTGCACCTGCATTTCCTTTGCTCCGGATGCCTACTGCCCCGGGGACCTGACCTTCCTTCCGCCATGGTTGTCTCACTCCCTCATTTGATCCCGTGTGTCAGCTTAGTTCTTCCTCTTCTCTGTATCCTCTTTGTTCCTCCGTGCCTTCTCTCACGGGATATCATGTTCCCCAAATCCCAAGTCCCTTTCCTTCCTTCAGTAAATAGCCCCTGATACTCTGCTTCTCTTTAGAAGAAGAAGACAGACCAGATGAAGGAAGGATCACCCCTCAGCCTTTTGGCTGGGATCAAGTTGGTATCTGTTCTTATCAGAAGAGGCACAGCCGCTTTTCCACCATCCCAGCCTGGGGTCCCAACCCCCCTCCCACACAGCACATCACCTGTCAGTTTCTGAGATGTGAAATACTATCTATGCACAGTGTCACGAGTTAGCTCACTGCCAGGCTTCCTGAAGTCAGTCTTCCTCCTGTCTTTAAAGGAGATTGCTGTGGCCTGGTTGTGGTACCTTTAAAACACCATCTTGACATCTTATAATACTCCAAGGCACCCTAGTACCACCCCAGTCTCACTCCTTTTTAATCTTTTCACATCCCCTGCATTTCCTAACCATCCTCTTCTGTAGAGAGAATGCTCTGCTGCCGTGGCAACAGCCATTCTGGCATCTGTCGATAAAGCTGATATGAACAGTGTGTTTTTCTCCAGTGATTCCTAAAAAGAGGGGGTTCCGCCATGTCATACTATCCCCCATGCTCAACCCTGAGGCCCTCAGACTCAGTCATTTCTCCCTTCACCACTCTGTAAAAAAACACCACGTCTCAAATGGTTCATTGCATAGAGGACAACGATCATCAAGGGACTGCAAAATGAGGAAGAGACTGGGCTGGGGGAATCAGAGGGTGGTAATGATGTTGTCAGCGACCTTATGTGAGGGCTAGTTCCTGCCAGCTTCTACTGGGGATGTGAGGAAAGAGACTGAGTTGGGATCACTTACATCTTCAGTTCCTAGCTCTCCTAAGACAAGCATGACACTTCCTTATTTCTGCCCATTTCTGTACTGGAAATAGGATGTGTGATTTGACCATATCTGTTGACTGGCAGCTTGAAGCAATTTGAGGAATGAAGATGTAGTCATAGGGCCAGGGAGAGGCACACTGTGGGACTTTTCAATCTCGTACCTGTGTGACTAGAAATGATGTAACCCCCAGGGATGGGGGTGGTCTGGGGCTCTGCCTGTTGGGGTAGTGTTAGCAGGGCCAGATGGAAGGCAGCGGAAGACAGAAGAAGGTAGAAATGAGAGCTAGGCTGTTCCTGACCCGGTGACCTTGAAAAGTGACCTTGGGATGAAGGAGTGTGAGGGAGAGTGGAGGGCAGAGGAGCCCACACTTTGCTCCCTACAGAGCTCAGGTCAGAGTTCTGGGATGGGCAACTCTTATTTCTGTTCTCAACGTCAGGTCCTGGAGAGCAAGAATAGAAACCCAGCCATGTGGCTGCATAAGCCTAGCCTATCCACCCTGGGCTAGAGCTGGGATGCCATCAACCCCAAAGAGTGACAAGCTCTTTCTTTAAGGCTCCCTATCTATGCTCATCATCCTACGATAGCCCTTTTTGATAATTCCCAAGAAGATTCTGACACCCCCTGTCTCCCCACTTCCTTCTACCAGGCCATTTCCCTATGTCACTCCACCGCTCAGTGGGGACTTCAGGATGAGGACAAGGCCAGACTAGAGGCTGTGGAAATAGCTGATGTTTGAGCGTGGAATCTCTAGAAAACCTGCTCCCCATTGCTCAGATGGTTCAGCTCAGCTAGGATAGATGCAGAGGATTTAGCAGAACGCAAACTAAACCTCTTGTCCTCAGTAGAGTTTATATACAAATGGCAGAGGCAGACAACAAGTTAGCTAGAGATACCAGCTACTTAAAAGCACTAAGGAGGGCTGGAGAGATGGCTCAGAGTTTAAGAACACTGGCTGTTCTTCCAAAGGTCCTGAGTTCAATTCCCAGCAACCACATAGTGGCTCATAACCATCTACAATGAGATCTGGTGCCTTCTTCTAGTGTGCAGGTGTACATGCAGACAGAGTACTGTATAAATAATAAATAAATAAATCATTTTATTAAAATAAAAGAGCTAAGGAGGGGCCTACAAGATAGCTCAGTGGGTAAGCACACTTGCACACTGACACACTTGACAACTTGAGTTCCATTCCCAGAACCCACATAGTGGATCTAACTCCTGAAAGTTGTCCTCTGAGCTCCCACAGACACACACGCAAATAAATATTTAAGAAATGCTAAAAGAAAAAAAAACAGCTGAAATGAAATAAGAAATTTATGGTGTACTTGAAAGACAAGAAGGAAGGTAAAAGGCTGGGGAGAAAGAAAAGGAGAGGACGCTGCAGAGACTGGAGTAAGAGATGTGCTGGGAGGCGGGGCAGGGAGGGCCTTTTAGGTCTTTTTTATAAGGATGCCATTTGGAATAACACTAGCAGGTCAGGGAGAGACCTGGATACCCCTGGGAAAAGAATGCGTGGAGGCAAATTGTTGGGGTGACTGGGTGAATGGCAAATCCAGCTGAATGGTGATAGTGATGGGGGTAGAGGCCATGAGAGGTGGTCAGCGATGACGGACAGTGGAGCCATTAGCATCTGCTCATTGGCTAACTGTGGGTGTGTAGGACAGAGATCGATCAAGAATGTTAACCCTAGGTTTTTGGCCTGTACAACTCTTAGATGGGATTTCTTCTTCTTCTTCTTCTTCTTCTTCTTCTTCTTCTTCTTCTTCTTCTCCTTCTCCTTCTTCTTCTTCAGTCTCACTAGGCTAACCTTGAACTTCTTACCCTCCTGCCTTCGTCTTTTCTAAATGCTGAAATTACACACGTGCTAACAAACTTAGGTTTCCCCAGCTCTGTGGAGGCCAACGCCCCTCTTTTAAGGATGGCACCCCTAACTCACGCTATAGCCGCTTTAATGATTTTCTAACCTCTGTAGCCATCATTCACCATGCATTTATTTGTGTTTCTCAAGAATCCATTTTTGGTTGAGCTTGTCCTCAAAGCCTATCAAAGTCCTGTGTGCATAGCAGGCTCTCGGGAATATTTGGTGAGTGACGACTGGTTAAATGAATGAATGCGTGACTCAGAACAGATGTGTGGGGCCTGTAAACAGGGGTGACCTCTGAGTACCCTGTGGTGAGAGACAGCACAGCTGGAGTGTGGAGTGGAAGCCAGGCCTCTGGGATGGAGTCCCAGCAACATCTTTTCTCACTTCTCTGCAGCCCTGGGACAGGAGGAGTCCACTGACCCTGTCCTTGTCCCCTTCAAAGGAAACTTCATATCTTCAGGGAATGACCTTGGGACATCTAGCTATGAGACTCCCTTATACCCTCAAACTTCTGCTGTATTTAGAGGGATGGGAGAGTTTGGCTGCACTTCTGAGAGAAAGGGGGAAAGTATCCTCACGGCCCAGGCTGTCTGGTACACGTATAAGTACTAAACTGAGACTAAGGTCCACCACCCACTCCTACGAGCATAAGAAAAGTTAACGATGGACACGGTGATGTCACGCAAACACCCCCAGCATGCTTACACCTCCAGGAAGCCCTCTTAGGCTGGTCTGTTTGCTTGCCAAAAGCCCAGCTGCCTCCTTTGCTTTGTCACAGAATTGGTAGAGAAGACATTACCGTGTTTTCTACAAGTCCGTGGTGTACTCTCTCTAGTCCTGCAGAGTCCTTGAGCTCAAGGATTAAGGATTTTCAGTCTAGGTTCAAAGGTCAGATGTATAAGCTTAGAGATTATGATCTGCCTGCCTGTCAGGGAAGATGAGGCTGGAAATAAAAAAAAAAATGGTAATAGAACCAGGGTTCTCAGTCTGCCAGTACCCTGCCCCTTCCTAACAGGGTTCTAGATCTTAGTGTGCTCCTACCCTGCCCCTGCCCAAATCACGAACAGGGTTCTAGACTTTAGTGTACCCCTACCCTGCTCCTGCCCAGACCACAACAGGGTTCTTGACCTTAGTCTGCTTGCCCCGCCCCTTCCCAACAGGGTTCTAGACCTTAGTCTGCCCACACCCTGCCCCTGCCCTGATGCCAAGAGGACAGAAATGTGGATCAACCCTACGCTGCAGCAGACATTCCTTCAACTCCCAGCTGCTGGCCTCCCCCTCCTCTGAGCCCCAATACCAACAGGATCAGGATGGTAGAGGGAAGAGCGAGAAGACCTGGAGAAGAAAACCAAGTCACTTCTGGTCACACAAGGAGACAGGACCTGCAACAACTAGAGGATGTCTCTTTAAAGTTGGAGAGGTGTTGGCCCTCTTCCAGAGGTCTGTAGAACCTGAAGGAACAGGGGCTGAGGGCTGTTCAAGAGAGCCCGCCCCAGACCTGGTATATAAAGACGGAAGACAGGCCCTTCCTCCAGCCATGGGTTCCTCAGACTATGCTTGATCATGGGGTCCTTTTCTTCTTGTGGCTGCTTCTCAGAGGGCAGTTCTGGAGGTGGGAGGTGTGGGCTCAGGATCTGCAGGCATGGAGGCCCTCCTCCCCTCATAGCCACAGCTCTGTGACCCGCAGGATGAGGATCTCTAACTCAGTCTTCTGGATGGCCTTTCAGGAAAGGACCACTCCACCCTTTAGGTGCCACACAGGTCTGTGTTGACCAGTACACAGCCCTGAACAGCTCTGGCTCCGTCTCCTGGCAACCTTGTCCCCTACTGTTCTCCCACTTGCCTCTGTCCATGTCTAATTCCACCCCTGTACCCTTGTTGTGCCCAGCCTTTCTCTATATGTGTCCAAGTCCAGTACATCTTGCAATGGTCCCTTGTCCAGAAAGCCCCTTTTAACTGCCCCACACAACTTTGTGCCTTTCCTACCTTTTGATTATAAAGGGCCATGTAGTCATATTCTGTTTACTTGCATTCCAAAGCCAGACCCTCTCCCACCAGTGAATTCGGTTTGTTTGGTTGGTTTTTCCGGACAGGGTTTCTCTGTGTAGCCTTGTCTGTCCTGGATTCACTTTGTAGCCCAGGCTAGCCTCAAACTCACAGAGATCTACCTGCCTCTGCCTTCCTGAGTGCTGAGATTATAGGCGCGTGCCGCTGTGCCTAGTTCCACCACTGAATTGAAAGCTTCCTGTGTAAGACAGATGGTGACGATGGACTGAGGCTTGCTGAACCTAGGGCAGGAGACTCTACAGGCACCAAGTACCAGGGGCCTTCCTATACACTGTATGTACCTTATAAACCCTACAAACCAGAGAGTGTCATTATCTTCATTGTATGGAGAAAGAAACTTGCCCAAGACTATCCTGGAAGTACCTGAGATAATCAGACTTGGAATACAGTCTGTTAGGGTTCTAGAACCTTCCATACTATCCTTCATCAACATGCAGCTGTATCTGGAGACTTGTTTTCATATTGTATACTGTTCCAAGAAGCATGGAGACCCCATAACAAGAAAGCCTATGGTCCTTCTGATGAGACCCTGTAATCCCTGTACTTGCTGCACCAGAGGTTAGAGCGGATCTAGGATCACAGTCACAGTAAGTCTGGCCCACTGAATCCAGGAAGAGGGGAGAAAGGGAAGCATACCATGGGCAGAGGAAGTGACATCATACAACCTGTCTCTTCCTTGTCTCAGCTTCATGAACTCTGTCCTTCTCAATCCCAATGAACCTGAAAGTCCCCACAAGCTTCACATTCGTCCTGCACTTGCCACATGGCATTGGGTGCCTCTGTGTGTGTGTGTGTGTGTGTGTGTGTGTGTGTGTGTGTGTGTGTGTTTGTGTGTGGTCTCCGCTTCCTCTGCTCATAGCACTTCCAGCAGAGAAAAGCAGGAAGAAATACCTCATCTAGGGCACTTTGTCTGAAATTGTACTCATTTAAAACCGTATCCCCTTGCTTCTCTGGCCAACAAGAAGTCCAGATGTTTCCACATCAATGTGTCCTATATATTACCGGGGCAACTGTCCCATACACACAGCTTCAGTGGCCCTTGTACACTGGGCCTCAGATGAGCTCTGTACCACCTAGATAACATAGTCCATAGACCAAGACCAGCCTAGATTGGTTGTCATGGCAACTCTGGGCATGAGATAGGAAACTCCAGGCAAGCAAAGGAAAAGGAGAATGAAGTGTGTGTGTGTGTGTGTGTGTGTGTGTGTGTGTGTGTGTGTGTATGTATCTGTGCACGTGCATGTGCGTGTTTATGTGTGTGTGCATACATGCGTGCACACATATGTACCCCATATATTCAGCAGAGAAAGGCTTGTGTGAGACTTTTTTCATGGTCTAACTCAGAGTTAAAGCAGATGCTCCATGCAGTGTTGCTTGCCTCAAACTGCTGAATCACAAGGTTGCATCGGACCTGGGAGATAATCTTATGCAACATTTCCCCTCAGGGAATAACTGACCTATTTTTAATAAGCCCTATTGCCTCACTCTGGACCAAGTAAACCCCAGAACAGAAGGAAAACACAAGGCCCACAGCTGAAGTTGTCTTGCCAACCCATTGAGGACACCCTACCGCAGAAAATAACTTCGTGATCCATATCCACAGACCAGATTTAGGAGGTCAGTAGGCTGAGTCACCAAATATCAGCCATGCGCCCTGATAGATGGTAGTCATTTGTCTCTGAGACATAATGTCCATCAGTGTCTTAAGGAGGTTCAAGAGCTCCAAACAAGGAAAGATAACTGTATGAATAAAGAAACCGTAACCCTTAACAGAATATGGCACCTGGCCAAACACTGCCCAGAGAGAAGACACTCCCATTCTGTGGCTGTGCTTCCTGGCCCACTGACACCTCTGTGCTTTATTGGAGTTTTTGTTAGATATCTCAGTAAGGCGCAGCATTCAATAGAGGGCTGCCATGGATTCACGTTGCAATTATTTTTAGCCCGTATCACTGGCAATTGGCGCAGAAAAATAGCTCTGCAAACCTAGAAATAGTTCTCGGTGCAGTGGGCGGAGCTTTCAGAGCAGTGGGTGGGGCTTCCAGAGAACTTCTCCTGCAGGAGCTTGCCACTTCAGCACTTCCTCCACATGGACCTGTCCTCTACAGTAGGAAGGATGCAGGGAGGTCACATATCCTGCTCCTGACTGGATCTGTTTAGTATGGAGTCCCAGGCTTCCACTTCCACTAAGGCTTAGTTCTCCCGGCTATGTGAGCCCCATTTAAACTGCAGAACACCCTTATTTCGTATTTCTGTCCTCAGTGGCAAGTGAAATCCTTAAAAGAGGGTACAGTCTGGTGTGGTGGCTAATGCCTTTAATTCCAACATTTGGGAGGCAGAGGCAGATCTTTGTGAGTTCCAGAATCGCCTGGTGTATCTACATAGCAGGTTCCACACTAGCAAGTGCTACATAGTGAGACCCTGTCTCAAAAAAAGAAAAGAAAGTATAGCCAGGTATTTCATGGCTTTCTACTGTTCCCAGGGCTTTGCCTGCCCTGGGGTGAGTGACCTAGAACTCACTGGCCCCACTTTAGCTTCCTCTAAGTTCTGAGACTTCTGTCCCCTCAAGGCCACACAGTGTAAATGGAAGACAGTGCCTATGTCTGTGGCTCTTGTGTCGGCTACCTTACTCGTCAGCTTCTTGTCCCTCTGTGTAAGCCTGCTGAACAGCCTGCAGGGGCAGAGGCAGGGACTCTAATCCTCTTGCCAAGGGGTCCATGTGGGATGTGGGAGGATGCGTTCCAGTTTCTGTGAGGCACTGGGACAAGGACAGCTCTGACTCCTAGAGATAAAGCTCCTGCAGGTTCCTTACCTACCCTGGGATTTCTGGAAAGACTATAGTACTGAGGTGCTAAGGAGACTACTGGCCAGGACAGAAGCCAGTCTGGGAGGATCTAAGATATCTCTCTCTCTCTCTCTCTCTCTCTCTCTCTCTCTCTCTCTCTCTCTCTCTCTCTCTCTCTCAGTTTTATTTATTTATTATGTATACACTGTTTTGCTTGTGTGTATGTCTGCATGTCAGAAAAGGGCACCAGATCTCACTATAGATGGTTATGGGCCACCATGTGATGGCTGGCAGTGCTTTTAACCTCTGAGCCATCTCTCCAGCCCAATCAGGGCTACTCTTATGCTCAGGCCTTCCCCAAGGGCTACTGGTTCACATGAGCCAAACAAGGGGCCGGGGGTTCTGAGAAGGAGAGAAAAAAACTGAAGCTGTTGCCTGTAGTTAGATAGCAAAGTCTAAGATAGACAGGATGGAAGATGGGGGTGCCGTTCCCAGGAAAAGCACAGAGGAAAGTTTATCACTAACTCACCTCCCCTCTACTCATCTTTCCTGTAGCCAGGACTCCAGATGAAGGAGCTGGTTCCAGACTACTTGTCCTGTCGACTAGACAAACACTAAGAATCACCTGGGCATCTCCACGGGATGTGGGAAGACCCATCTTAATAGCGGGCAGGATCACTCCTTGGTAGAGGGTCCTGGGCTATATCGGTAGCTAGAGGGGATGGCTGAGCACGAGTGTGCATGTATTCATTGTTCCCCAATAACTGCTTCAAGCTCCCAATGGCTCAGCTTCTCCACGGTGACCGACTACAGCCTGGAACTGTGACACTGCTAAGGCTAGAGCTGCACCCAGACCTCTGGGATGGGACACACAGGTCAGAACAAGCATCTCAGGGATGCTCTGTGGACCCTGCACGGCTGCACAGCTCCCAAGGACAGAAGCCTTTCGCCTATGTTGTTCATACTCCCACCTGGCACATAGTAGGTGCTTAGCTAAAGGCTACTGTGGATATTAATTCGTTCCAGAGTCGGGCAGGCAGAGGCCTGGTTTTTCTCAGTGCAGCAGAAAACAGGGAAATGAGGCCTTGCCGACTCTCTCTGTGTCGTATTTTTGAAAACTCAAAGTGGCAAACACTGTGTGAAGCCACTCACATACCTGCAGTAGAGAACCATGGGGAGGGCTTGGACCAGGGCGACACTAGGGAAAAAAAATGGGACTTCAGGCTGCCCAGCCTCTGCAGTTCTTGACATTTGCTATAAAATTGTTCCTACTGGGTTCAATTTACTTTGGAGATAAATCTCATTGCCAGCCAAATGCCATCAGGAGGAGTCAGTCAGTCTTCTCACTCCCCCTCCCTCCTCTGTGGCAACAGAATCCAGATCCCTCTTTTTCTGTTTCAGTCCCCTCTGGCAGGGCACCTCAGATGACCTCCACTCCTCAGCTTCTCCCTTTATGCCCCTCACAGAGCCAGGCTTGGCCACGCTGGCCATCCCACTGCTTGTCCCTCAGGCACTGACCCCTCCCCGGACTCTTCTTCTTTATCAAGGTCATAGCATATATGGCTGAGGGTGTGGCCCCCTGAAGACTGGCTGCCTGGGTTCAAATCCTGAAAGGAGGACTAAATTGGGAGAGTCATTTAACTACTCTTTATTATAGTTTTCCCATCTGTAAGATGGAATGATAAAGACGGCACTTTGCTTGGTGTTAATATTAAATATTAAATAATTACTATGCATCAGGCTCTCTTCCAAGCACTTTGCCTATATTCAAGCACTTCATTCCCACGAACCCCTTGGGGAAGGTTTATTTATTTATTATTCACTCCACTCACTTCGGTGCTACTTTTAGAAACACATTCTCATATAGCCCAGGCTGGCCTTGACCTCATTCTTTAGGCGAGGATGACCTTGAACTCCTGATCTCCTTGTCTCTACCACCTAAGTACTAGGATTACAGGTGTGAGCCGCCATGCAAAGCTGTGAAGGCTATCTTCAGAACCCCCAGGTACAACCAAGGTAACAGAGGCATAGAGAGAAATTGCTTATCTTCTCAGGCCTGTGCAGCCCAGGGAGTCGGGAGCTGGGAGGCAAGCTGTGGGGCTAGGCCCCAGCCCTCATGCAGTTGTTGGAAGGATTAAATGTGCTTTTAACAATGCTTGGCTTACAGAAAGCCACAATAAGTGTCAGCTGCTGCTACAAGTGTTACTCCCCTCCCACCCCAACTCCTGGAAGCCTACTTGAACCCAGATGGTTGTCCTGTTTATGTTAAAAGGGTCTTTTGAGCTCTGTTGCACTGTGGCCTCCTCTGCCCCATTAGGGACAGAGCCCTGGAGCCTGACAACGAATAGCATCCACTCTGAACTCACTCTGTTCTCTGGTCAATTGTCTGCATGTCTCTCTCCACGGATGGCTGGGATATCAGGCTTAGCTTGGCCCAGAAGTCCCCAGAGGACAGGGAACACAGCAGTGTGAACTCAGCATGAAATGACACAGGTCTAGAGTGGCAGAGGTGCCAACAACATCCCAGGGCCTGCTGGGATTGAGGGAAATGGCTGCAAGGTGTGTGGCTTGCTTGAGCCCATTTTCTTCCCTGCCGTTTGGCAGGAGGTCTACGGCAACTAGCCTCGGTGGCTGACGGAAAGGCCAGGCGATGAGAGAAGGAGGGCATGACCTTTAGACAAGCAGGGCTCAAATCCTGACACAGCTCCGGGCTTTGAGTCTTCAGCCAGGTTTCAGAGCTGGAGCTTTTTTTGTTTGTTTGTTTCTAAGCTGAGTAGCCACTGCTGAAAAGCCATGGCGTGTTCACAAAGGACTTTGTGTAGGAAGCACCTAGTGAATGCATAGTAGGTGGTCAGCAAATGGCTGCAATCGTTGTGGTTTGGCTATCTCAGTGTTTTGGAAGTCGGGGGCAATGGTCCTGGTCTCGGTCCATGTGCTGACTCACCACCATCAATCATGTGCATAAGGCTGATCCCTCCTCAGGGAAAACGAGGCCAAGGTTGAGTGAACTCTAAAGTCGGTTGGAGCTTTTACTCACTGGGTTCTTTGACGCCTGCTCGCACCCCTGGCTTGCAGCAATGAGTGCAGAGCGGTCTCTTCACCCTCCTCACTGAGAGCACGATGCTCATCCCTCACTCTTGTCCCAGACTAAGTCACAGCAGATACATCGGTTTTCTTAGAAAGAGCACTCTGCACCCCAATCCACAAGACACGAGAACTGTGGCTTACAGACAGGGTCAGCTCATCCATGGAAAAAAGACACCGACAACAAATAAAAATCTCCCAGCAGGAAGCAAGCTGCACAGGCCCCTCTGGGTCTGCGTGTCTACCAACCCTCATATGAGAAGGAGGTAGAGAAGAGCCTCTGGCTGGTTCCCCAGTGACACATGTTTCTATGAGAGAAGATCCCTTCAGTGTGTGTCCACTTAGCACTCGTTCAAACACGCCACAAAAGTGGAAGTAATTAAGAGACCCGTGTAAACCTCAAGGCCACCCTTTCTAGCCCCGTCCGCAGCCTCACACATGTGGGCACGTGGCAGAGTCAGCCCTGGTGTCTAGCCTGCTCAAATTAAGGTCCGATGATGCCTTGCAGAACGAGCTGGTGCTGAGTGTGAGCAGATGGACCCAGTGCCAAGCTGTCCCTGGAAGAGCAGGGTGGATCCTGGGATAGTCAGGGAACACACTTAAGCACCTGTGGGCTGGAGTCTTACACTCTTGCCCCCCAGGGCAAAAGCAGAAGGAACAGATGGCTGTGGGCACATATGAAAGCCATCCCCAATACCCTAGCATGGTGGCAAGGCATCATGGGAAAATTTCTTCCTATGCTATATAAAGATTATAAATTGCATATTTGGACTCTATTCTAAACAGAGTGCGTTCTTTTTCTCTTTTTCTCTCTTCTTCTCTCCTCCTCCTCCTCCTCCTTCTTCCTCTTCCTCTCCTTCTTTTAGTGTGGTATAAGGCAGAGAGAACTCTTTGGCATTCTCCTGTTATACTCTTTCTAGAACCCTGCACCTCCCCCATGCTTATGAGAGAAGTAAAGACTGGCGGCTTCTTCTCAGCTAGAAGAGCAAACCTGTCTCACAGGGAGGCATGAGCACCAGACTGCTTACCCTGCATTCCATGCTCATCAAACACAGTGAATTCACCAACAGGCAGGGGCGATATCTGAGCTTGAAGTCCCCTTTCTCCCACATGCTGGTATTAAAATAACATGGTCAACAACTAGGAAATAACAGCATGTGATATATGCTCCATGGCACCCTGTTTTCCTTGCACAAGAAGTGGCTATAAGCTCATTGTCCCACATGATGTGGGGGCCTACTATGGCATGTTTAATGCATGCCTGATGCAACCTTTGTCAACAGGTTTAGGCAGGACACTGGGTGGGAGGGACTTTAGAGACACAGATAGTCTAGAAGAATCCGCAGGGTGAACCCCTACACTGTGAACTCATTGAAGGCAGGTCAAAGTCTTACCCACCTTCCACAGCGTCAGCAGTGTTTGACACAAAGAAAATGCTCAGTGGCCACTTGCTGACTAAGCAGAGAACACACAAGTGAGTGACTCACAACATGTCTCGAGTGAGCTCAGAAGTAATAGAGTGGAAACTGTTGCTTCCTTTCTTCCTCTCTTCCCCCTTCAAGCTCATGGAAGTGCGGGGTCTTTCTCTAACCCATCAAAGAGCTCAGGGGATCCTCTGCGAAGATGTGTCTGTCACCATGACAACCAGCAAGGACCACAACAGAGGCAGCACCATGAACCTTGATCCCTTCCCTAGGTACCTTAGGGGAGGCCTGTGCCTCTCATTCTTGTGACGCTTCCACTAGAGTTCTGGGGCTTTTTGCCTTCCCCACACAGATTGCCTAACCAGGGATCTAGCGGACATTTTTTTGATCTGACAGGAGAGGGTCTTCAAGCCAACAGGTCAAAGGGCTTCCCGGTGTCAGCCTGCAGCACACACAAAAAGCAAAAGCCCTCTTCCCAGATCACGGGGTCACATGAGTAAGGAGTGTCAGGCTAGGTGGATGGAGACCATTAGCCTAACAATGTGGCACACACATAAGGAAGCCATTACGCTAACAAAACTGCAAATGTAAAAATAGAGCTGCACATAGTTTCCTGGTTACCGCATTCTATTCTGATGCTTTGTCAGTGCCTGTGAAATCCAGTTTACTTTTGTCCCCTGCCATGCCCTCCTCCCGCTGCACGTGCACTTGCTGCGGGTGAAGAGATGGTTACCCTTTACATGCCCAGGCCCTGCCCCAGGCCCGCCCTCGGTGGCGAAGGAGGCAGTTCTGCAGTCGCTCCAAGATCACTGCTGTTGGGCTCTCTAAGAGATGCTCCAAAGGGCCAGTTCACTTCCTCACAAGCCCAGCCGGGACTAGAGAAGACGCAGTGGCATGCTATCCATGTCAAATGGTTGCCAAGGGTAGGCTGTGAGCTAAACTCACATTTTGCCCGCTGCAGCAGAGCACGGAAATGAAGCTATGAGACTAAGCTCCTGGACAGCCATGAGTCTTCTAAAAGCAAGTTCATTACGGACTGGCAGTGGCAGTGGCACAGCACCTGTCCGGCATGCACACGCCCCTGGGTTCAATCCTCAGCACCACAAACAAAACCACTTTTATCATTTTTGCTGGAACCAATTTCCCTTGGCCTGGGAAACTGACGGAGAGAGCTTGTTTCCTGCAGCCTGCTGTCATGTGTACTTTGGTGCACGCCTTGCTGGATTCTAAGGTTTATTTTTATGTTTTAATGTTGCAAGGAAATCAATCAGCCCACAAAACATAAATACTTTAGGGAGTTTAGAATCTGACTCTCTTAGGTCCCAGCCAATGGGTCACAAGGCACTTGGTTATTCATTCATCATGCACTCACCCACCTAGAGATGCTGAACGCCTGAGGATGTACTCGGGACGAGCATGTTATTGAGTTTAAAATCAAGGGTCTTCTCCGTCAGTCTCGGGTCTTCGGGTTTGTTAACAGTATATGTGCATTGGGTGACACTGTGATTACAGGGTGACACAGGGAAGGGTACGTGTGTGGGAGTGACCTGTTATTAAGAGTGTCCCTGGGAGTGAGACAAGTGTTAGGCAGCCAAGCAGGTAGCTCTGGACTGCCACCTCAGCTCCCAGCACCTTCATGTTGAACGTGGGCTTTGCTACAACCTGTCTTTCACTCTCCCAGCTTGTCACCTTTCTACTGTGATCTCTCTGTGACATACACAGAGATTCTCACTATCTGAGCACTGGACAAAGGTGACCTTGGCCACCTTCCTAGAGCCTGACCTTGAAATGCTGTGGGTCTTGACAGCTTTGTTCTGAGCTGAGTCAAGCACGGAGGAAACTGTCAGGGAAGCTCCCAGGTTAGCATCTCATTTGTCAAGAGACAGACCTGAGGGCTGAGGAGGTGGCTCAACAGGTTAAGGCACTTGTTATCAAGGCTGATGACCCAAGTTCAATCCTGGAACCCACACAATGGAAGGAGAAAACCAGTTCTCACAAGTTGTCCTCTTACCTCCACATGTGCCATGACACCTGTATATGTACACACACACACACACACACACACACACACACACACACACACACAGAGGCTCACTCACATTTAATTTTTGAGGACTGGCTAAGTGCCTAGCCTGGTCTACATAGCAAGTTCCAGTCCAGCAACAGAGTAAGACTGTGCCTCACAAAATAGACTTTTTTTTTTTAAGAGCTAGACGCAAGCTGGATGTGGTGGCACCATCTACAATTCCAGCACTGAGGCTAGAGAATGACAGGTTTGAGGCCAGCTTGGGCTCCTGAATTTGGTCCTGTTACAAAACAACAGAAAAGAAGCCGGTCCTAGGCCAGGGCCACTTCTGTCCCTCAGAGATAAGGAGAGTCCAAACAGTGGCTTTTGTATAGGAAGTCTTTCCCAGGGTACTTACCCGTGCAGGAAAAGCTGTCCTCAGTCCTGCTGGGGGCGCTGGTATACCCATCAAGGCTCCAGCTTTCCCGAGGAATGGGGCCAGGCTCCTGGTCTGTCTGAAACCTGTGGGACCAGGAAGGAAAGGTAACTCATGGCCTCAGAACCCCTCTATGAAACTAGGCAAACTCTATGAGTTTGGATGCTCTCTTCTACAACGCCTTGATGCTCTGTGGGCCAGCACCTCCTGGGGCTGTGTGTACACACAGACACTCCAGCAAGCAGCAGAGCTGGACCAGGAAGGAGTCTCCAAGGGCACTTAGAATGTTCAACATCTGTTGCCCTTTGCTGCCCAGCAGCATACATCATTCACAGAGCAGAAAGATGCCCCAGTACCTCCAGGCTGGGAGTCCTCTGCCCTGCTGTGATTCCTGCCCTGAAGATGCTTGTGTTTGCTCAATAGAGAGCATGCTAGCAGGGAAGGACCGTCTCTGAAGTTTGAAGCCTCTGACTCCTGGCACTCAGAGGGCATTTGGTCTCTGTGGAACTGCTCACCTCAAGCACACTAGGTCAGGAAGGAAGGAGTAGGCTCAGCCTGAGCCGCTCCTGGGAGGACAAGTCCAAGCTAGGCCCAGAGGGCCAACAGGAAGGAAGGATGGTGGGCACTGGCTACCAAGTGCACAGACCTCAGAACACATTCCCACCCACACACCCGCTCCAGGAACAAAGGCTGTGGCAGCTCTCCTTACATGCAATTACCCTGGGCTCAGAGCAGTCCCGCCTACCCCTCACGTCCCCGCCCAATGTCGCCAGCTAAATGGACCCTTTGGCAGCTTGGCAGGAGGGGGAAGGGAGGGCTGTTCAGACAAGAGGGGAAATTGACAGGCTGGGCCAGGGGACCCTGAGAGTCTCTAGTGCTGCTGTTATTTGTCTTTTAGGGTTTCACTTTTTCCAATACCTCTGCGTTGGAGACTCTGAATCCAGCTCTGCCATGAGCTCACTGTGTGTAACCCGAGCGAACACCTTCCCCTCTCTGGGCCTGTCTTTCATCAGGGGGAAGAGCTGACCTCTGAAGGGCCAGGCTAGAGCTACAGGCTGACTGTTGGAGTTTTCAGGAGGGGGGTCTGTGGCTATAGGTGCCTCGCTTTAAGCCTTCTGGGCAGTGTTGGGGTGTTGTGTGCCTGCCAGCCCTCAGACGGGTGCTGGGTGCTGGGTGCTGGGCACCAGGCAGGGTGGAGAAAACTGAGAAAACAGGAGCTTTCATGTTGGCTTCTGGGAGGTGCTTGATATGGCAGGGACACTCATCTTCTCCAAGTACACAGCAGTCAAGGGGACAGGGGGAAATAAGACTGTTGTTTTCTTAGAAAAAAAATAGCGTGGACATGCAACATATTGTTGTGAAAATAATAGAACATCCTATTGAGGCAAAGGAATCCTATATAATGCATTAAAGGTGTTACCGGATAGCACCGTATATAAAGTGCTAAGCAGTGTCTATATTGGATCGTATAGATGTCACCCGGCTTTGAAACAATGGTTTACTGTCACAAGCCTACTGTCATCATGGTGTTACAAGGACAGGTAGGAATGAACCATCTGAAGCTGGGCGTGGTGGCGCACGCCTTTAATCCCAGCACTCGGGAGGCAGAGGCAGGCAGATCGCTGTGAGTTCCAGGCCAGCCTGGTCTACAAAACGAGTCCAGGACAGCCAAGGTTAATACAGAGAGATCCTGTCTCAAAACAAAACAAAACAAAATAAAACAAAACAAAACAAGGGCTGGAGAGATGGCTCAGAGGTTAAGGGCACTGACTGCTCTTCCAGAGGTCCTGAGTTCAATTCCCAGAAACCACATGGTGGCTCAAACCATCTGTAATGTGATCTGATGCCCTCTTCTGGCCTGCCGGTGTATATGCAGGCAGAGCACTGTATACATAATAATAAATAAATAACTCTTAAAAAAAAAAAAAAAACAACTATCTGTATGTACTCAAACCTAGGAGCATGAAGGAGAGTGGCCTTTGCCTCTCTGTCCTTAGTTGGTTCTGCACATGTGTCTATACCTGCCTCCACTTCCCTATATATGCCAGGGCTTGTCTCACTTCCCAGCCTGAAAGGACAGAATAACATAGGCCAGAAGTTGGGGGGTGGGGGTGGGAGTGTCAGAACCAGAGAAGGGAAAAACCACAATGGTGACCTCGATGACCCTACATTCCTGACACCTTTAACCAACTCTCAACTAAGAGTCTGACCCAAGACGTGCCCGAGGATTGAAGGCACGCACCATCAGGGTCAAGTGCAGAGATACACAACTACGATGTGGGTGCTGCCACCCTGATGTATGGGAACGTACAGGGAGTAAGGAGGAAGCTGTGATGGAATTGGATGTGTGAGGCCAGAAATTGGAAGATGGACAGAAGGACAAGCTGCCTTGATGGGGCCCAAGGGGGAAGGGCATGAAGAGGAGGTGAGAGGCAGGAGTCGGCAGGCAGATGAGTGTCACTGGGAGGATCACACCCAGGATTCTGGGGGAAAAAATATGCCTGGAAAGCTGGGGCAAAGTGAATGATGGGTAACGGATGTGAAGGCTAGGCCAGGCTGGAGAGGAGGAGAGAGACATCCATTAACCTTTGCTTCTGCATTCACCTGAGGTTTTACAGAAGGTGTTGGGGGTGGAGGATAGATTTCCACGAAAACAGGATGTCTATGGATTCTAGGGAACAGATGGCACCTCCTTGGCTACAGAGCTTAGATGGGTGGCCTAGCCAAGCTCTTGGCAGAGCTTGCCCATGGCAGCGGCTCTCGGCCGTGCAGGGTGTGCGGAGATCCAAGCCCATCTGCCTGCAGCATGCCGGAGTATCCTCCATCCAAATCTAACTAGTGCTGTGACCCATCCTCCAAGCACCACTGAGGGCCTGAAAAGTACAAGGGCCAAGGATGGATGCTGAGGGCCACTCTTCCGGGAGAGTGTAACCATCCCATTTCTGTTTAAGATGCAAACGTGCAGCCAGTGTTTGCTGAGTGGTGGGAACACAGCTCTGTTGAAGTTGCGTTAAAAATGTTCAGAGGGAAATATTCCGACCTCTTTTTAAAATGCCAGACTGTAAACATACCAGGGGACTTGTAGGGCGGATAATATAAAAATCTGAGACTATTTAATACCTAGACACTTTTCCCAGAGTATGAATTCAAAATGAAGGGAATCAGGTAGGAAAAGAAAAGTCATGGTCGCCAGGGAGGTGCTTAGCTGTTAGGGAAAAGGCATTCAAGTGAAGGCTGGAGCTGGAGGATGGCTCAGTATTAGAGGCCTTGCCTGGCATGGGGGTGGCTGTGGGTTTGATGCCCAGCAGCAGAGAAACGCCTTCCCTGTGTCTGTGGTTCTGGAGTCAGCTTTAGCTTCAGAACCTCAGCAGAGAAAGAAAAGGGACAGATGTGACCTGCCCCTTAGAAAAAGGGACATCCGTGCATTGAGTCGGTAGGTCCAGTTGGGCAGAAGGGCTGGCCTCCCTGGAAACTCTCCGGGGCTGTCGGATCGGCTGGGATCCTGCAGTAGTGGAACTCCTTGTCTTACAGCTTGTAAGGCTTCCCTGCTGTTGGAAAGTTCTTCCTCCCCAGCCTCAAGTCTATCTTAAGCTAACTTCTAGCCACTACGACACTGAGTCAGCTCTCTGGAGCTGCCTCAAGCAAACTAATTCATCTTACAACGTGACAGCCTTTCCCATATTTGAGAGCAACTCACATACCATCCTGCACTTCTCTTTCCAAAAGCAAGCTAGCATCTTCACTTTCCCTAATCATTCTTAAAACACTTTGGCAGGGCTCCTCGCTAACCTGTCACCTTCCCCCCCCCCCCTTCCCTAAATGTGTTCTGGCGTGTCAATGTCCTTGTAAAGCATAGTGTTCACAACGGAATGTAGCACTACAAATGAGGCCTGACCACACGCAGAATATACTGGATATTAATTTCCTTGTCCCAGACCCCAACATCTATTACTGTGATATAAGGTTGCACACGATTGTCAAGAGCTCTAGACACAAGTGAGTTAATCGCTAGTGAAGGCTGATACTCCTAAGGGCCCCCCCCTCCCCGCCCCCTGGCCTTCACCTGCTGTGACTCAGAGGTCTCTAGGACCAGGGACTGAAGCACACGCTTTTATAGGCCCAAAATGCAAATTGACACCTACTTCCTGTTTTAGCGTGGGAGTAGGGGGAAACACAGGAAGTGAGTGTAGCCGGGAAGGGATTTAATTTGCATTTGGGTATTTCTAACCCACATGATGATTGATAATTAAAGTTTAGTGTACTTAATGTGATCATGTTAGTGAAGAGTTATTTTTCTTTAAAAAAGCCTAGTTGGCTAAATGTTATTCTACGCACTTGCCTTGCCATGTCTAAAAGCTGGGGAGACTGGCATGTTGACCACACTGCTGTGAATGCACGCCATTGCCAATGACAACAGTACCTACCTAGCCATTTAAGGAGTATTACTGACTGCCAATGTCCCACGCACATACACAGGCAGACGGCAGTGGTGCAAACGAGCAAGGGAGAGAAAGAGAGACAGACAGACAGAAAGACACAAGAATGCTATGAGAACAGCGCAGTTAGATCTTTGCTCAAGCAACTGAGGGACTCATTGCTCAAGACAAGGTTTGTCGAACACACAGTGGTGGCAGACAGCCTACAGGAACTTGGCAAGTCCAAATCACCTGCCGACCTACCTGCCGGTGTATCTGGCTTGCTTAAGAATCTTTAATACCCTAATACATTTTCATCAGTTCCAAGGGAGTGTGAAATGACCGCTTTAGGGATATGCTCACAGGTTTGTTGTCAAGGCCCCAGAGGTGAGAAAAACCAGAGAACTTAGATTATAGCCCTGTCACAGCTCACCAGACTCCCAAGTTTCTAGCCACTCCCCCACCCCCCCCCCACCCCCAACTTCTGGTCCTGTAGGCCCCATCAGCGATTTGTCACCAGAGTCTCTGCTCTGGTTTGTCCCTTGGTCTCAGCATCATTTTCCCTCTTTCACACTCTGCTTGCTCCCCAGCTCACCTGTACTGAAAGGGGGCCACCGTGGCTGTGATTGGCTGGCTCTGCTGATGGGCTGAGGAAAAGCTTATGGCCCCAGGAGTAGGCGATGGCCTTATGCTCTGCACAGGGCTGCAGGCTGGAGAGGAAGTCCCTGAAGCTGCCCCTTCACCAGGCTCCAGAGACCTAAGGCTTTTGTAGTTTATGTCTCTTTGATCTTTTCCCTGGCAGCTAGGAGGCATTCGCCCCTCAGCGGGCCCTGAAATTTGAGTTTCTCCATGCCGGCTCGTCTGGGGCGGGCTCCTTCCTCTGGTCTGGCGAACTGGAATTCCATCGTGGGTCTTCTTCTTCTTCTGGGTGTTTTGTGTCTCCCCAGCTCTTCTGGATCCCGCAGGACTGGAGAGGGCTGCTTTGGGGGTCACCCTGGGGCTATTCCAGGGGGAGCTGGGGAGGCTTTCTACACTCTCAGTCAATTCCCTGGCTGGCCCAGCAGTTCTGGGGCCTCCTCTTCCCCTGTAGGCCTTGGGGGATGCGTTTCTAGAAGAGACTGCAGCCTTGCCCCGTCTTGGGGAGGCAGCTCGCTGAGGACTCGGGGCCAAGTCTGCCTGGCGAGGCCGCAGCTGAGGAGAGGCGCCTGGGGTGTGAATCCTGGTCTGTGAGGAAGCTCTAGGCACGGGGATGGAGGACGCATAGTGTGGGCGGCTGGCAGAGTTCACGTTGGCCATCCCATTCATGGTCAGCAACAAGGGTAGGGTAACACTAGGATCCTGCAGAGAGGGGACAGAAGAGAAATGTCAGGTAAAGTCCCAAGACCCTGTCCCTAATGAATAAGGATGGTTCTGGCATTGATAGAGAGTCATGAGCTTCCTGCCTGACTCTAGGCAAACACGCAAGCCTGTGTGAAAAGGCTCTGGGAGCATGCTCTATGCATCGCTCGGCTTTGTTTGACTTTCCTTGACTCCGTTCCTCTCCAGTGATGGACAGACTCACCTCACAGTTGCCACCCACTCTTTCATGATAACCGCAAGTCCTCAAGACACCTCCTGAGGGAACTGAGATGTTCCTCTGCGTGCCATCTCACCCAATGACCTCAGTCATCCCAACCCAGAAACTTCCAACTAGTGAACCTGTCCCCAGGAGGCCTAGGCTCCGCCCACCCTCTTACTCTCCTTATTGATGATGTATCTTCTGATTCTCTTTGCTCTTGCCACGCCCACAGCCATGGGGGGTTTGAGCACCTGGCCCAGAGTCTTGATCATTCCTCATTTACCTCCTGCCTTGGGAAAACTCTTCTCTGCCACTTCCTGCCCCTGCTTACCTAGCCTCGGAAACTGAGTGTTTGACTGCAGGTCAAAGCAACTGCCCCTGAGCTGGACGTGGTGGCACATGCCTTTGATCCCAGAACTTGGGAAGTAGAGTTAGGTGGATCTCTATGAGTTCGAGGCCAGCCTGGTCTACAAAGTGAGTCCAGGACAGCCAAGGCTACACAGAGAGACCCTGTCTTGAGGGGGGGGTGTTGGGGAGGAAGGGGTGAAAGCAGCTGCCCCAATACCTTTTTGTTTTGTTCTGTTTTTTCGAGACAGAATTTCTCTGTGTAATAGCCCTGGCTATCCTGGAACTCTCTCTGTAGACCGGGCTGGCCTTGAACTCACAGAGACCTGCCTCTGCCTCCTGAGTGCTGGGATTAAAGGACTGCGTGTGCCACTCCAAATACCTTTTGTCAACAATACTTCACTGCTCTTCTACCTTGATCCATTAATTATCCCGCCTTTCTTCCGGATCTCTCTCTCCCTCCCACCCTTCCTCTCCCTTCTCCTCTAGCTCCCCAGCTCTACCATATTAACCAGTGAAGTAATTGTTCTCAATTCAAAGAGAATTTGTAGCAGTTTACAAAGACACATGTAATAAAATTCAGATCAATTAGAGTTAACACTTAAAAATCAAAATATAAGAATTTACAGAACAAAAAAATAAAAATAATAAAAATAAAAATAAAAAAATAAAAGAATTTACAGAACACAGACATGAACACATCCATGAGCTTGTTATGGGAAAGAACTTTTTCTAAGCACCATATCAAAGGCAGAAATAATAAAGGAACTGCCAATAGATTTTGAGTACATAAAAGTTAAAGTTTATATATGGATTTTTTAAAAAGGAACCCTTTTTGGATATTCAAAGAAAACTGCAGAGATACCTGCTACAAGTGTGAAAAGCAAAGAGTTATTGCTTTGGAAGACAGGGCCTCCATCATGTTAATACTAGAAATCAAATACTCCATAGAATAAAGCACAAACAATAAACAAACAAACAAACAAAATCACAAAAACAGTATGCAGACATCCAAAGACAGGCAAAGGTTCAGTTTGCGTCTTTGTATTCCTGCCTGGCAGAGAAGACTGGATCAGTGTGCCTCGCTCCCAAGTGCTTGGGATTAAAGACATACACCACCATGCTGGGCTTCATTCAAAAATTTAAAAAGCAATAGGCGCTCATTTGCTGGTATCAAGTTCACTATCTTACTGAAAATTATAATATGGGCTGTTGTTAAAAACACCAAGGCCTTTTATCAAACTGCTGTAGGAACAATGGCATATCTAGAAAATTGCCCTAGGAAAATGATTAAAGATGTGGGCAGAGATTTATACATGATGAAAGGAATCAAGTTGCCTTTTGTAGGATAAACTGTTGCTACTAACTCTGTGACAGTGAAGACAAGGAGCACTGTGGACATTGGGCAAAATTCCTGAAGCTTGGCCAGTCTACCTGAGGCCACCAGGACAGACACGTTCATGCAGAGAGAAGCACTCGGCAGCCGAATAGGGCCGTTTAGGCAGTTGACAGCCTCACCCTGACCTTGGAGCTGTGGTTGGCCCTCTCTCCTCTCCTCCAATTCATGACATTACCAGATAAGCTAAAGCACCTCCCACCTGCTCCATTAGATGTGGCTACCAAAACCATGTGCATTCGGGAACCATGACAAGCTCTCTTCTGTCCATCCAGTGTCATTACCTGCAGGATCACACCCAAGGCTCATGGGACTCCCCACTCCCACACCACCCCGTCTCCCATCCCCTCCACCATCCCCCACTCTCCTACCTCCCACCATTTCCTACCTATAGGGAAGGACTGAGGGACTGAGCCACCCTTTCTTTGCCTGCCTTGCTCTGTCTTGGCACGAAAAGACCAAGAAATTCTCTCCCAAAGATAACTAGGAAAAGCTTAAGCGAATACTGTCTGACCTGCTAGAACTTGGAAAAGTCTTTTAACCTGTTCATGCTTAGCCTGGAAAATGAAGGCAGGATAATAGTGACAAATACAGAGGTCCAGACCCTGAGTTCTTCAGCAAAGAGAGAGAGAGAGCACCAGGGTTTAGCCTGTAGCCTCAGTGGGGTTAAGAGTGGATTTAGCCTGTAACACTCCTTCTACCCAGCCCTACGCACCCTATAGGGGTTAGCTGTGAGCACCGGTGGTGGTGGTGCTGCTGAGCATAACCTCCACTGTTTATGTGGACTCAAGCTGCTGACCTGGGCCTAGAACACTGAGCTGGCCTGGGCTCTGAGCAGTTACGCTAACCAGAAGTCCACTTACAGAAAAGGCCTGACTATTCGTCAGTCGCACGCATGCTCCCAACTTTGGCATTTCTATGTTCTAGCCCCCTTACTTAGTAAACTGTTGCATGGCTTATTTCTGCCCCCCATCCTTAATCCCAATCCCAATCCAAAGTGGGGACCAAATCCAGTTAAGCCCCTCAGACCATCCTTTCCAGAAACTACGTCTCTAAGAGACTCTAGAAGCAGCATCTTGGTTCAGTCCGATTGAGTGAGTGTTCCCAGGGTGTCGCTCCCTGATTCAAAGACCCATAGGAGCTCAACTCACTTACCTTATCTGCCAGAGACCTCCAGCTTCTAGCTCTGCAGGGCCCAGTCTGGACTTCCTTGCCTCAGATGTCCCCACGCCCTCTGGCTAGGGCTGGCTAGATTTCCAGCTCTCACAGTCTGAAGGCCAAGGCTGCTTTCTAGCTCCTTTGCTAATGGAGTACACCCACACCACTGCTGCTTTTACTGGGTCATCGTTTTTTAAAAAGCACAATGGGAGAGGACTTTTAAACCCGTGCCTTGGTAGGTTGCTGGGGCCCCGCCCTGCCTCTCCACTGCCTTTGGGACCTTGCTTGACCCTCCTCCTCCCCAGAAGGCAGGCTTCTAGAAGACTGGAAGCAGAAGGCTGCGTAGCAGGTGATGCAACCTGAGAGGGCCACACCAGCTTCCTAGTGATGCACGATTACTCCCCAGACTGTGAACTCTTCTAGCCTTTGTCAGAGGGCTTCACTGGGAGATTTCTCTGGGTTTGCCCTCAAGCGAGCATCCCCAGGTACACAGTGTCTGAGAGGGGAGCTCAAAGGATGCATAGCACACACATCTGCCCTTACCAAGCTGTCCCCTGTGTGCCTAGGAACAGTCTCATATATATTCTCTCTCTCTCTCTCTCTCTCTCTCTCTCTCTCTCTCTCTCTCTCT
>OU015747.1:92139600-92151862 GCA_907169655.1 Acomys percivali
CTCTCTCTCTCTCTCTCTCTCTCTCTCTCTCTCTCTCTCTCTCTCTCGTTTTTCAAGACAGGGTTTCTCTGTGTAGCCTCAGTTGCCCTCGACTCACTTGGTAGACCAGGATGGCCTCAAACTCAGGGAAATCCATTTGCCTCTGCCTCCCGAGTGCTGGGACTAAAGGCATGCACACCATGCCTGGCTGGGAACAGCCTCTTAGTGAGACATTATCTCTCATCCTTACAACAACCCAAGATGGTAAGTTTTACTGTCCTCCGTTTTGCTGGACCGGAAGCTGATGCTGTGGCTAAGTGAGCTGTCCCAAGATGTGCTGGAGATGGGGTGAGCTCCGTGGAGCCACAGGCCACACTCAATACCCACAGCACCTAGCCTCAGCCTCATAGGTGGTTGGGTAAGAACAGGACAGGGTCATGAAGTTGGGGAGAGAGATAATGGACGTAATCCAGCCTGGCTCATACACGGGTCTAATATGCCCAGTTGGTGGCTGGTGATCCATGGGGGCCAGGTAGAAGCTTTTGTGATGGCTAATCTTGGAGTCAATTTAGATCCAAGTAGCTGAGCATCATTGCCAGGGATTTTATTGATGGGATCATTTAAGATGGGAGGATTCACCCCAACTCTGGACACATAAAAGAACATGGAAGAAAGGAAGCTTTTGTTTTTTGCCTGCTTGCCTTCACTCTTGCTGGTAAGTGCATCTATGCTGTTGCTGGGAGCATTCCTTTGCTGGTATTAGAGCCTACTTCTTTGGGTTGCAATGTAGATTGAAGCTCTCTCAGAATCCTCTAGGGTTCCAACATCAGATTAAGTCTGTGGAGACATTCCCTCTTATGGACTGAAAACCTATAGGATTCTTGGTCTTTCTGTCAGGAGATATCCATTGTTGGACTATCTGGACCACAGCCTGTAAGCTGCTCTAATAGATCCTATAAATACATGTGGGATTTATTGAATTAATACTATATATACACTAATGAATCAATATAAATGAATGAATATACCTGTGTATATTTATTCTATCAGTTCTGTTCCTTTAGAGAACTCTGACAAATACAGCTTAGGAGAAAGATTGTGAGAAGGCCAGGGTTGGGGGAAGACACATGGGTCAGGGGCTGAGACGTGGAAATAGTGCCTCCTGATGTCATAAGTAGACCTCTGGCCAGGTACTTTCTCCCGGGCAGTCAGATACACCTACTACATTTTCAGTGAGACAAATGATTTGGGGGACTCCGCACTTGCTCTAGGGCTCATTCTGGTCCTGCCCTCCCTCACTCCTCATTATTTTGAGTCACGAGCAGGCAGAATAAAGTAATGCTGGGGAGATGGTTGACTCTGTTCAAGCCAAATAACCTGGCTACTGGAACTTGGCCATCATCCCTCATGACAGCTTCACAGTGCATCCTAGGAGGGTCAAGGGCAGAAGAAGGCTAGGGATGGAGCTGGAAGGGGAAGCTAACTAGCGCCCCAAATAACCTTCTTTTTCTACTATCCTTCATCCCACGTCCCCAGGGATGGAGGCTGAGCTGCCTGGTTCTCCTGTTAGAAATCTGTAGCGGGACCAACACTGCCCACACTGGGTTTGATTTCACCCAACTGTCCATCAAAGGAAGAGGGAGGAGACTGAAGAGTTTGGAAAACATGTCCTGTCATGTTTAGTGTAAAGTGTAAAGGCTTCCGGCGGTCTGGAAGGCCCACTGCTTCTTGCCATGTGGCTTTAGACAAGTCAAGTCTTCTAAGCACATAGTAGTGGCAGAAGTTCTGTTAGAGAGAACATCTGTCCCTCCAATGAGGAGGAGAGGAACTAAATTCAGATGCCAAATGGGACTGCCTGGTGGTTTTGCAGGTGAATCAAGAGGCTTATGGCTTCAGATGGGGCAGTCCCAGAACCCCAGCACGGCGTACAGCACACTCACCAAAAACCTGCAACTGGATCACCCCAGCATGGTATACAGCACTCACCAAAAAGCAGCAGCACAGGGCTGGAGAGATGGCTCAGCCGTTAAAGGCTAAGCTCACAACCAAAAATATAAAAACTGCAGCACAATCACCCCACCCTTCCCCTTCTTGTCTTTACTCCAACTGTCTGCTCTCACATACTCATCCTGGTGCCGCAAAGACATATTTAAAGATTTATTTATTTTTAAAACACTGTGTGTGGGTGTGTATGAGCATGTAAGTGAAGGTGCCTGGGGAGGACAGAGGAGCCACAGGAGTTGGAGTTACAAGCAGTTGTGAGCCGCCTGGCATGAGTCCTTTACAGTGCTTTTAACCTGTGAGCCATCTCTCCAGCCTCTTATATTTTATTTTTAAGCTAAACTTAAGTTGCCTTTCCAGGCTGTGTGCTTGACACCATCCTAACATGCAATAACGTGCAACTGTCCTACCAATTGGTGCTGTTACCGTGGCTACTTCAGAGGCACAAACTATAAAACCCAGCAAGGCTAAGGGTCTAGCTAGGTGACACCTAGACAGTCCAGCTCCCGAGCCCATGCTTGCAGCTAGCCCCCTGCAAAACATCCCACCCTACAGCTGGAACCTGCCTCCTTTTCCAGCCCCACCCTATCTCCTCAGGCTCTGTTCACTCAGGCCCCAGGCCCTGTCAGGACAAATGCCAGCTAACTGGCTAATGCTCTGCAAATCCCGGAGCCAAGAAGTATTTTGGGCCTATAAATATTTTACTTTAGCTTAGAAGGTGATGAGAGCCTAAATGCTAGCTCCCTCCATTCTGCAAGGCCTGGGCCAGGCATTTGGGAGGAAGGAGGTCCCTTGGGAGGCTGCAGAACTCTCCAGATTGCAGGTTCAGGACTGGCTCTCCTCCTCCGCCCTATCTGCCCTTGAGCAACCGCCTGCAGTCACTGCGGGGTGGGCGGGGTCTGGCCGTGGTGCTGATAGGACAGCTCCTCCCGCAGCTGCCAGTTAAAGGGACCGCCACAGCTCTTTGCTGAAGCCATTTAGATGCCCTGTCCACAAGGTAAGAACATTTTAACCACAGTATAAAAAGGATGGATGAGAATCAAGGAAGAGAAGGGAAAAGGGAGAGAAGAGAAAATTGGAGAAAAGAGATGGAAGAAAATTGCACACCCATCATGGCCCGGAGCATTCCACACAGTACAGATTGGTAGCTAAATGCAGATTCGGAGTCACTCAAATTTGCCACATCCTAGTCTTCCCTTCCCACCTCGGCTATGTAAGTAGGGCACTGATGCTTCCTGCCTGAGGTCTAAAAGCAGTCCAGAGCAGGGCACTTCCTGAGCCTAACCATGAGCCTGGCCTTGTAGTTCAAGGGTTATGACAGTCTCACTCTTAATTCTGTATGTTTCTTGTTGGTAGGGCAAGCCCTCACCACAGGGTATATCTCCTCCTCTCTGCTGTTAGCATCCATGCCTGTATTAAACACTGCACAGAATGTTTGATTTCTAACCTAAACTTCATTTTCACTCGGGTGTCATTGGGTCAACTGATTTATGTAGCACTGGAGTGGATACACAAAGCCAGATAGCAAGCCAAGTTTTGATATGTTTGAAGCCGTGGCATGGGGCTGATGTACTGCTCAGGCAGGAGAGATGGGTCAGAGGTTAAAAGCATGTCTATATTCTTGAAGACAGCCTGAGTTTAATTCCCAGCACCCACATCAGGCAGCTCACGACAACCTGTGACCTTAATTGCAGAGGCTCTGACACCCCTCCAATCTCCTCAGACACGTACACATAGCTAATAATAATTAAAAGGAAAGCAAAACATACTGCTCTTTGAGAGGATCCAAGTTCTGTCTCCAACATCTACACCAGGCAGTTCACAACCCTGGGGATCTGACGCCATCTTCTTCTGCATTCTGTAGGCATGTCCGCCAAGTGCACAAACAGACACTCACATATACACATAATTTTAATAATAATAAAGTTTTTTTTTTTTTTAAAGACCACAGCATGCTGGAGAGACGGCTCAGTAGTTGGAAGCACTAGCTGTTCTTCCGGCACTCACTATTCTCAGCACTCACGCGGCAGTTCACAGATGTCTGTAACTCCAGTTCCGTAGGATCCGAAGCCCTCTTCTGGCCTCTGAGGGCATCACGTATGCACATGATATGTACACACACACACATACACAGAAAACACTCATACGCAGAAAATAAAAATACACTAAATAAGAAAAAAAAAACATGGCGTGTGCTAAAATAGGGCACCTGATTATGGGAGTTTTCCTGACGGTGAGGCCCTCCCTCTAGGAAGACAGTCTAGGGGCTACATCTGGGATAAGAGCAGGCAGGATGTCACAGAGCAAAGTCTCGGGCCATAGGAGCCTCTTTGCCATCCTACTCCATCTGCCGCGGGCGTCTCTCGCCTTTGCCATCCTGATTGGTACATACTTCCTGTAACCCAGCCTTCACTCAGGCTTTTCTTCTGGCTGGAACCCTGGTTCCTGGAACTTCTAGTTCCTGTGGGTGCTGAACCGTCTCAGAGACCAGATAGCTGTGTCCTTTGGTGGCACAGCAAAGAGGTGGCTTGTGCTGCTCACCCTTCGGACAAACACCGCACGCACATACACTTACTTCCACGGTCTGAATGGTTTTGTTTCCCCCAAATTCACACACTGAAACTAATATCCAAGGCATAGCATTCAAAGGCCAGGCCCTGGGGAGGTGACTAAGTCAAAGCAGAGTCCCTATAAATGGGATGATAGCTTCTTCAAAGTGGCTTAAAGGATGCTGTGCTTCTGTGATGTGAAGACACAGAAGACCCAGGACAAGAGCATCCCTTATTAGACAATAAATCTGCTAATGCCTTGATCTTGATGTCTCAGCTTCCAGAACCATAATTAACATGTTTCTGATGTTTATATGTGCCATAGAGTAAGACATAGATGTTTTACCTAAACACAGAGATATATGCACCCTCACCCCCAAGATATACACACCCACATCCTCTCCAGTGATGGATTTATAAGCACATACCACTGGCTTTTTCTCTTCTTTTCTTTCTTTCTTTTTTGTTTTGTTTTGTTTTGTTTTTTTGAGACAAGGTTTCCCTGTGTAGCCTTGGCTGTCCTAGACTCGCTTTGTAGACCAGGCTGGCCTCAAACTCACAGTGATCCACCTGCCTCTGCCTCCCGAGTGCTGGGATTAAAGGTGTGCCCCACTACCACCCGGCCTATGCCACTGGCTTCTTATGTAAAGACACTGGGAACTGAACTAGGTTTGCATGTTGCGTGTTTGCATGACATGCCCTTTACCAACTGAGACAGCTCCCAGCTCCCAAGTCCCCCACCACTGTCTCCTGCTTCCCTTTCCTTTGGTCTGTTTCCAACCCAGCCCGAGGTGAGGAGGTGCCTACACCCTCCCACCCTACCTTCCCATCTCCTGAAGCATGCATCAGGCTTTCCCTGGAGAACAGAGATATGGGCTTGGTATACAGTACATATGTGGTACCTGGGACAGGATATACAGGCAAAGACAGGCATCCTCTCCCTGCAAGGAAGGAGCTTGTCCTGAGTGACTGTGTCAAGTGACAGTAGGGCCTGCGGTGACCACTCAACCTCCCGTCCACGGCAGAACCTCAATCTTTCTCAGATCTGGAATTGTAAAGAGACTCTCAGGGTTGGGGACAGAGCCTCAAGAGACACTAGTGTTTGTCTGGCCCAGCCTCTAACCTCTACAGGCCTCTGAGGAAGGAGAGGAAGGAGAGTCAGAGTCTAAGAGGTGTTGGGGGCATCCCCCACCAATTCAGCTGCCAGGCCCTTGGCAGAAAAGGGATCACTCTAGGCAGCACTGAGAGAAGACAAGGGGTGGGCAGCTAGTGGATGTCATTGAGTGGGCAGAGGATTGGCAGAAAGCAGAGGAAATGCTATGACTTGGCGAAAGAATAGTGTGGGCTCCAGTAGCGCCCGCCTGGCTGGCTCCTGGCTCAGGATGCGGATTAAGATTGTTCAAAGGCAATGGGATGGGGTCCACCATTTCCTGCCCATGTCTCTTCTGAGCCTCAGGCCTCTGCCAGCTTGTAGGAATCCCCTGATCCTTCAGACTGGCATGGCCAAATGGTGACATGTGCTCACAGAGGGAAAATGGGGTTCCCGAGGTAATCTCAGGATTTCAGAACTCTGAGTCCATCATCAGGCAGGAGCCCCGCCCAAAGCCCCCACCCCACCCAAAGCCCCACCCTGGTGCTCCCCAACAGAGGCCTCTGAGTGCCCAGATTAGTCATGTCCATTACCTACTTCCCAAACAGCGTTCCCTGACTATTCCCTGACCATAAGCTGTTCCAGCTACACCAAGGTAGCCAAAGGCAGGGCAGGGCACCCTGAGCTCTCAAACATCACAACCTTTCTCCCTGGTGTCAGAACCCAGTCATCTCATTCCCTAGGCTAGCTGTTCTTCTAAGTGCCTAGCCTCTACCCCTCTAGCCCTCTCCCCCCCCCCCCCCCCCCCCCCCCCCGGAAAAAAAATTAAATAAAAACTTTTTTTAAAAAAATCAAACTCATTTTCTAGTTCTTCATTCTGGGGCCTTGCTTATCTCAGTTCCTCTGGAACAGAAGTGGAGTCTGAACTTCAGGGAGAGGCCTAAGAACTTCCTGGCTACAGACTCCTGCTGTCAGCATAGCTGCCATATCTTGCTGATTTGCTCCATCCAATGGCTCCACTCAAAGCAGTATCCTCGGTTCCTTTTTCAATTAGCCAAGGGCAATGATTTAGTGCTAATGAAAATCAATGGTTTAAACCAGTCCCACAAATCACAGGGGGCTAGAGGCCTGTTATAAATGCCTCCGGGGGAGGTTGGGCTGGGCCTGGGAAGCGTGAAGCCCGCCCACAGCTTCCTACAACTATAAGGTGGGGCAGAAAAGCTGCCCTCCTCCCCTCCCTGGTCTCTTCTCCTTCCTCCCAGGCGCTTTCCTGGAATCTGAAACATTCCTGCTTCACAGCCTTCAACTCCAAACATCCTAGCACTATGCTTGGCTCCTGCAATGACGATGATAAAGTTTAGAGTTTGAAGCTGCAGGGCACAGCCGGCTATATCCTGAGGACCAGCTGCTGGAGGTCTGGATTCTTAAGTGACAGCTTAGGTACTGGGTGGACTGAGCCAGGCAGGGCTGCTGGGTGGGGGAGGAGCAGCTGTGAATGGAGCCTTGGGGGTGAGAACTAAGAGAGAGAGAGACAGAGAGAGAGAGAGAGAGAGAGAGAGAGAGAGAGAGAGAGAGAGAGAGAGAGAGAGAGAGAGAGAGAGAGAGAGAGAGAGCGCAGAGCCCTAGGCAGCTATCCAGATGACAGTTCTCCCTAGGACTTGTCACTCCCTCTTTTTCACATTCATTTTATTATGATTTCTTCTTTCCCAATCCAAAGCTTCCAGCATCTCCCCAAGGTGAGTTTTCTAGCTGGGTAGATGTAGGTATATTGGTCAGCAAAGATTGAGGCACTGGGCTGGACCAAGTTGTTTATTATTATTATTATTATTATTATTATTATTATTATTATTATTATTATTATTATTGTTGTTGTTGTTGTTGTTGTTGTTGTTTTATTGTTGTTATTATTATTGTTGCTGTTGTTTTATTATTTATTGTTATTATTGTTGTTATTGTTATTATTGTTAATTATAATAGCTAGAGAGATGGCTCAGTGGTTAAGAACACTTGCTGCTCCTCCAAGGAGCCAAGTTCTATTCCCAAGCACCCAAGTAACACACTCACAATTTCTGCTCCAAGGGATCCAGCGCCCTCTTCTGGCCCCCTCAGGCACAGCACATGCCTGACACGCATACACATAAGTAAAAACAAATCTTTTTTTTTTTTTTCAAGACAAGGTTTCTCTGTGTAGCCTTGGCTGTCCTGGACTCACTTCGTAGACCAGGCTGGCCTCAAACTCACAGCGATCTGCCTGCCTCTGCCTTCCAAGTGCTGGGATTAAAGGCGTGTGCCACCACGCCTGATGTAAAAACAAAACAAAAGGGTAGCTATTACTTTTAAAAATCACAACATATAATAGAAAAAATAAACATATATTATAAAACTGTGGCTGTAGTTCTATCTCCTTACTGTGGACTAAGCACCTTTATTTTTAAGTCTCCAAAAGTCATTCAAAATACATTTATCAGATCATGAATTGCATATAAATGTATTGCATACATTGCATACTGAACCCCAGTTAACCCTTGCTGCCCTTATATGGTGTTTCTAGTTTTTCATTGTTGTGAGGTTTTTGTTGGTGGTGGTGGTTTTTTTTGGAGACAGTGTTTCTCTGTGTAGCCCTGGCTGTCCTAGAACTCACTCTGTAGCTCAGACTGGCCCCAAACTTAGAGATCTGCCTGCTTCTGCCTCCTGAGTTCTGGGATTAAACGTGTGCCACCACTGCCTGGCAGGTTCCCCACTATTGTGTATAAGAGTGTGATGGATCCAAACACGCTTTGCATCACTTCTTCGGGCTTCTTTCTTAGAAGGAGAATTGCTGGGTCCAAAAGGAGAGAGTCCTGAAAAGCCTCTCAGCTACAAATTGTAGCCAACTCCTTCCACAACAGTGTCTGGAGTGTCTGACTCACTCTCGGTGGCAAGCATCATGCATCAAAGGCTGCCTTGTTCAGCAGGGGACCTGTCACCTGCTGAGAGCCTGGCTATACATACAAGAATATGAACGGGCCAAGTGGGGAGGAGAGCACAGCTGGAGGAGGTGTGTGGCTGCCCTTCTTGCCCCATTAGCCAGCAGACCCCATCTGTTCCCTTGCCCACTAAACTAAAAACCCTGAACTGGCTGAGTATGGTGGCTCACACCTTTAGTTGTAGCACTTGAGAGGCAGAAGCAAACAGGTCTCTGTAAGTTCAAGGCCAGCCTAATCTACAAAGCGAGTGCCAAGACAGCCGGGGCTACTCAGTGAGACTCTGTCTCAAAATCAGTCAATTAAACAAATAAACCTGAAATGCTCTCCTTTGGAGCTGAGAACTTTCTGTCAATAAAGAGCATTAAATAATGGGACTGTGTCTTTCTCATTGTCCACTTGGAGTTTAAAGAGACAGAGCTGTCCCTCTCCCAGGAGTGCTCAGGGCCAGGAGGGTGCTAACTAGTGGCTAACCTAGGGCCTTGGGAAAGCCTTGCAGTCCACACAGGGCAGACCCACTGAGGAAAATGCCAGTGTAATGAGCTTAAGTGTAATCATGGAGTCCTTATGAGTGCTGGGCAGTAGGATGGACAGTGTCCACACGATCTGTCTTGAATAATAAGTACAGCTGCAGCAGTCTGCTCTGTCTGTGAGAGACGAGCTTTTATATGAGGCTCCCTGTCTTCCAGAGAGTCCTGGCTGGTCACTATTCCCATGGGAAGGGGACAGGGTAGGTAGCCAAATTCTTATGGGATCCCCATCCTTTGCCTCTTACCCTTTCCTCAATGCTGCAAGCCGGGTGAGACCTTGTTCAGATACAGCCCTACCTGTGCCCTGTGGGAAAACTCCTCATTGCCTGCCTCACCTACCTAACCAAGAAGCCCTGCCTGTCTCACAGAGGGGCACTCACATGGCCCTGCTCCATCTGTCCATGCAAAGAGTGCTCATGGCTCTCAGCCCTGCACTTCACATGAACATCACTACAAGCCATCTCAGAATCCTAGGTTTAAGCAAACTGTGATGACACCCTCTGGGAACCACAAGAGCAACGATTTTACTGCTGGCAAAAATCTCACGAACATCCTGTCCTGAAATGCAGGGTCCTCTTGCTACCACCTAGCTCCTCCCTCCCTTCCTTTTTGGCAATATTTGTTGCCATGGAGATTCTTACACAATGGGGCAGGTAGAAAGCCTGTTGCTTGGCAACGAGATGCTAAAGGTACAGGATTGGCTGCCAAGGTCTAAAGGAGCAGAAGACATGATGAGGGAAGGTGGGAAAATAGAGAAACACCCTGGGGGAACACAAAGGCATAGGAGGGAAGCAGGGGACGGGACCAGAATGAACAGAACATAAATACAGAAGCAAGAAGAGAGAACACGTGACCTCCCAAGGGCCGGGTCACCATTTGTGTATTTGCCGAACCGCCCTCGTAGAAACAACGGCAAAACAAACAAGCATCCGTATATTTTCATAGCTGTGTTTATATTGTAGCAAGATGACAGAGGGGGGAAAAACCCATACACATAACAATTTTTAAATTCCTTAAATATAAGGGTTGAGGAATCCTATGAGACCGCAGTGCAACGGATTATATATGCAAAACTGGGTTTTGATCTACACCCTACCTCTTCCTTGATATGTGACTCAAGCAAGAGGCATAACCTCTTTGATTTTTCACTCTTCTCTGTAAAATAGGACCAGCAGCAGCTGGGTGTGGTGACACAAACGCCTGTAAACGTCAGCACTCCTGTGACTGAAGACAGGATGATCCCAAGTTCAAAGCCTGGCATGGGCTATCTAGTGTGACCATGTCAAAAAATAAAGTTAAAAACAAAGCAAAAAGAGTGAGATATCCATGTGTATCTCATAGGGCTGAGAAAATGCAACAGACTCCGGCACATGAGAGTCCAGGTTATTGCTGGCCTTCTGCACTTACAATCAGCCTGTGTTTCAGTCTTATAGTCACTACATGTGAATGGAACGGGAAGAGTCCTCTTCGGCTGTCCACAGACTCGACTCCTATTCAGGTTAATGAGCCCACTGCCTATGCAGCCCAAGGAAGCTATGAACAGAAGCCAGTAGCCCATCTGTTCAGCTCTATGACAGTTTCTCACAGCTGCAGGAAAGGGAGGAGCCTATTCAAGCAGGTTAATATGAATCTGTCCCAGTGCCTGCTGGGAGCCCTGGACAATTAGGGGCCCGTGATCTGTAAGCTCTCTCCGGTTTGCCCCTCCACCTGGCCAGCCTTTGGGGGTAAACTTACAGCTCCAGCTGGGGACTCTCAACCTTCCTGAATTCTATGTGACCATGAAGAAAACCATGACACGAGAGGCAGAACCCAGACACGGGGTTGGCAAAGACAGAGCCTCCATTGTAGCTTTCAAGCAAACTAATTTTGTCAAACTACTGACGTCTGTCACCAGAGGCAAAACAAGGGCAGTGACAGAGGCAGCTGTGTGACTTCTGAACACACCAGGCCATGTTGGGACTACAGGAGATCTGTCATGAGCGCAGGGCCACAAGTCTCAGGAGACGCTGTATAAGAACAGTGGAGTTGTCACGAGTTATTTTGGACAGGAAAAACCGTGGCCAACTACTAGGTACCCGTTCAGAAAACTGTAGCACCTTGGGGCCCAAAAAGTTCAGAGCATCCTTTCCGATAGGTCCTGAGTCTTTCGTGCTGTAATTTTCACCTAAGTGTTCTAGTTCTGCTTCGGGGAGAGACTTAGTGGGCTGAGCAGGCGTCTCACTAGCTCAAGGTTCATGCAAGGACTATGGTGGCAGGCAGGCGAGCAGTGACTCACACAGACAGATGCTGTTTAATTCAGCTGTCTCTCTGTCTCCACGGCTGTCTTCCTGAGCTCTCTCCCCCGGTACTTGAAACACCTCTGTGGTTTCAAAAGCTAGCTGTCCCAATGATGCCAACAAGACACCAGAGGAGCATCACTGCCATTTCTGCTTGGCCAGAGCCCAGCTTGCCAGGAGTGGGATGGCTGAGAGTGGAGAATGGTGGGACCATGGAAGCCAAGATGAATGGGATCAAGAGCTGGTAGGCTACGGGTTCCAAGCTTGGCCAGTGCAAATAGACGTAGCCAGGAGCATCTCTCTCGGGCCTCACAATGGCTGGCTCCACAGCAAGGCTAACGGACTAGGACCAGTTTCATGGTAGACAAGACCAAACAAAAATCAGAGAAGGATCTTTTCAGTCCTAGGACACGGGGTTACTCTAGGCCACTGGTACCCAGCTCATGAGGAGACATGAGGGAAAGCTCTTGGAACTGTAACAACAAGAGAGGCTTAGGATGGCTCTAGAAGGCAGCCTTGATGGTGAATGATGCCTTGGAACCACCTGGCTTGGTAGTCATCTTGGATACACAGATGGTGGGTTTTTCCACAGCCATTCACTCAGGTGGGTAAGTGAAGGAATGGGTGAGGAAGGCATTTGTTAGCAGCCTACCATGAGGGCACCAGAGAGGAGGGAGCGGGTGATTTGAGCTAGGCAGGGCTGGAAGGTTTCTCAAGGACTCACAGAGTGTGGGAATGGGTGCCGAGGACTCCTCTGTTTTAACTACCTTCATAATTTAAGTTTTTAAAATTTTAATTTATTTTTAGTGTGTTGTGTTTTGTGAGGAGTGTGTGTGTGTGTGTGTGTGTGTGTGTGTGTGTGTGTGTGTGTGTG
>OU015747.1:92153904-92198331 GCA_907169655.1 Acomys percivali
TTCTTCTTCTTCTTCTTCTTCTTCTTCTTCTTCTTCTTCTTCTTCTTCTTCTTCTTCTTCTTCTTTTAGAACGCCCCTCCCCCCTTGTATTTGGCTCGCCTCCGCTTCTAAATTTCACAAGTCCTTTTGCAAACTGAATCCTGAACCAGTGGGATGGCTCAGTGCGTAAAGGCACTTGTTCATTTGAGTTACATTCCAAGAATTCACACAGTGTAAGGAGAGGAGCGACTCCTGAACCACGTTAGCATTCGACCTCCACACGCACCTCATGATGAATGTGCACCCACACCCACATGCAAAATAAAATTTTAATTAAAACAACCAACCAACCTGCAGCCTGCCTCGCCATGCTTCAGAGGAAAGGTGGAAGACATTTTATTGTATTGGCCACTCTGGGTTTGGAGCAGGATGGCAGGAAGAAGAAAATATTCCTCAGAGAAGTGAGCAAGGAGACTCGCTGGCTACGTCCAACTGGAGACTGTCTTAGTGGAACCAACCTCTGTCCCAGCCTGGGTATCTTCCTGTCCAGTGGTCATTCCGAGCACAAAGGCTTTGAGAAAGGACTGTGCCAACCCTCACGCCCCACCTCACCCCCGCCCTGGCGAATAACGATTAAAAAGAGCAGGGAAGAGCTGGCTGCTGAGGACCTGGCCTGTGCTGCTCCTTTGGATCCAGGCCCAGAACTTGGCCTGTAACTTTAAGATTCAGCCTCTGTTTTCAGCACACAGCAAGCACCTCATAACAGCTGGAAAGAGAAGTTGAGACACGCTGCATCTCACCAGAATTGTTTCCAAATAAAGTGTTGTTTCTCTCCCTCTTCAGACTCTCCCTGGTGATGCAGCCAGTGCTTAACCACTGAGTATCTTTCCTCTCTTATGACACAGACACTCCCCCCACCCCACCCCAGTCTGCCCTGTCCCCAGGATGGCCTCTTTTATAGCAAGGATGAGAATGGTGCTAACAGGAATCTGAGTGTGCTCAAGAGGCCTGTGTGTGGTTCCCTTCATAAAAAGATGGACTCCTGGCAAAGGCTTATCTTTCTAGAGAGGTGGGATTTGTGGAAAGACGCTTCCGGGACATTAGACTCAGGCTGGGGGTAGGGGTGGGGTGGGGGTGGGGGGTAGGGGGAGGGCAAGGAGGTGGGTGTGGGTCCTGTATCTGAGAGTGGGCTGCCAGACACCATGGCACAGAGGCTTCTCAAATCCCACACACCCCATACTGGGGGGTCAGGACCTCATGAAACTCAACACATTAGTTTTGTGCTCTGTAGTTTATGAGGGTCACAGAGGATTGAATTGTATCCGGAGCAGGGGGATGGCAGGAGGGCTGGCTGTTGAGAGGTCAATGGACCTGAGATAGGGTCCTGAAGTCCCTTTCCAGCCATAAAGATTGGGGACAGATGAGAAACCGAAAGAGTGACAGCTGGGGGGCCCTGAATCATGTGATCCATGAAACATGTGACATATCTTCTCAGCCTCTGACATGATTTCCTCTTTCCTAGGGATCCCAACCCAGCCAGCTGAGCCTATGAGAAGGCTGGGAAAGTCAGTCCCCCACCCACCCCCACCAACACACAGATATCTGGTTTGGCACTTTGTGTTGTGTTAAGTGGGACAAATCCAATCCTGGGCCCCAAAAGCTGCAGAAATGTTTCTGTTGTTCTTAAAACAGGCTCTCAGTATGTAGTCCAGTCTGGCCTTTACCTTGGGATACCCTAAAATAAAAATGGTTTCTGAGTGAAGGGCAGAGTCCCCTTAATTGGAACACCACCCTGAAGATAGCCACCCTTGCAAGGCAGGGCAAAGGATTCGATGACCTTTGTAGGAGTCATCCAGCTCCAAGACTAGCTACCCCCCCCACCCCCCCCCACCCCCTACTTCTGTCCCTGAGCTGAAGACTCTGCTGGTGGCTAGGATCCTACCAGGCTGAAGCTCTCTAGATGTGCAGAACATACAATGGCGGCCCAGCATCCGCCCCGCCCACTGTTTTAGTTCTGTGAGAAGATATTTAATAGAAGATGAGCTTGACAAATATGAGAGATGGTCCAAGGTCATAGGACTTCCTGGAACCCAGCTCCCGGTTCCAGGCAAAACATCTACAGGCAACCCTGAGGTCTTGACAGGTTTTCGCAACTCTTACTTTCTGGTTTCATGACCCTAACTCAGGCCTTTCTTATCCTTCTTGCTCTCCCCTCTCACACTAGCTGGTCCACTCATGCATGATTTCTGCCCTCAGTCCAGAATAGCCTTATCGGATGATGAAACCTTGACTCACCACATGGATCAAGCTTCTTGGGGCCCCTAAGACCCCACCCCCTTACTTCTCCCAATCTTACCCTATCTTCAAGTTTTTATTTTTGATGGTTTGTTTGTTTGGTTGGGTTTGGTTTTTTCTTTTGAAGCAGTGTTTCTCTGAGTAGCCCTCCCTTTGTCCTGACTGGCCTCAAACGCACAGAGATATGCTTGCCTCTGCCTCCCAACGGCTGGTACTAAAGGCATGCACCGCCACGCCTGGCCTATCTTCAAGCTTTATTGACCCTTATCACTTGCGAACTTTTCACGGCTGTCTTTAGGTAGTTTTTTTATCTTCCAGATACCACTAGTATTTCCCATCTGAGAAGACCTCCCTGACCTTCTGTGAGGTGCTGCGAGGCCCTGAGCTCCACCATAGCATGTACATAGCAATGTTCTTCACTTCTGATCTATCCTGGACTACTCTCCAATGCTGTATACTTGAGGAACAGTTAGTTTGCTGCCTGGCACTATGTCTGGCTCTTACTGGACAGCCAATATATGTTGGACAGCATCTCGGTACTGTCCCTGCCACTGGGTTGTCCTCCTCTGTCTCTTGCAGAGGCAGGAAGGTCGGCTTCCCCTCACTCTGTTCTCTGGAGGCCCCCTAATGAAGATAAGCAAGAGATGGTTCAGCTCAGGGCAGGACTGGCCTCACCTCAACTCACTGAGTTTCTGGGTCACCAGTCTGAATGAAGAACGCAAGGCACAGCTGTTAAGGAAGCTGACCTGGACATCTTCCCTGCTAAACAGGAAGTAGGGTGGAGTATGGGGGCGGAGCTTCCTGAGGAGTAGGAGGGAGGAAATCTGGCCGGGATGCTTGCTGTGTTTTCAGGTTATCCTAGCTTGGCACTCAGCCCAGCAGGGCAGCCGCTGCAGCCCACAGGAAGGTGTCTGTCTGTGGGTCCTGTCTTCAGGCATTAGCCAGGAGCCCTCTGGGGGCATGTTAGCAGGTTATATGACCATCCATGGTTTGCACTTTGAACTCTGCTCAGGATGCCTCAACTCCAATCAGCACAGAGTCCTGGGAAGGATCGTAAGATTGGAAGTGGGAGATGTGTGGTGAAGGCAGGTGTGTGTGAGTCCCAAGAAACGCTGGGTCCCTTGAGAGGTTAGCAACTGGGAAGCAAGGTGAGGCCACAGAAAACACAGAACACTCTTTCTAATCTGCTGTCTTGATTAAGGTTTCTATTACTGTGAAGAGACACCATGACCATGGCAATTCTTGTAAAGGAAAACATTTCACTGGGGCTGGCTTATAGTCTCAAGAGGTTTAGTCCATTACTGTTATGGTAGGAAGCATGGCGGCGTCCAGGCAGACATGGTGCTGGAGAAGGAGCTGAGAGCTCTACATCTGGATCCTCAGGCAATAGGAAGAGACAGTGACACACTGGCCAGGCTTGAGCATGGGAGACCCTATCCCATGTGACACATCCTCCAACAGGGCCACACTTACAAGAAGGACACACCTCCCAATAGTGCCACTCCCTAGGAGCCTATGGGGCCATTTTTATTCAAATTACCACACCTACTCATACTGACTCCCTCCTAGTTCTTGGCCTCTGATTACAAGGTCACTTCCTCAGTCATCACATGCTTAAGCCCTTAGGCTAAACCAGAGTTCCCATTTGTGTGTCCCTTCTGTGTAGTAGGTGTTCAATAAATGTGGTTAAATAGATAACTACATGAAGTAAATTTTCGTTGTTTTGTTTTTAGAGATAGGATTTCTCTGCGTAGCCTTCCTGGACTGTCCTGAACTCACTTTGTAGGACTGGATGGCCTGGAACTCACAGAGATCTATCTGCCTCTGACTCCTGAGTGCTGGGATTAAAGGCATATGCCACCACCACCCAACATGGAGTAATTTGAGAATGACAAAAAAAAAAAAAAAAAAAAAAGGAAGCCTGCACACGTAATGGAATTCTTTGACAGTCTAACTCATGTGCCTGTCTCTCCCACATGGGCCCAGGCAGTAACGGGATGAGGTTGAGCATGCACCTTCTGTGTGCCCAAACCCTGGCTAACTTAGGCTAACCTCAACATCAGTGCTGGATTGCCCCAAGGGAGGGGCAATACCTGCCATCAGAAAGCTTCCAAGTTGGTGGAAGATGCATGAAGGTGCTTCTGAGGCTTTCCAGCCTCATGGGAGAGATGAGACCCACAAGGCAGACACACGCTTGAGAGAAATGTAGTGACCAATGTATGCGATACTCACCATGTGCCAGGCTCTGCTCCCAGCCTTTCATACAGGTCTGCTAGTTTCCCTTTCAGAAAACCCCATGATGCAGAAAATATTGTTTCCAATAGGTGTAGTGGTGCAAGCCTTTAATCCCAGCACTTGGGAGGCAGAGGCAAGGGGATCGCTGTGAGTTCAAGGCCAGCCTGATCTACAAAATGAGTTCTAGGATAGCCAGGGGCTATGCATAAAGAAACTTTGTCTCAAAAAACATTATACACACACACACACACACACACACACACACACACACACACACACACGTATATTTGTATGTATGTGTGTGTATGTATAATACATATACATATATATGTGAAAAAGAATGCTGAATCTGGTTGAGGCACTTGCCTTAATCACACTGAGAAACAGATTAGATTGGCCAATATTTAAGCCCAAGCTGCAGGCTTCAGAGCCTTCCGAGCTCCCCACGACATCTCTGGTACAATTGATGTCCACAACTGCAGGGGAGCTAGTCACAGTTAGTTAATTAGCATACTAGGAGAGGGGCATGCTGGGAAGGAGTGAAGCAAGAGGTAAAAGGTATCCTGGCTACAGAAGAGGTTCACAAGTGATCGCAGAACCAGCACAAGAATGCTGCCCTCAACTTATCCCAAAGCGATGGGATGGAATTTCCTCTTCTTTCTCTGGCCTATAAGGCAGTGGTCATACTGGAGGGCCAGCCTTTGATCCTGACCTTTCACTGTGCAGAGCTGCTCTAGCTTGTCCCTCCTTCCCCAGTTCAAAGCCTGCTCCTAGATTAATCAAAAGCCTGGTGTCCATTAGGGTTTCTATTGCTGTGAAGAGACACCACGATCATGGCAGCTCTTGTAAAGGGAAACATTTCACTGGGGCTGGCTTACAGTCTCAGAGGCTTAGCCCATTACCATCATGGTGGGAAGCATGGCAGTGTGAGGCAGACATGGAGCTGGAGAAGGAGATGAGAGTTTTACACGTTGGTCCCGAGGCAGCAGGAAAAGACCTGTGAGCCACTGAGCCTGGGCTTGCGCTTCTGAGACCTCAAAGCCTGCCCCCTAGTGACACACTTCCTCCAGTAACACCACACCCACTCCAGCACGGCCAGACCTCCTAATGGTGCCATTCTCTATGGGCCAAGCATTCAAACACATGAGTCACCGGGGTGGGCGCACACGCGTTTAATCCCAGCACTCGGGAGGCCGAGGCAGGTGGATCGCTGTTGAGTTCAAGGCCAGCCTGGTCTACAAAGTCCAGGACAGCTAATACTACACAGACCCTGTCTCAAAAAACCCAAAAAACAAAACAAAACAAAACAAAAAAATGAGTCTTTGGGGGTTATTCCTATTCAAACCACCCTACCTGGCATGTCTGGAAAGAAGGGATCTATCTGTAAGTAGAGGTGATGGTGATGCCTTGGGATCTGGGGCAGGGAGGGGGCTTCAGGGAAGCACTTGAGGAAAAAATGGCAGGTGAGCCAGAGAAGGGAAGGTCACTGAAGAAAGCATTTTTGAGAAAGCGTTTAGCCAAATGGAACAGGCTCACTGACTGGGGGAAGAGAAGTGAAACTGTTTGATTCTAACAGCTATGCTTCAGGATAAGGTGCCAGCGTGACTCTCATGTGTCCTCGTGCCTAGCGCGGCCCAGGAGCTCACAGCAGCACTGGATAAAGCAGAGCTCAAGTGAGCAGTTTTGGAAGCAGAGACAGACACTCAAGCTGAGCCTGAGACTGCGATGATGAGGGCTGTCCTACTGTGGAGTACCTGAGGTCCAGGTCACACTGGCAGCTGTGCTTGGACACACCAGTACTCAGACACATCGTGGACCCTGTGGCACCCCGGAGGGCCATTCAGCTCTTGGTTACCCTGTGAGCAGTAGAGGCATGAACAGTCCTCCATATTGCCATGCCTTGCCTTTGTGGGTATACCAGCTATCCTTGTCACAAGGGCAATGTCCTTTGTCTCCAACTTGTGCCTAGCTCTGAGCATTGTCCCACTTCTTCCCTGACCCCATGGAGAAGATTCAGGTACTCTCTGATCACTGTTTTTATTTTATTTTTTCTTTTCCAGAGCTGACTGGCTGGTCCCTCAAACACAGAGGAGGCAGCACGTTGAGAACAGTAACTTTGGGAGAGACGTGACTATTGTACCCACTTCAGGCCACTGTTCTTTCTGGTTTCAGCAGGTTCCTGTGCTGGACAGCTCCCACGCCTCCCAGTTCCAGCCTGGGAATCCATGGCCGCCTTCTTCTCTCCCTACTTACCCCCTTCCAGCTGTTCTGCCTTTTCCTTTACAAATTTGGCTTTCATGGAGGGGAGGGAGGGGGAACAGCTGCCCTCCCTACTGTCCTTCACTCCCCTTACTTTCTCCCATTACTTTCATGTCAGAGGGATCAACTTTGATATGCACTCGGGAGATAACACCTGCCTCCTGATCTGGCTCTTCCTCTTCCTCTTCCTTTCCATGAGACTCGTGCAACCTAGTTAGACCTCAGCTCTGTGCCTCAGCTCACAATGGGCTCAAAGGCTTGCATCAAGATGGCTACACAGTCAGCCTTGCTACAGGAACCTATGTTATGGACAAGGCACGCAGAACTGAGCCTTTGCAAGCTTGAGCCACTGCGGTGGTGTGGAGCCGAGCCTAGCCTGGACCCAAAATTCCCCTTTGAGCCACACATGTGGTGGGGGAAACACTAGTCCCTTCCCATAGTGCAGACTTCTTGGCTCTCTGCTCTTGTCAGGTGCTGTTCTCAGCACAGTAGTGCACAAAAGACCGCTCCCCTCTCTCCACCTGCACTGATGTGGCCCCACTACCCTGACCCGCCCCACAGGACCTGAAATCAGACTCTGAACACCTGCTCTTAACTCATCACTATCCTGGGGAGCCTCCCAACAGGCTCTGTCCCATCAGTGTCTTTGCAGCTGCAGCTGGAGCCGAAGCAGCAGGGATGGTTCCGGAAGGCAATGTAGCTCAGGGTTGGGGAGGAGCCTGCACTAAGACCACTGGGAAGCCTCAATCTTGCAGGGTGCAAAATGTGTACTTAAACACATGTCAAACAGACCACTCCCTGTCATGTCAGTGGAGTCACTGGCAAAGAAATGCACCAATGACTATGAGTTCGGTGCAAGTCCAGGATGTAGGAGCTCAGAGAACTGAGAAAGGGAAGAATGGGAAGGGAATGGCACCAACAAAGAAAGGCTGACATTTGGATAAACCCTTCCTTCTGGATTTGGTGCCTCTGACTCATCTGCCGTCTAGCCGCTGCCCCGGGGCCTAACTAATTGGAGGAAAGTTAAATAGGGCCAAAGAAAACAAGGGAGATATTACAGAGCCCCAGGTTCCTGGGGTTTACGAGGGGGAGAGCAGATGTCTTAATTTATGGGCCTGCATTAGTCTACCCCAGGGGAGGGGATGTCTCGGGCCTGGAGTGGATTGAAGTCTGAGTGCTCAAGTGTCCCCTCTCACTGAACTGCTGTGAGACTGATGGATAGACTGGCCTGCAGCTGGAGTCAGGTTGGGCCCGGGAAAGGCATTCATCACAGACGGCCTCATAAGCCAAAGCTGTGACTGAATGCGGCTCCTCCCACCACAGTATCTTGGTTACAACCCCTAACAGGGCCCAGATACAAATTTTCAAGGTCTGGGCAAGGCTTGGGGACATCTTTGCTGATAAGGACAACATCTCCCCCAGAGGTTCCTAGAAATTGGGGGGGGGGGAGAAATGAGAAGATGTAACTGGGAGAGGGGCATGACCCCCCCAAACTAAGAATGACAGTGTCTGAGAGACAGGAAAGGACCACCAAATGTATCCCAATCATCCCCGGCCTGACAGTGGCATCTGAACTGGGGAGACTAGGGCTGGTTACTCATCCAGTGGGCCCTTCAGCATGGTGTCTCCATTTTGCTGTTCGAGGCACAAGACCTGTGCTTCCATCACCTTTCCTACTGGATACAACTAGTTACCGCATCCTACCCTCTCTCTTCCTCCTCCATCACTTTTAGATAGCTGACCTTGAGCACAGTCCCAAGACTGTAGCCTCCCTGGTCTTTCATTCACAGCTGATACTGTGGCCGCTCCCTTTCCTACCGTCTCGTAGGAGAAGCAGGAGTCGTGCTGGTGTGCCTGGAGTCCCCACATGCCTGTGAACCTCTAGGGAATTTACTCACACGCTCCGGATCTGTTTCACTACCAAGAGGAGCAGCAAAACCAAGAGCTGTCCAGACTGGAGATTGGGTCTCTGGGTGACAGACAGGTACTTGCTCTTTGCTCTTTTGGCCCACTCCTTGCCAGTCAGCCCAGTGCTTTCTCAGAGTGGGGTCCACAGGCTTTTTCATCAAACCCGGTTGAGGCTCACATCTACTGTGGCTGCCTTGCAGATTTGCCAACGGTAAGCGAGAGGACGCGTGTTCCAGTGTCACTCATCAGGTGCCTCAGGAACCTCCCCTTTTTTTGTGAAAGGACCACACAGGAGCAGAGAGGAGAGGTAGAGGTGGCCCATACAACCGTCTTCCCACTGCTTGGCTTGCCCAAGACCCCACGAGCTCTGATTTAGATTGTTCCAGATGCGGAGCGGCAACACCCCCATCTAAAAGCTGGCGATTTTGACATCTGGGGCTAAATAGAGACTTGCAAGCAGGAAATGAGTTTTCTCTCCTGCTACTTTCCCATGCTGTCACTCTCAGCTTGAAACTATGTGTCTTCCCTTCCCTTCCTGGTGACTCAGCTTTCTTATCTCCCCAGACCTTGTGGGGTCCAGAGAAGACGCCACTGAGAAGAAGCAGATGCTCCTGGGGGGGAAAAATAGGAAGAAAGGATTAATGGGCCAAAAAAGAGATGTTGAACTTAGGGTGGGGCCCAGGCGCCTACCCAGAGAGCCTGATAGGCTTGCTGCAGAGATTTGCATACATCTGCATACATTTGTATACGCTTATTTTCTCTCAGTGCGGGCCTAGCTCCCTATAGTTTCCTAGTCCCTCTTCCTCTACATCAGGCCTGTTCAGCCAAGCAGGACCAGTACCTCACCAGGATTCCCCAGGAGGCCACTCCACTGCAACTGAGCTAATGTGGGCTTAATGCAGACACCTTGTGCATACAGTCCATTTCCTTCTGGGTCCTGGACTAAGAGGCCCTTATTAGATCACCCTATTTCTCACTTGAGGCTAAAGGATGACAACCATTACAACTTTTCCCCTCTGGTTTTTTTTTTCCCTCAGGCACCCATATTGTCTAAGAAGGAGAAGCAAATCAGAATGCAGGGCTGGAGAAAAGCCTTAGATGCCTTTGACTCTTACACACATGTTAGTAGGGTCAGCTCTGTGTTGGATGCCATTTTCAGGGCTAGGAATTCTGCAAGGGACAAAATGGTCCCTCGACTCTTCACATAAAACTGACTACAGCTAGAGGCAGAGAGGCATGAAGGAAAAAGACAGGCAGCAGGGTAGATGGTGCCACGGAGCCAGGAAAACAAAGCCAGAGAAAGACAAGAGACAGAACCAGGGAAAAGGACCTATGAGGAAGACAAACCACCGTGGGCATTGGTGATTTTGAGACAGAGCTGCAGCAGGCTTGCCTGAAGTCCTGCGCTACCCAACCCCACTTCATTCTTCTGGTTCTAGAAAGGGAGGCCTGGATGGCTCAGCTGTAAGGTGTGGCTGCCCAGCTCAGTCGCCTGTGACTGGATATTCCGACCCTTGGTGTAAACTGGCATAAGCCTCACCCAGCCAACCAACAGCAACTTCTCCTCCCTTCAGCCCTTTCTCAGCTGAGCAAACGTTCAGGCTTTCACATAGTCATTAAGCCCTGTGCAAAAAACCATGACCCAAACCAAACACCATAGAGGGTGCTAGGGACGAGGAAGAGGGAGGCTGGCTGGTTAGAACTTTCCAGGAGATGGAAACATTTTATATCATGATTAAAATTAAACAATCGTATGCTTTTGTCAAAAGCACACTGAGGGCCGGGCATGGTGGCTCACACCTTTAATCCCAGCACTCAGAAGGCAGAGGCAGGTGAATCGCTGTGAGTTCGAAGGCCAGCCTGGTCTACAAAGTGAGTCCAGGACAGCCAAGGCTACACAGAGAAACTCTGTCTCGAAAAACATAAAACAAACAAACAAAAACCCAATAAACAAAACACTGAATTTCATTATACCTCAAGAAAGCTGCTAGAATTTTTTTAAAAAATAACATAAAATGGAAGGCATGAGCTGTCCTGCCGGTGAGAGTAGGATGGAGAGAGAGGCGGAAGTTGTCAACCAGGAAAGTCTAATACATTTTCTGTCTCATACTGTCCTTGTAAGCAGCAGAATGCCAGGTTAGTCCTAACCACACATTCTCCACCTCACTTTCTGATCCTGTAAAATGGAAATAACACTGTCTTCCCTACAGGGTACTTAAGAGAGTTAAGCCATGTCACTTTCATTTGGGGCCCACTCCATAATACCTTCTCAGATAACAGCAATGATCATTTTGCTCCCCTGTTGCTAGGTAGGCATTGTTGTCAGTGCCACACTACAAAGCCCTAGGTGCCATCATCCCCATTTCACAGACGAGAAAACCGAGGCACAGATGACACATTTTTTTTCTCCTTTCCCCTTTGGATAAAATGGAAAACTTCAATTTTTCTGTTATGCCCTGTTCCCACTCACTGAGTGTAAATGGACCATTACTATTGTAGGCTGAACTATGAAGGATCCACATTCAAATAAACTAAAGAAATGCTGCTGGCATCAAATAGGTTTCTCCCTCTCTCTCTCTCTCTCTCTCTCTCTCTCTCTCTCTCTCTCTCTCTCTCTCTCTCGCCCTCTCTCTCTCTCTCTCCCTCTGTCTTTCTCTGTCTCTCTCTCTCAATTGCAGTAAACTTGAATGTAATACACTTTTACCCTTTAAACACACAGTTTGTTGGTTTCTAATGGGCTTACCAAATTATGCAATCATACTGCTGCCTAATTCCAAAGTGTCCACACGTTCCCCCAAGAAGCCCACAGCTAGCAGGCCTCATCCTCTTGTCCCCAGGGAAACACTCATTTATTTTCTGTCCCAATGGATCTGTCCATTCTGAAAGTAAGCAGGGTCGTACAGCAAGTCCTTCTGTGTCTGGCTTATGCCATGTGTGTAATGTTTTCAAGGCTCACCCTTGTTGTAGCATGTGTTGGTACTGTATTTTTATTAATGAAAACCACGCCGCTGTGTTGTACATTAGTTGCCTTTTGCATCATTGTGGCCACAGTGCAGGACAGATGCGATCTAAGGGAAGAAAGGACTTCTTTTGGTTTACAGTTTCAAAGCATCTCAGCATATCGTGTTGAGGAAGGCAAGGCAGGGTACATGGTGACAGGCGATAGAAGTGGAGGCTCCCCTGGTGGGATGGACCGGGAAGCAGAGATGGGAGGTGGAACCAGGGATGCTCACACCCTGTAACGGTTTGCTGTTAGTAACCCACTTCTAGGCCTAACTTCCTACAGGTCCAGCAGCCCTCAAAACAGCACTCTAAGGTGGGGACCAGTCTTAAAACATGAGCCTGTGGAAGAACATGCCAGATTCAGATTATAACATGCTACATGTTATCCATTTATCAGTCAGCAGATAATCTCTACATTTTGAGCCACTGGTGCTATAAACACCTATGAAGTTTTTGTATCAACATGGGTCTTCAACAATCTTGGGTATTTCTCAGAATAGAATGCTGAGACGGGGGCTGGAGAGATGGCTCAGCAGTTCAGAGCACTTGCTACTCTTGCCATGAACCCAGGTTCAATACCCAGCACCTACACAGGCAGCTCACAGCCACCTATAAGCCCGTCTTCAGAGGATCTGATGCCCTCCCTTTGTCTCCATGGACACCCCCACACATGGTATACGTTCACCCAGACACAGACAAACACAAACACACACACACACGTAAATAAAAACAAATATTTTAAAAGTTGCCAAGTCAAATAGAATTTTTGCTGGGCGGTGGTGGTGCATGCCTTTAATCCCAGCACTTGGGAGGCAGAGGCAGGTGGATCTCTGTGAGTTCGAGGCCAGCCTGGACTAGAGGGAGTTCCAGGACAGCCAGAGCCATTATACAGAGAAACCTTGTCTCGGAAAACCAATAATAATAATAGTGATAGTAGTAGTAGTAGTAAATTAAATAAACAAATAGAACTTTTGTCTTGAAATGTGACAAACTATTTCCCAAAGCTGCTCCCTTGCTCTGTACTCCTATCAGCAGTGCATGAGGACTCTAATTTCTCTACATTTTTTTTTTTTTTTGCCAACTGTTTTCTTTAAAAAATGTTTAATTTTGTGTACTTAACTTTTTGCGCATGTGAGTATAGGTGCCCTCAGAGGCTAAAGGCTTCAGAACCCCCTGGACTCCTTGGAGCTGGAGTCTCCCGACCCGAGTGCAAGGGACTGACCTCTCACCCGTGCCAGGACAGGACACACTTTAGGCCCCCAAGCCACATCTCCAGGTCACTGCCAACAGTGCTTATTGTCTGCCTTTCTGGTAATAGCCACCTCCATGGGTGACACGTATTCTGTCATGTCTTGATTTATATTCCCCCAGTGGCTACTGTGTTCAGCATCTTCCCTGTGCTTATCTGCCATCTGCATGTCTTCTTTAGAGAAACACCTATTCAAATATCTTGTTCATTTTATTTTGTAAATTCTTTCTAAGGGTAGTAGAGATGGGAACCCAGAACCTCATGGATGCTGAGCAAGTGCTTTAGCAGCAAGTGACATCTCGAGCGCTCACTCATTTTTAAATGCAAGCCAGGACGAGAGGCCTCACCAACTCTAGCATTTTGTTCTTGGACATCCAGACCCCAGGACCTCGAGAAAATAAATCCCTAGATTTTTTTGTTTGTTTGTTTGCACCTTGTTATGGCAGCTTAAGGAGAGGAGCAGCATCACATGCGGTCATACTGTGTGCACCCATTATTACCATCTGTCTTCAGAACTCTTTCAACTTGCAAAACAAACTGTGCATCCATTTTTTAAAAAGCAGCTCTTTGGGGCTGGAGAGCCTGCTCTTTCAGAGGACCTGGGCTGCTCCCAGCACCCACACGGCAGCTCACAGACATCTGTAACTCCAGTCCTAGGGGATCTGATGGCCTCTTCCGGCCTCTCTGGAGACCAGGCACACACACATTGCACAGACGTACATGCAGCCAAAATACTCATATGTATAAAACAAACAAACAAGCAAGCAAACAGAAACTCAACTCTCTATTTCTCTTACTTGAAGCTCTGGAAACTGTCATTCTTTTTTTTTTTTTTTTAAGGCATGAAAATTTAATTTATACATAAATTATTCTTTGAGCATAGGAGGTACCAAATCAAAGCAATAGTTAAACAAGAATAGATCCATACGCTGTGAGTTCGAGGTCAGCCTGGTCTACAAAGGGAGTTCAGGACAGCCAAGGCTACACAGAGAGACCCTGTCTCAAAAAACAAAAAACAAACAAACAAAAGATTAATAAGGCTCTTCTTCCAGGGTGGGGGAGCTGTACACACATGAACAGCAAGGTACTGAAGTACTGAGAAGAAAGGAAAGGAACGCTGTTCTGAAATGCTAAGTCCAGCGACCCCAGCCATCCCTGCCGGTCCTGGAACTGCATCTTCACCACATGGAGCAAGCACACTTTCCCAATCGCAATATAACTCCAGAGAAATAAAAGCATCATTTTTATATATTGTCATTCTTCACTAGGTTACTCTACTTTTTTTTCCCCCGTCCTTGCAGTTCTATCTTGTAAGGAAACATAAACCTTTTTAAAATGTGCCATAAAAAGAGCAATGGTTTTAACAGCCTCCCAGACACAGGTCTGAATGAGTTGCCAGGGACTGGGTGACCTTGGCCAGCGTGTTTAACCCCCCATGCTTTCTTCCTCCCTTGAAAGAAGGTAATGGTACCTACGAAAGAGCTGGCAACACGGTTTAGTAAGGGCTGTTTCCCTGACTTCTCACATTGTAGTGGTGTTGGCGGTGAGATCTCTCAGCTGGAAGGCATTCTGGGGAATATCAAGTTAGTTTCCCTAGTGTTTCCGGAGGAGGAATCTTAGAGCACAGAGAAGCAAAGCTCGCTACAGGACACACACATTGCGAAGTGTGGTTGGCTGCTAAAATCCTGTTAGCTCCAAGCCCCTTGGGTGGCTCAAGGCCCTGGCTGTTCCTCATCCCTAGGCCTGACATCACTGGCTGGTAGGCTGCTTCCTCATGTGCTTTTTCTTGAGGCGTGAATTGTGACCATTAACCATGATAATTGAAGACTGGGGTTATATCTACAGTAAGTCAAAAGAGCTGGCAACTTGAACAACATCTTTCTCATCCCCGCTAGCTTTCACGGACAGAAGGGAAGTGAAGACAGGGTTTAGAGGGCTCCAGAAAGGCAAACTCTTTGCCCAGTTGGCTGAAGGTCATGCCAGAATCTCAACTGCTATCCTCTCTACCAGAACCCTCCCTACCAGCCCCAGCTGCTCATTCACCGACATCCTTTGGCTCCCAGGCTCCCCCCACTCCAGAGGGGAAGGAGTTAATGCCAACCTCTGTTGGCCTCTGCAGGTGCCGCTCTTGAGGGAAGAAAGCTTCGTGGCAGAGTCTGCAGATAAGGCAAGCAGCAGAGATAAGAAGCTTTTTGTTTTAATTGCAGAGGGGGGAAACAGGGTGGGCTTGTTGGAGGGCTTGGGCAATTAACACAGCTGGGGCACAGGGCTGATGAGCCCTGGGATGGGGCCTTGCCCCTGCTGTCTCCTCTCTGACAAGCACAGAGAACAGGACTATTATACCCACATGGCAGGCCTGGCGCAGCATGAACCCGGCTGAGGCACACAAAGAAATCAGCCAGGCAGAGAAGAGGTTGAGAGCCACCAAATAGGCTAAGCCCCGGGGGGTGGGGGGGTCGGGGTGCAGAGCCACCATGTGTGGCCTCATCCGGACAGCTGGACCATCAAAGGACGGCTGAGACCCACCGTGCCAGGCCTCGGGTCTAGCACTCAGGAAGGAGGCAGAGGATGCTGAGGGATGCTACACACCATCCCCAGAGCCTGGGGACAAGGACCAGCACTGAGAACCTAGGAGTAGATTTGGCTTATGAATTCAGACTTTAGGCGCCTGACCTTGGTGGCACACTCCCATAATCCCAGAAATTCAAATTTGGAGGCAGGAGGATCACAGAAGGGGAAACCGTCAGAAGGAGAACAGTAGAGACTGGTTGGTAGAAATATGCCAAGGGTAATGGTTCTACAGTTAATGGTCCCCCAGCCTGGGACCAAAGCTGAACACTTTCCTGAGCAAAAATCACTTGTGCTCTCCCACAGTCCCAATCCTAGGGACCATTCTTCTTGGGTCAGCCAACCTTGCTGAGCCAATGTCTCTCTGGAGGTCCTTCAAGTTGTGCCCCACCCCCACCCCCCATACATTTCCTTACGATGCCCCACGCTGGTTGGTTCCCACGGCCTGACAGTGTCAGCGATGAGTCAGCAGATTTCTGCTAACAGGAGGCATCCTGGAGACAGGGGAGGAGGGGATGGTCTTCTCCTCTCTGCCTTTCTCTAGCATCTCTAGCAAGCTCAGAGACACCTGGCTTGCTCAGAACCGCCATGACAAGATGGGCCTCTGTGGTTCCAGATTTCTCAGGGGGAGTTCCAGTCTGTGTAGGTACGTCAGGTACTTCCTCCCCTTCCAGCTTCTCAGCTCTTCTATATAACTCAGGTAACCAGATACCTGTATCAATATTCCTTTTGTAAATAAGCGGTTAGCTGGGCATGGTGGCGCATGCCTTTAATCCCAGCACTCGGGAGGCAGAGGCAGGTGGATCGCTGTGAGTTCGAGGCCAGCCTGGTGTACAAAGTGAGTCCAGAACAGGCAAGGCTACAGAGAAACCCTGTCTCGAAAAACCAAATCAAACCAAACCAAACCAAACAAAAACAAACAACAGCAAAAGTAGTTTCTGATAAGACTGGTAGAAAAGCATTGCAAGTTTTGCCTGGTCTTCCTCACGCTCTTTTGTCATCATCCACAGTTGCTCCTCCACTGCCCACATATGGCAGCTCTGCTCTTTTTCCTATTTCTCACTTCCCATAGCCCTTTCATATGTGTGCATGTGCATGTGTGTGCAAATGTGCTTGCCCATGAGTGTGCATACGGAAGCAAGAGGTTGACATTGAGTATATTTCTCATTATATTTCTCTTATTATTTTCTTTGAAGACAGAGTCTTGCCATGTAGCTCACTGGTCTGAAACGTTCTATGTAGACCAGGCTGGGCCTGAACTCACAGATAAGCCACCCGCTTCTGCCTCTGAAGTGTCTACCTTGTTTATTTGAGTCAGGGCCTCTCACTGAAGCTGACTCTCGCTGCTTTGGCTAGACTTGGCTGCCCCCAGGATCACTCGGATTCTGTCCCTCAGCCGTGTGTGGGCGTTACAGGTGCAGGCTGCTGCTCTGGCCTTTTCTTTTCAGACAGGATCTGACCACATAGCTTTGGTTCCCCTGGAGTTTGAGATATAGACCAGGCCGACCTCGAACTCACAGAGATCCTCCTGCCTTTGCCTCCTGAGCACTGGCACTAAAGGTGTGCGCCACCATGCCCACCGCTCAGGATTTCTCAGTCTTTAACCGTGTGTTTAGATACTTGGCAATCTAACACCCAAATTCAAAACCTCTAAAGCTGAACTTAATTTTTTCCTCTCTCCAAACCTGACACACTCCTTTTCTTAGTCGGACTCAAAGGGCAGAAGCCAAGCTCTTTCCTTCTCCCTCAGCCCCTGCACCCCGTGACCCCGTGTCTCCTGAGTAATCTGTTTCCACCATCACTGTCCACGTTGAACCAGCCCTTGAACCAGAAGGAAAGCCACTAGCTAACTCATTACCTCTTACACTGACCTTTCCTGGAGACCACAAGAAAGGCAAATCTGACCAATCGTTTTATATTTAAACCCCCTTTAAGGGCCAGCAACACAAACAATGGTTCGGTACCCCTCTCCATACTTCTGCTAACTTCCCAGATTGGTTTCATCATACAGCCACCTTCCCAGTCGTATCCAACACAGCCAGTGGTGAGCTGTCAGAGCCATCTTGCTGTTTGATGACTCTACACCTTTGCACCTGCTGTCTTCCCTGATAGAGTGTCCTCGGTCATCAAGTCCATCCAGACATTTGCTTATCTGGCAACCTACCTCCTCCAAGAGGCAATTTTTTTGTTGTTGTTTATTTGTTTGTTTGAGACAAAGTTTCTCTGTGTATCCTTGGCTGTCCTGTACTCACTTTGTAGACCAGGCTGGCCTCGAACTCACGGTGATCCGTCTGTCTCTGCCTCCTGAGTGCTGGGATCAAAGGTGTGCGCCACCACCACCTGGCCTCAAGAAGCCTTTTTTTTGACCCTACTTTATCCATCCTAAGTAGGGTGGTAACAACACTCCTTTAAGCCCTGGTAGCACAACTTGTTTTCTCCAACTGAAATACTTATTGACTGACCATGTCTAATAATTCATCTGCTAGACTTTGAGCTCTTTAAATACAAACAAACAAACAAAAAGGATGATGAGGATGATGATTAGGAATAGTTGGTAAAACACAATTTCTAGGTTTTTCTCTAGAAGAAACTGGCATTTGGATAAATGCATAAAAAGGAGCTGCCTTGGCTGGGTATGGTGGAGCACACCTTTAATCCCAGCACTCAAGAGACAGAGACAGATGGATCGCTGTGAGTTTGAGGCCATCCTGGTCTACAAAGTGAGTCCAGGACAGCCAAGGCTACACAGGGAAACCTTGTCTTGAAAAACCAAGAAAAAAGAGAGAGAGAGAGAGAGAGAGAGAGAGAGAGAGAGAGAAAGAGAGAGAGAGAATGAGAGAGAGAGAATGAGATACAGAAAGAGATAGAGAGACAGAGAGAGAGAGAAAAAAATTGAGTCCATTAAGGGTCCTCTCCCCTTCTTCCTTCCTTCTTTCCCCCACTACTCCCCAAACTGGGCCACACCCTTCCAGTCCAGCACCTTACCATCAGGGCCCCTGGGCCCCTGGTCTTTGGGTTATTAGGCTTGCATCAGCATCCTCCTGGTGTCCTAAGATGTTTGGCTTTGGACTGAGCATTATACCACCAGGTTCTCTAGTTCCGAGGTTTGGACTTGGACTGAGCCATATTACCAGCAGGTGTCCAGCTTGTAGCCAGCCTATCGGGGGCCTTCACAGCCTCTGTAAATTGTGCTGGCCAAGCCTTCTAGTAAATGCCTCTCACAGATCCATTTTTATCCACGCCTATTTATGTCTCCCGTTGGTTCTGGTTCTCTGAAGATCTGTGGCGAAAACAAGCACTTCTCCTGATTCCTTCTACTAAGTAAAATAGAAAACGCTGGACTTTATACATAAAGCAAACATAGATGGCTGTGAAAGTTAGAGAGGAGAGGGCAGGTGGAGTGGGGGAGCTTAGTTGGAACTGTTTTTTCTTTTCTTTTCTTTTTTTTTTTTTTTTTTTGGTTTTGTTCTGTTTGCTTCATACACTCCAGACTTGGAATAAAAGTGACCAGTTGCTTAGAAACCCAAGAGTATGAACAGGAAAAACCTCAACAAGAGTCTGCTTCCTCTAGCCAAAGACCAGGAAGATGGTATCACCTTCAGAAAGAAAATTGTTAGCAACTGTTTAGTCTTTTCAAACGCTGTGGGGAAATCATGGCCCCACCTTCACCATGCCAGAAAAGGCCGAGTGGGGAGCTAGAAGCCACCTTTACCAAGCTGTGGTGTGGTCACCAGCAACCATCTTGGGGTGGAATGACAGCAAGCTGAGTAGCCCTCCTGCCATGACAGCAAACTTCCATACCTTCCTGTAGGGTGAGACCATGCTCCTGAGCCTTGGTGGAGGAGTCCTCGGGCATCCAGACTCCCAACCCCACCCAGCAGGAAGGAGGTCCCCCCTTCTGCCCAACAGTGTGATTAGAAGAGGCCACATAGGGGGTGGGGCTCCCTCCCAGGGAAGCATCAAGAGGAGAAAAGGTGGAGCTACAGAGGAGAATCAGATGGAACTTTTTTTTTTTTTTTTTTTTTTTTTACTTATTTATTTTTGTTTTTCGAGACAGGGTTTCTCTGTATAGCCTTGACTGTCCTGGACTCACTTTATAGTCCAGACTGGCCTCGAACTCACAGTGATCCACCTGCCTCTGCCTCCTGAGTGCTGGGATTAAAGGCGTGCACCACCACGCCCGGCATCAGATGGAACATTTTAAACTAGAACTGCAGTAACTGAAAAATAGAGGTCCGTAGATGAGATCAAGAACAGAATAGAGGGGGCTGGAGAGGTGGCTCAAAGGTTAAAAGCACAGGCTGCTTTTCCAGAAGTCCTGAGTTCAATTCCCAGGAACCACATAGTGGCTCACAACCAACTATAATGAGATCTGGTACCCTCTTCTGGCCTGCAGACATGCAGGAAGAACACTGTATAAATTGATGTGAGTTCGAGGCCAGGGTGGTCTACAAAGTGAATTCAGGACAGCTACACAGAGAAACACTGTCTCAAAAACAAAAAACAAAAGCAAAAGCAAAACAGAATGGAGGAAACAGAAGGGAGAACTAGTGGTCTGGACATCTGCACAACAAAAATTACAGTCTAGTCGGGCGTGGTGGCGAACCCCTTTAATCCCAGCACATGGGAGGCAGAGGCAGGTGCATCGCTGTGAGTTCGAGGCCAGTCTGGTCTACAAAGTGAGTCTAGGACAGCCAAGGTTACACATTGGTCTCAAAAAACCAATAAATAAATACATTAATTAATTAATTAATTAATTAATTAATTAATAAAATTAAAATTACAGTCTCAACATCAGAGGAGAGGCACTGAAAAAGCCTAAGAGGCCTGTGACAATACAATAAAAGACTCAGATCTCATGTCATGGGGGTCTCAGAGAGGACAGAAGGGCAGATTCTTAGAAGCAATGACTGTTAACTTAGCAAGAAACAGAAAGTTGCAGATTCAAGCAAACAGATGCCAAAAGGATAAACACAAATAAATCTATAATAAGACAGGCCACAATTAAATATTTAGAAACTGAATGATGAAGAAAAAAGATCTTGAAAGTTGGATACGTAATACCAGCCCTCAGGAGGCTGAGGCAGGAGGATGGCAAATGGGCTACATCAAAACCAAAAATGAGGCTGGTGAGATGGCTCACTGAGTTTGACAACCCAAGTACAATCCCAGAACCCACAAGGTGGCTGGAGAGAAGCGACTTCAGCAAGCTGTTCTTTATCTTACTCATCAAAGCTTCAATCCTGTGCAAACACACACGCAGTGTGTGTGTGTGTGTGTGTGACATGTCAAATAAATAAGTATAGATAAATAAAATAAATAAATGTAAGTAAATATAAATAAATTGTTGAGTTTTTTGTTTTGTTTTTGCAAGACTTGAAAGTCCTAAAAAAAAAAATACATAGTTCCTCTGATCTCCCAGAGACCTGATTTCTTATTGAAAACCTTGAAGGCCAGAAGGAAGTAACATCGTGTTTTTTCAAATTCTGGAAGAAAAGAATGATTAATTGAGCATCCAATAGCCAGTAAAATACCCTTTAGAAGTTAAAAGAAAAAAAAAATCAAGAAATTCTCAACTAAAGGGCAATTAGGCTAATTTGTCACTAGCAAAGAAACCAGGTTGGTTGGGGGGGAGGGCGGGAATGACTAAAGGAAGCTCCCTGAGCAGGAAGAAACAGAGCTGACACCAGAAATAGACCCATACAAATATACCCAACTGACTTTTAATTATTCCATTAATTCATCAAAGTAATGCTGAGGCTCCAAGCCGCAGTTTCATACATGCTAGGCACACAGCTCTACCACTGAGCTACACTCCAGGCCCAACTGATTTTTCTTTTTGACAAAGCTGTCAGAGTAACTCAATGGAGCCAAGAGCTTTTCTGATAAGTGATGCTAAAGTAACTCAATATATGTGGTTTAAAAAAAAAAAAGAACTCAGTCCTATATGATAACAACTCATAGGCACATATGAAGCTATACATTTTTAGGGAGAGGAAAACAACTTTGATGTCTGAACTTAGATGAAGAATTCTACAATTTGAAAAAAGAGCATAAAATTAAAAAAGAATAATGAATTATACTTTCTCAGCATGGCTCCGTGTGGTTCATGTACCTAATCCCAGAACTCTGGAGGCTGAGGCAGGAACACTGGAAGACTGGGCTCAAGCTGGGTTTCACAGAGGGAGAGACCATGGGATTTAAAAAAAAAAAAAAAAAAAAAAAAAAAAAAGGAGCCTTGGTTCTATATTAGGTCTTATTAAGGGGGCTAGGGTGCGGAAAGAAAGGCTACTGAGTAGGAAAAAAATATTTGCCAACCACAGAGCCAACAAGAACTAGCATATAAATTTCACAAAGAACTCTCAAAACTCATCAGTCACTTACAAACAACTTAATTAGAACACAGGCAAATGAGGATCTGTTTCATGAACGAGAACATACAGATGGCTAAATAAACACAGGAAAAGAAATTTGAAATCATCGCCTATTAGAGAAATGCAAATTAAAACCACAGTGAGATTTGTCTTCACACATGTCAGAATGGCCCAGATTTTTACAATAGTGGCAATCACAGAAGGCAGGGAGGACAAAGAGACACTGGGTCATTCACACAACGCTGTGGACATGTTGAAAGTTCTATTTGCTTTGGAAAATGACAGAGCAGTTTTTCTAAAAAGTAAATGCACACCAAGAGAAACCCTCTAAAAACAAAACAAAAACAAAATAAAACAAAACAGAAAAAACCTCACCCAAACAAACAAACAAAAAAATAATCACATGATCCAACAACTGTGTATCCCAAAGAAATGAAGACCTCTACGCAAATGACTATTTTTTAATTATTAATGACACAAAACCATAGGCAACTTGTATGTCCTTCAGTGATAAACAGACTATGCTGCATCCGCACATGACAGGATACTATTCAGTGATCTCTACAGAGGAGCAGCCTATTGCTGCGTTTAAGACCATGAATGACAGACAGTGCCTAAGAGATCTCAAGCTCAGCCACTAAGAGCGCTTCTGGAGAACCCGTGTGTCTGCAGCTCACAGATGCTTGGAACTCCAGCTCCAGCAGGACCTGATGCCCTTTTCTGGCCTCCTGCACACATGTAGCATACATACATGCACATAAAATACACACATGCACATAAAATAAACATAAATCTTAGAAAAAACAAAAACAAGCCACCACAGATGAATCCACAAAGAGGAACCGCAGGGCTCCTGAGGTGATGGATGACGAAGTACCCCAAGTCTGATAATGAAGGACCAAGGTGCGAATAGATACCAGCCAGGCTAAGGCTTCTCTTCCTTCCCTCTCCCCACCCTTCATCCCTTTGTAATAAGCTCCGAAAACATGTTATCAAAGAAATAGCCCCAGCTCAACCTCAGCTTTGGATCCGTCCCTGCTCTGTGGCTCCCTAGGCATTCACATTACTTCTAACCTTAGGTATCTATTCATCTTTGTTTAGGTTTAGATTCTCCTTCTGGAGAGTTCTGCCATTACTTCCTCTCCATCAGCCTAGGGGCGGTTCAAGGGCAGACACTGTCCTTCATCAGCCCAGCCCAACACCCTTCACTAACCCCCCCCCCCCCCCCCCCTCCATACAAGGTCTGCTGACCCCAGTGGGTTTTTGTGTTTCCAGAGGTCGATTGTCAATAAGCACTGGCTGAGTTGACTTGTGTATCTGTGAAGTCTGTAATGGGCAGGAATAGATGGTATAGCTTAGCAGGTCATAGGCAGATGGCCAAGAGACAGTGAGTCTAGGAGAACGTAGTGAGGAGGGAGATGGTGAGGGCAGATGAGATGGGCTCATGAGTCCTGGAGGAATGCTGGAAGACCTCCCTGCCAACAAGTACTTCTCCCTGTGTCTCTGTCAGGGGTGGTGGTCCAGAGACTGAGTGAGAAACAGAGGGGCTCTGGGACATCAGTACTCTAGGGTCAGCTCCCTATGGCCTGCCTGGACTTGATGCTCTGTTATGTGTATGTACTTTTTTTTTTCCCCCCGTTTTTCGAGACAGGGTTTCTCTGTGTAGCCTTGACTGTCCTGGACTTTGTAGACCAGGCAGGCTGGCCTTGAACTCACAGTGATCCACCTGCCTCTGCCTCCCGAGTGCTGGTGTTAAAGTCGTGCACCACCACCCCCGGCTTTATATGTATGTTCTTTACATCAGAGGGTCTGGCCTAAATGGTAAACTCCACAGGGATGGACCTTTCCCCCACTACTCCCCCACACGATTCAATCTGAGCCTGACTAACACAAATAAACACTACCCAGGGCTTAAAATTTATTTATTTGCATGTTTTTATGTATACAAGCACTCTATTTGCCATGTATGCCTACATCAGATTACATTATAGATGGCTGTGAGCCACCATGTAGTTGCTAGGAATTGAACTCAGGACCTCTGGAAGAGCAGTCAGTGCTCTTAACCACTGAGCCATCTCTCCAGCCCTGTTTGGGTTTTAAAATGAAGTTGACTGTTTGCTTCCAAGGAATAAGAGCTTCCACAGACTGCTCAGTGACATCAGTTTTAGATGAATTTGGGACTGTGGAGTTCACAGAACCTGGCTCAGGCTTCCAGAAGAGTGAGGGGCAGGGATGGGGTGGGGAAGACTGATAGCATGGGACAGAAAAAAAAAAAGTCGTTCCCAAGAATAGATGGGCACTGCTACTCCTCCCTACATGGCCCAAAGCCAAAGAAACCAAGTCTGTGTGCTGGCTGGCTGCTTCCACGTGTCTTGCAATGACATCATGGTTGAAGGCCAGGCAAGTGTAACTGTCCATTTCCCCAATGACAACAAAAGCTGAAAGAAATCAGAATCCAGGCCGACTAAGTCCAAATCTTTTTGTTTTGTTTTGTTTTTTTGTTTTTGAAACAGGGTTTCTCTGTGTAATAGCTCTGACTGTCCTGGGCTTGCCTTGTAGACCAGGCTGGCCTCGAACCCACAGAGATCTGCCTGCCTCTGCCTCCCACATGCTGGGATTAAAGGCGTGTACCACCACCGCCTGGCCTAAATCAAATCTTAACTGTGCTGAACACATCACCATTGTCAGTGCTGGCTCGGCTTGGTGGCTTTGCAGGCTGGAGATGTTCTCCACACCAGATCGCAGCAGAATCCCAGCACGTGGTATGTTGTGAACCCCAGTCCAAATATCCCAGCTCCCCCAGTTCCCCACTCTCCCGCTGTGATCTTGTACCTTTCTCTTGTAATCTCTGATCACACTGTTGTTGTTGGTGGTGGTGGTGGTGGTGGTGGTGGTGATTTTTGGTTTTTGAAATAGGGCTTCTCTGTGTAACCCTGGCTGTCCTGAACTCACTTTGTAGACCAGGCTTGCCTCCATCTCAGAGATCAGCCTGCCTCTGTCTCCCGAGTGCTGAGATTTGCCACTACCACCGCCAGGCGTGAGCACACTCCATGACCAACTTAAGAAAACATGAGTAGCCGAGCGGTGGTGGCGCACGCCTTTAATCCCAGCACTCGAGAGGCAGAGGCAGGCGGATCGCTGTGAGTTCGAAGCCAGCCTGGTCTACAAAGGGAGTCCAGGACAGCGAAGGCTACACAGAGAAACCCTGTCTCAAAAAAAAACAAAACAAACAAAAAAAAAACCTCCAAAAAAAGAAAACATGAGTGTGCCTGGAAGCTGCTCTGTGAATGCTGCTGAGTGGATGATTAGATGAGTAAGGGCTGAGTGAATGAATGAACTCTTAACAGTGCCCTGTGGATTCACTAAGCACATTAATAGGCCTCTTTCCACTAGGTGGTGAACCAGGAGATTGTCAATCATGTCTTGTTTCATGACCTTCCATTGTGATACACAATCCTGCGGAGCACATTCTTGTATTATCTCTCTGTATACTGATGGTTATTTGCTGGAAATAAATTCCTGAACAATCCCACTTTAAGAGTAAAATAAACAAAACCAAATCAGGAATTAAAATATTTAAATATGAAAAAATATATATATATGTGAAAATTCATGGATAAAAGAAAGCCTAAGCCGGGCGGTGGTGGCGCACGCCTTTGATCCCAGCACTCGGGAGGCAGAGGCAGGCGGATCGCTGTAAATTTGAGGCCAGCCTGGTCTACAGAGTTAGTCCAGGACAGCCAAGGCTACACAGAGAAACCTTGTCTTGAAAAGCCAAAAAAAAAAGAAAGAAAGAAAGCCTAGTTAGGCTCCCAGTTCTTGATGGATAACTGAGGGGTCCTAGCAATTATAATTCTAGGCTTCCATAGCTAGAGAAGCTAAGACTGGGGAGTTCACTCTGGAATCCTCTGTCTGTGATCTCATTGTGGCACAAGGCCTGTGTCCCCAGCTGTATGGCAAACTTCCTATCAGCTGGGTCCGCTTCCTCCAGTGTCTGGAACCTGGCAGTCCTTAGAACACGGACGATGCTCAAAGAAGCCTGTAGTTGGCTCGAAAGCCTATTAAACCACGGAAATGAAGGGGAAAGAAAGGCTGTCATTTATCTGTGGACACCTACTGTGCATTGGGCACTATACAGGGAATCCTGCCCATGTTATCACACCCATTATCTCATTTAACGTGCAGGGTAGTCCCTACTATTTATTGCCTCCACTTTCCTCCCAAAAAGGGGCTCCGGGAAATTAGTCTGATTTCCTCTTGACCTCCCTACAATTGCTCAGTCTTGCCGGCTTCTCCCGAGACCCAGGAACCAGCATGCGTGGATGCCCATGGTGTGTTGATCACACTCTGCTCTTTTGAAACCACGGGCTGCCAGGCCAGGACTGATATAGCCCTTGGCAGAAACAGTCACAATCACAAGGTACCTCGGGGTAGACACGGACACGGAGGAGGAAATGGGTGCTGATATTCTGCAGAACACAGGAAATGAGAGGGCTTTGTTGCCTTGGCAACGGGCGGCCGGGGGTCAGCGGCAGAGCACAGCCATCACGAGGCTAATGGTAGAAAACGGGCCGTGCTTGTTGTCAGGTCTGAGGTTCGAGAGGTGGAGAACCCAGAGAGGCAACCCTGTTCTTACACCTGGGCTTCGGTGAGCATGTGCTTCCGAGGACAGACCCCAAAGTGAGGGAGACTGTAGCTGCTAAGTGCGTCTTTTTCGGAGGTGTGGGGGAGGGGCGGCAGCTGCCTGCCTGAGTCTCACCCACAGCCTAGCCCTAGCCCTGTCACAGCCTTCAGCCAGCCAGCTGGGGACTTTCCAGCTTAAGACCTGGCTGGAGGCAGGGAGAGGGAGAGGGAGCTTTGCGCTGCCCTCCCGCCCCCCCCCCATAACCTCTCTGTGCTTCTACTACACCTGGCCTAAAAAATTCTCTGCCTGAAGGACTCCTCTGAATTGCTAACTGGGGGGCGGGGGCGGGGAGGTACCTCCTCCCTTCTGTAGACCTGCCCTCACAGACTGCAGAGAGAAAAGGCATGATGGGGACTTACGAATCAAATCACGACTCTGAAGTGACAGACGAACAGAATTCAGGGCGGTCTTGCCAAGCATTTCCCCCCAGTGCCTAAAGGAAGAGGCCTGACCCAGGCAGGTGCTAGACCTTTGCCTGCCCTGGAGAGGAAGGAGGGGCGGGTAGCTGTGCGCACAGCCTGCGCCAGGGCTATGGTCTCCTCCCACGAAAGGACGGAACCTACTTCTCTCCACTTGCTCTGATTTTCCTGGTCGAGTTTTTCAGGTCAGTTTAATGAGGGCACACAGGAGGGCCGGGTAACCTCTCCCAAGGACGGCTGGGGCATGTTTTCTTCATTGTGGCGCTGGCGATCAAACCTAGGACCACGCACATGCTCAGAGCTACATCCCCAGCCACCTTTTTCTTAACTGTGCCAATAAGTGTTTTACAGTTAAATCATCTTCAGACACTGTCCCCTTTATGCTCAGAATGACACCACGAGCAAGGGAGGGCTAGTGGTAGCCTTTTCTTTTTCTTTCTTTCTTTCTTTTTTTTTTTTTTTAACTCCTCACAGATAAAATAGCAACAGAGAAGTAAATAAGTGCCCGAGATCATAGCAGTAGTCAGAAACCAGGGCACTGCCCTCTGCCCCAAGCACTCTCCCATGTCCGTGCCTCCGTCTTAGGGTTTCTAGTGATGTGATAAAACACTAAGGCCGAAAGCGCACTTAAGGAGGAAAGGGCTCAGTTTAGCTTACTGTCACATCACAGTCCGTTACAGAAGGGAGTCAAAGCAGGAACTCAAAACAGGAACAGAAGCAGAGGCCACGGAGGGGTGCTGCTTACCAGCCTGCTCACAGCCCAGCCTACTGGGGCATTGCTCAGTTCAGGCTCACTCTTCTCAAATGGCTCTAGCTTGTGTCAAGTAGACGGGGGAAAAAAAAAATCTAACCAGGACAGTTGCTATGGTCTTAGGTGTCCGGTGTGCTGAGAGAAAAAACAGGAGCAGGAGAGACACTTCCCCTAGACTGTTTGACATACACACACACACACACACACACACACACACACACAAATCTAGAGTATCTTATACAGTACCAACTGGAAAATGGCAGAAGGACGTCTTTGGGGGACAGGGAACAGAGCTCCAAGAGTGCTTGCCTAACGTGCATAAGGCCTCAGGTTCAGTTCTCATTGCCAAAAGAAAATAGCATATTTGGTACCCTCTCATGTGAAGGGGGACTTGAGTTATTAGCCTAAAGGGTTATGTCACCTCTGTGCATCCATGCAGTGCAGAAATCAGCATGCTTGGAGATCCTGGGAGTCATCTGCTTCAGGAACTGATGGTAGAGCTAGGTGTGGCGGTGTACACACATAGTCTCAGCACTTGGAAACAGAGGCAGGAGGATTACTGCAAGTTCAAGACTAGTCTGTGGAGTGAGTCCCAAGTTAGTCAGGCTACATTGTCAGACCCTGTCTCAAAAACAAACAAACAAAAAAACCTAAACATGAACCTAAACAAAAATATAACAACAATCACAAAACTGAAAGGGACCTAAATCCTTTATAAACCAACCCCAGCTCCATGCAAGCCCTGGCATCAAAGGAGGTCACGCCATAGCCGTGAACTGCCTGATGCCAGTTAGCTGCCTTAGTACCAGGCTGTGGCCAGGCTGGCTCTCCCTGGAAGGGAGCTGCCTGTGAACCAGTTACAGCCAGCCACAGCCACAGCCGCTTAAGCACCTCTGGCCAGGTCTGGCCGCTTCTACCTGGGCAAGGCTTTGACCAAGGCTGTGCTGCCCTGTAGTGTCCTTGGATACTTGGGGCTGGTGATGGTTATGAAGCAAGGCTCTGGGGATTGTAGCAGCTGCCAGGGTTGGCTCTGAGCAGAGAGGAAACAGGCTTCTCCTATGTGACCGGCTAACGGGAAGTAGCTGGGAGGAGTGGCAAGCCTTGTCTTACCTGGCACAGCTGTCCTGATCTTTTGGGTTGATCTTCTTCCCTAAGGCCTATCATTCAAGTTCTCTGGCCTATGGGGACCACCAGAAACTTCTAGGTCCACACATCTGGACTTTCAGATCAGATAGATATCCCGGAGAAGGTGGGCAGTGGGCATCCTGGGGACCCAGAGGTCATGGCAGTAAAGCCCCCTTTTCCTGAACACATAATACTCTACTGGGGACTGACACACAAATAAGCATATGTTAGCTTAGTGAATCATGTCGTAAAGTACACATGACTAACATTCCCATTTTATAGATGAGGAAACTGAGGCCGGAGATAGACAACAAAACTCCTAGTTGCCCCTTTCAGTGTCAAACCTACCTCAGTTGAGCCAACTATACATCTAGTGTGTTTGTAGTCATGTGTGGATGTAGCCACAGAGACCTTACAGGAAAAGCACCTGGACCTCCTGATAACCATTAATGCCATGCCTGCTCCACCGCCCAGACTCAGAAGGAACAGACAGCACAGCCAAGGGACTTTAAGGCTTAGAATGCAGACTTTGGAAGAAAAGGCAGTGGGATGCTGGTATTCTGATAAGTGGTCTTCAGGCACTAGAAAAAGACTCACCAGGGTTCCACGGTTCTAGCATCCTGGCAGCCCAGAACTTCTCACAGGAGTCGGCCAGTGAGGGCTGAGAAGAACTCACCCAAGACCACAACTGATGAGATAAAGGTCTTACTCTGGGCAGATGCCGGCCCAGCATCCAGCTGCAAGAGCACTGGGAAGGGCTCAATGGCTGACAGCCACCCTTCCTCACTAGCCCACCCAGTCTCCTCTGTCTCTGTTAGGTTGGATACCCACTCCAATGACTCCTCCAGTGAGTGGTCTGGGCAGCCTGTCGTGTGTGCCTTCTAATCATTCAGGGATGGCTGTGTACCCAAGTTGTATACCATACGGGATTTTGTTGCGGTTGTCAGTGTGAGACTGGGTCCTCCTGTAGAAGCCTGGCTAACCTAGAACTCACCACAGTGTCCCCCTTCCTCAGCCTCCCTGGTGCTGGGATTACAAGAGTGCATCACCATACCCAGTTCTTACCACAAGATCTTGATGGAGAAAGGACATTCCGAGTGTAGACTTGGGGCTCATACTCATGGTGCCTGTGAGGCCTTAGAAACTCACACACCTGGCTGAGCTGGTACCCGGAAACTGGGAGGAGGCTAAAGTCTTTCATAGGAAGATGCCTCTTTGCTCACCACAAGTCAGTCCCTACTTTCCTAGACAAAAGCATCAGAACACAGCCTTTAGCCAGGCTAGATTTGAATACAGGTTCTTGGAGACACAGGTTCCACGGTTTCACACCTCTGCCAGCCTTAGGCTCAATACTGCCTACACACCCAATATATCCTCATTCCTGGTTCAGTGGTGCAGAGGTCAGTAGACTTCACCTCTCTTTGCAGTACACCAGGGCCAGTGACAGAGCACAGTCAGCCCTCCAGCTGAGCGTTAGCAGCCGCCATCCAACTGTACTGCTCACCCTTTACCTGGTAACTCCAACCCCACTAGTCTGCAGGTCATGGTCCCTCTGGCCGGCCTATGCCTTTAGCCTGAGGGCAGGTCTGTCCAAGGGAAAAACAAAACAATACCCCATCAAAGATAACCTCTGAACCAGCAGAAGTCAGCTCCCCAGGAACAGGGTGGGGACGTTTAGGGATTCTCCCCTGCAGCTGATGGGTTTCCCTTCTTGTCAGGCCGGAAGGCACAGGGTGTGGGGAGGGTGTGATACTGGTTTCCAGTGCCACCCAGCTCAAGATCCTAATCAGAGTCCCGTGAGGAGCAGCTGATAATAGGGCTGGTCTTCCGGTGGCTGGGGGCAGGGGCAGGAAGGGGCCAGACTATTCCAAAGCTCTAATGAGGCCACCACCCTGCCTTCCGGAGATTAATCACAAACAGAGATCATAGATAGATGAGCCCATGATGGTGCACACGAGAAACAAAGTAAAGGGATGTGCTCAGAGCTCTGTGACAGGGGGACCACCTGTCACAACACAGAAATATAAAATTATATGCAGGGCATGATCCTGGCAGTGTAGAGCCAACTTTAAAAGTAGAGGTGGTAATGACGTTTGCTTCCTGAGTGGGAGATTCTGGCTACCTAAAGCTTTTCTATTTTTCTTTCATCTTTACTAATAAGAAGAGAGAGAGAAAAAAAAAATCTAAATGCTACACAGAACCTGGGTTGGGGGGACGAATGGTGAGAAGGGGGCGGGCTCATGCCCTTGGCTTACCAAGGGACAAAGGGGTCTGTGTGTGTCTGGGTGGGCAGGGGAAGAAAGCTGTCTACGAGTCCTGGTGCGGCCTTGAGACTGGATGGGGAGATGGCGCAGAGCTGGGGGAGGGCAGCTGGAGAGCTTGCTATGGGAGCTCCCTCCCTGGAAGGAGCCTCCCCCGCCCCCATGATGAGAATAGAACAGGCTAGGTTGAATGATGAGATCAAGGATGTGCAACCCAAAGCTGTGTCACTGATCAACGGCCTGGACCCTGGTGGAGCCCAGAGGGGGCAGAGGAAGTAGATGACAGGGGTAGGTTTGTGTGTTTGTTTGGTTGCTTTGTTTTTCGAGACAGAGTTTCTCTGTGTAGCCTTAGCTGTCCTGGACTTGCTTTGTAGAACAGGCTGGCCTCGAACTCACAGCCATCCACCTGCCTGTCTCCTGAGTGCTGGGATTAAAGGCATGTACCACCACGCCCGGCTAAAGTTCTTTTTCTTTTGTTCCTTTTCTGTACATTGGTATTTTGCCTGGATTTCTGACAGATTGCATCCACTGAAACTAGGGTCACAGATACTTGTGAGGAGCCATGTGGACACTGGGAATCGAACTCGGGTTCTCTGGTTCTCTGCTAGAACAAGCGACGTTCGTAACCACTGAGCCATCTCCCCAGCCAGGGGTAGGCTTAGAGGGAGACATTCCTGGAGGCCTTAGAGTGAAGTCGGGGTCGGATGGAGGTACTGCTGTACACCCATGGAGGCAGAGGAAGGGTTTCTCATAACACTGGGCCACATGACTGCCTGAGAGAGGTGGTCTGCCCTTCGCTGTAAGGAGCCAGCCAGCTTCCCAGCGTAACAGCAGAGCAATGTGTTAGCTGGGAGGGCTGGAGGCGGGGACAGTGTCAGGGAGGCTCTGGAGTCCACAGGAAGGAGCATGGATGGGGTCAGAGGAGAGCCCAAGCTTCAGGAGATGGAGAGGCAGCCAGGATCGGAAAGAAAATGCCAGCCGGACTGGGCACACTAGAGGGTGGCTGCATTTCAAATGATCTTCTAAAGCAAAGTCTGAATGTGGTGCCTAGGGGCCTTTGGGTATTAATTTTTGGCTCAGTTCAGTGACTGAAGGTTGGGGAAAGGGTACGCCTGGCACCCCAGGAGGTAAAATGCTGCTCTGGAGCCACGAGACCTTTAGAAGGCAAATCTAGCTCATCATGTGGCCTACAGCCCTGCCTGGCCCCCCCCCCACACTCTCTGGGCCTCAGTTTCCCCTAGAGAGGTAAGGTGACGGCCCTCCTATTATCCGGGGCTCTGCTAATAAAAATGATTGTAAAACTCTTTTCAAATAGTGCTGCTGCCTCACAAGGGAGGCGATTCTTTCCCACAGAGAGGGTTCAGTTCCCGCAGTGATCTGCTTGGAACCTCTCTGCCCTTCAAAAGAGGGGCTCTTCTGTTCCCTTGTGATCCGGGTGAATGCCATGTCCCTGGGATAGCAGTGGGCCGGGCCCTGTGCCCACCGCTGGCAGCCGCCTGCACACAGCACAACGGAAACTTTGTGTGCCTGGTGTGTGAACTGCCAAGTGCAGGGTGGGGGCGGGGGGCGGGTAGGGGTGGGGAATATCCTTTGACAGCGGAGGAAACTGAGGCATGGAGAGGAAGCCAACAGAAACTAGGACTGTAGCTCCTTATCTTGAAAAATGGTGCTAAGAACTACTATTTAAGAAGAGCTGCATGGCCTACGTAGTATTAATGATAGTGTCATGGTTTGATTTGAAATGTCCTCACTCCAGGCATATAAACCAGTCACCTCACATCCCCACTGCCAAAGGCATAAGCCATTCCCCTCAGTGCGCTTTTCTCCACCATGACGGTCTATATGCTCTCAAACTGTGAGACAGAACAACAAAACCCCTCTTATAAGTTACTTTTTGATATGTATTTGGTCCTAGCAACAAGGGCGGGGGGGGGGAGCCCACACAGATGGCAACACCCAGGTACCCAACCCAAGCACTCAGTGTGTGGGTCACTTCACATGTGTAACCTTTTAAGACTTATGTCTATTCCTGACAAAGACACACTAGGATGGAGGCCATCAACTTCCCCCAGTTTGGCAGGATGGTAAATCCCAAAGATGTTCACTCGTTACCGTTCAAACTGTGGGTTTGAACAACGGCAAAAGGGCCTCTGCAGATGTGAGAGGACTTACAATGGGCATGAGTCCTAGACCCCCTATGTGGCTCAGATCTCATCACACAAGTCCTGAGAAACCAGAGCCTTTGCCTGCTTTGCCTGCTACAGTCAGAGGGACGGCAGCTGGCGGTGTGTGTGTGTGTGTGTGTGTGTGTGTGTGTGTGTGTGTGTGTGTGTGTGTCCAGTTCTGGCTGATTTGGGAGGAGATGGATGGATGAGACTATGGCTATATACACAGACAGACAGCCTATAGAAGCCAGCATGGACAATGAACAGTCTCCTGGACCATCTAGAAGAATACTCTCTACAGATACCTTGATTTTCATCTTATTCCTTTTTCAATGCTGGGGATGGAACCTGAGGCAAGCGCTATACCAGTATCTGATTTTAATCAGTGGATACCCTTTGAGCTTCTGATATGCCATTTAGGTTCTCTTTTATACCAGCAGGGAGAGCATTCAGCCTCTCCCTTATAGGTGAGGCTGAGGAGAGCAAGAGAGGTCCAAGCAGAACTGCTAGGGGCGGTGGGGGCTCCCTTGTGCCAGCCCTCTCACAGCGGGGACTGCCCCTCACAGAATGCCAGACCCTGCACTGAAGCCGAGGCAGTTATGGCACTGGAAACAGTCAGGTCCCCTTGAGACTTAACATCTGCCAGCAAAGCCTGTCTCCTGGTACAGCTCCTGCTCTTCGTGGTCACAGTATCTGCCTCCCACAGCTCTTCAAACACCACCTCATCCCACCCTCAAAACAGTCCACTGAGATAGGAACTGGTGCCCTCATGTGGTGGGGGGGGGGGCGGACTGAGGCTCCGAGAAACATGGTCTCAGATAGAGAGTCCCCAGATGGCCATGTCAGATGACAGTGGACCTCTAAACTCTGGGTTTTTTCTATACTGCAGGCATGGAGGGGTCCTGCAGTACGTGGAGAAGAGATTTAGGGTACCACCACCCCATGAATGTAAGAGGGGTCTCAGGTAGTTGTCCTCTGGCCCAGGTCCAGCAACTTTCCCCAGGCTGGACTACACTACAGAAAAGCATGTTGGGTTTTGACAACCCATAACCGGATACTCTCTTTGTCATCCAACCTGGATTCCCCCGTTCCCCACACCCCCACATCCCCCGTCCCCATGCAGAGGCTCTCTGAATGTCTTGGTTGTGAGGAAAAGCCTGTCCTGCTGCTGAGGGTGCATAGGGGGAGGACCACTAGGGCTCACACTGCAGGCTTGGTAAGCTTGTGTGTGCACCCTCTGTCAGACTCTTTTGTTTGCTTGTTTGTTTGTTTTTCGAGACAGGGTTTCTCTGTGTAGTCTTGGTTGTCCTGGCCTCGCTTTGTAGACAAGACTGGCCTCGAACTCACAGATATTGATGCCTCTGCCTCCCAAGTGCTGGGAATAAAGGCATGCACCACCCCACCCCATGGTTCTCCCTAAGGGTTTCACTAACAAGAACAAGACCGCTTAATCAGGGCCCCAGCCACCCTGAGATCTCACTACCGCCTAGCTCCCTCACAGGACCTTGCTGTCCTGGCCCTCACCTCACCCTGAGTGCTGTTAGCCTCACTTTTTAAAAGAGGAAAGTGATGCTCAGGTAGACTTTGAGCCCCTTTCACCATCATCCAGGACTTGGACCAAAGTGCTGACCTCCTTTCCACTGCTTCGGAGATAATGACAAACTAGAGGCAGAACCTGTGTGCCCCACCCCTCGGCCCCCCAGCATCTGCTCACCTCCTTTGCTCCCAGGCCAGGAAACGTAAATATAAAACATGCTGGGAACCCCATCCCAGCTGAAACAGAAACAGAAAGGCACCTTCTGCTTCCACACTTTCCCCAAATGACCTCTGTTTGTCAGCTCACACCCTCAGCTATACTCAGAGGAATCTGGGAATTCTGAGAGTGCGCCCCGTCTGGAGCTCTCCAGTCCTACCTACCTGAGAGGAAGCTGTGTCCCAGGCCAGGGACCGCTTCCCAGCCACACCTGGCCGGCTAACTCCATACAGGCCAGGCCTCAGGCCTTAGGCAGCCCAGCTCCAAGGAGTGGCTGTGCCGGGGGAGTGAATCATGAGGTCTGGAATCCCAAGTCTTCTAGGACTTCACTCCTCCCAGGCAACTCTACATCTGCCCTCCAGATGTGTGCACTTGAGAAACGCCCTCTGTCCACAAGGACCCAAATTCTGGGGGCATGCCCAACTTTAGGGAAACACCTTGAGAACGACCAAGTTACCTTCATGAGCAGGGGGCCACTCAAGGGTCCTCAAATTTCACTGGTTATACTTGGTGGAGGCCAACGTTACGCCAGAACAGTGTTTACTGACTAAGGCGTAACGGGCTGCAGGGGAAATACAGCTTCTACCTGCAGCAGACAATTCCCAATCTGGTGATTAAGACACGGAGATCCTGAGATAAGCAGGGGACACAACCCCAGATCTCAAGTTAACCCATGGCGGAAGAGGCAGGGTGTTGCCTGAGGTGGGTAGATAGGACCATCTCTGTCCTCGGACAGCTTCCAAAGTCTAGAGATAAAGGGTCCATAAGAAGAGCCCAGAAACAAAGAGAAACGAGTTAGTTCTTACATAAAGCCCGCCACATTTGCCAGTTCCATGTATGTTCAGTCCTGGCAGGCCTCTCGTTCACAGTCACAGCTAGTAAGTAGCAGAACCCTGATTGCAAAGTCAGGTGGGGGCCACACCCTGCCTCTGGGTGGCTCCGTGTGTGTGACTGCAGATTTGTCTCTTCCTGTGTTGTCATCCAGACTAGGAGCCACCTTGTCTTCCCACCCACATCCTCTAATATTAAATATCGCTACATCCAGGACAGGCGCCCTGAACATATTCCGCTGCAACCAGACGGTCTGCTAACTCTTTCTGGGTCAAGTCAAGGGAAGGATCTCAGAAAACCTCTCACCTCTCTGCTTGAGGAGCCCTCACAGCACAGAGGCAAGCTGTGGCCCAGGCAGTGCTCTTCAGTGGCCTCTGGGAGGGAGGGAAGGCTCAGGATGAAAGGCCTCACCTTGGCCCCAGACCAGATTCTAGGTAAAGTTGTATAGGATCTCTGGAAAAAGCAATTACTGAGGCACATGATAGGAAAGCCTGTAAGGGTACAGGGGGTGCTGCAGATATACTAAATCCATGCCCCCACCCCGAAGCCCACCGCCTGCTCTGTGGCACCTAGGATAGCATAGCAGCTTGGCTTGTCCATCACTGCGTCAGAGCCCTGGGAGATCCAGCTTATGGCACAGATCCACAGACTCCAGGGTGCTTTGCAGCTTCTCCATTCCCAAGAAGAGGGTCTACAGAGAGGGACGGAAAAATGCAGCCACATGGACAGAGGTATGAGTTTATAGAGCAGCAGTTTCTCTCTATGGGGACAGTAGCTTTAGACTTGAAGGAATAGGTGGCAGGATCTCCCTAAATCATCCAGGTGTGCTATGTATGGCCAAGGGCTCTGGCAGCAAACCAGGGACCTACGCTTATCCCAGTTCCTCCTGTACATTCTCCAAATTGTCCCACATGCAAGAGTCCTATTGGTCATTAGCCAAGGAATCCAAGGCTGCCAGTGATGATTTGGAGTGGGTCATGTCCGTCTATAATCATCAAGTTAGCACAGACACACAGGAGGGTTGTACTGATAGGAGAGGGAAAGCTGGCTCTGAGTTCGAGTCCCAGGAACTGTAAAAAAAGATTCCAGAAACAGCCAGGCTAAAAAACATTGATTTTTTGCTTTTGTTAGCCAACACCATCTTAGCCTGTTTAAAATCGCCCAACATGCCTAATGGTCTCTATGCCCAGAAGAAAGCAAGAAGCTTAGGATTTGGAGGTGGGGGTGGGTGGGCGAGGGCAGTTTGTAGTAGTTAGAACCCAAGCCAAGAATCAGAATCTTAAACACCACTGAAGGGGGCAAATCCAGCTCTGCTCTCAAGACCATTAAAGTCCTCTGCTCAGCTCACTCACCCTGCCTAGTTTTCCCATACAGTGCAGGGCTGCCCCACCCAAGGCTCCCACATCCAGTCTTCCGTCTAGTGTAGAGTTGAGTGGGTAAGCCTGGCTGCTTTTCCCAGCCCAAATGACGCAGGGGCCAGCTGGCTGCTGCAGAGGAGGGCGTGGGAATCCTGTGGGTTGTGCTGGGCAACTGTGCCCTCTTGTGGCAGCCACAGAATGATGCAAAGACACCCAGACAAAGGATGAACCAGATTTCCCAGCTCCCTTTCCCAGAACCTCTTCCTGAGGCCTTTACGATACAGCTAGCACCAGATGACTTAGACACTACTCAAAAGGAAGTGGAGGAACATGGTACAGTCCTTGCCAGCTTCTAAACCAAATCTAGCTAGGAGAGAGGAGGGCGGTGGTTCCACAGTCCAGCCACACCTTCTGTGAACGCCCTCAATCTGTCTCTCAGAACTCCTTATAGACTCTTCTGTCTGAGAAGCTAACTCCACCAGAGGAAAATCCTAAGCCTCCCTCCCCATACAGTGGCTTAAAAGCCACAGCGTGGGCTTCTTTGAGGGCGAGGACCTGCTTCTAGTCACTCCAAAGGGGACTGCAAGCATCCCCTAAAGGCAGGAAGCGTGCATTGACTGAGAACCCATTTCATACCAGGCCATTTGCAGCCACCGGCTCTCAGCAGGCCCGAAGAGGCCATAGTCAATCCCTGGTTTACAGAGCGGGATGCCGGGCCTCAGTAGGTCAATGTCTGGTCTGTGAGCTACCATTAGTCAATAACCTCCAGCTTCCACAGGCCTGGTGCTAAGCTTAGTGTCTTATACATGCAATCTTATTCGGTGCCCATGATCTAGGCTGCCCAGTGAGCTTGGTTAGAGTTAGCCCCACGTTACAGATGAAGGTTCAGAGACAGGAAGGGGAGCATGGTAGACACAAAGTCACAAACACAAAAGCCAGACACACACACCTACAGTTGTCAGAAGCAGAGACACACACTTCTATTTCATCCTCATTCTGACGCTGGCCTTTATGCTCTCATTACTTCATTTTTTATTTTTATGTGCAATACTTGAGTATATGCCACATGTATGGGAGGGTGCGGGACCCCCTAGAGCTGGAGTTACAGGCAGTTGTGAGCCATCTAATGTGAGTGCTGGGAGCCAAACAAGGACCCTAACCCTAACCCTAACCCCCTAACCCTAACCCTAACCCTAACCCTAACTATCAGAGACTATCAGAGACACCTAACCACTAAGCCATCCATCCAGGCCCCTTTACTGGTGACAGTTGCTTTGTTTTTCATTTGCTTATCTTTGGATGCCCAGATTGCCTCCTTCCTGCCCTTCCGAGTGCCTCACACCGTGGCACGGCATGGCACGGAGCGGCACAGAGACAGTGTCTCAGGTACCACCCGGCACAGCACAGAGACAGCATCTATTCTGCAGCCACTGGGGTGTCCTTTTGTCCTTCTACAGACACCATAGAAGTGACCTCAGTGCCTCCTTCCTTCTCGTCATCTCTTCATTTCTACTGCAGCAAAGTCATGCCTGCCTTTTGTTGGAGCGATTACAGTAAATGGGCTGGATCCCAGCCAGTGGTTTCCTGGGCAAAAATGGCCTACTCTTCCCTGTGTAAGTGGTGTGAGCGAGCAGACCTCAGCGACCCCATGTGAAAACTGGGACGATGAAAAGATATCTGCTGGCAGATGATCACCAGCGGAAGAAAAGTGCTCAGGGACAAAGAAGGTGGAGTTAGCGTAGTGGAGGTGGCTAGGTGATTTCTGTCCTTATTTCCCTGTGAAGTGGACTCTGGGGACCTCTGTGGCCACAGCACAACTCCTTAAGTGGTCTCCCCGTGGAGGGTAGACAACCTGAGAGCGAGGCATAACGATCTCCAAACGTTACCCCTGTGTTTGGGCACACGGTCGCTGGGATATGTCCGATCACTGCTCTACGAGCTCCGCTAAGGGACGCTGGCTAAGCACGTATGCCAAGCTTTTGTTTTTCTTCCCAAACCGCTATGCACCATTTTATAAAACAGGAAGCAGGGCTGAAATTTGCCCAGGCTCCTCAGAGGCCCTGGGATCCTGCCTGGAGTCTAATCACAAACCACCCTGGCTTGAAGGATGGGGTTAGAAGTGCTGCATTTCAACATCGCGGTTGGTGCCGTGGGAATGCAAAGGAATCTGAACTTGATACTGGGGCTGACTTTCTAAGGCTTTCTTACAGATACAGCAACCCATCTGCATCTCAGCCACTGAGGGGGCCTGCGGTCTGGAATGGTCAGTCACAAAAGGCTGGAGAGCCAGGAGCCAGGGGCCAAGGGTCACTGGATGACTCAGATGCCCTCTGCACTAGGAATAAACCTGGGCTCTCAGCTGGGATGACTGCATTATAGAACCGTGCATCGGGCCTCTGGTTCTTCTGAAGAGACAAGATGCTTTGCCAGAGCTTCTTGATAGCTGGCCTTTGAGCGTGGTCACCTCATTTCCCATGTTTTCTACACAGACAATGGAGGACACCCTCTCTTCTAGCCAGGCAGGGGCAGAAGGCCCCTGAGATCCATCCAGGGTCTGTGGAGGGATAAACTCCCAGTTTCAGCACAAGCGAGGGCCAGGGGAAAGGAGAGAGCCTAGTTACCACTGCTCAATCACTTCCACCAGCTCATCTCTACACTTACCTCCCCACCAGGAAGCCTCCAGCTTCCTTCCCTGGCCTTGCTTGCGTTCTGACAAGCCCAGGAAGAGAAGCCATCTCCCAGGGGCTCTCCTGCCTCTCCTCCAGTCGTTACCTTCTCCTGTCCTCCAGGACCCTGCCTGAGCTGTCTCTACTGCAATTAGCACACCTGGAGTATGCTCACCGGCTTCTTACCATCCAGTCTTATGAAGAGTGCCCCCACACCTACCCCCCGCCCACTGCTTGCTATGAACATCTACCTAATTCTAAAATGACAAATGTTTGGTGAAAAAAAAAATGAATGAATGCAGCGTTTACAAATCTCTCTTGGCCCTGATCTCCTAAATCTCTAGCCTACACTCCACACAAGGGTCTCCCCCCGCCCCCTCCCTGACCATTCTCATGAGGTTCTTGAATGGCAGGCCACAGGCAGGGTCACATGCCAGTGCCAGAAGCTGACATCAAATCCTTCCATACACTGATAAACTGGCCCCATCACACCTTTCCTGCGGGCGCTCCTCCCTCCCCAAGAACTCTGCAGCGGGCAGGCGGTGGCAGGAGGGGCAGAGGAAAGACGGTCCACTTGGCTTTTCTATTTCCTGACCTCTCTTCCGGAAACACCTTTTTCCTCCCCATTAGACCTCTGCGCTTCCTGCACAGGAAGCAAGCCTTTAGATGTGGGGTGCTATTTATAGTGTGGTTTCCCTGCCTTGTGGACCTCCATGAGGAAGGGGCCATGACACAGGGCTTGGGATGGAGGACATCGGGGCTTTCCGTGATCCTTGCCATCAGGAGGAGAAACCAGAGACCACAAATGAGCATTGGAACCTACTGGATGCTTCAAAGAGTCTCCTGGACTCCAAACGGGGTTTCCTTGCTGACGTCTACATCTGCAGGGGCCCCACAGCTATTCTAGTGCCGTGGACCCCTAGCCTCAGAGGGAGAGTCCCTGAGTGTGTGGAGGGAGGATCTGAAGTCTATTTTGTAAGGAAGAGACCCACAAAGATTTATTTGATTTCAGTCAGATAGGACACTTCCATCATGTTCCAGGCTAAAATTCCTTGACACTTGCCTAACACATCACACCTGTAAAGGATTACCCCAGCGATGGCATCTTTTGGGTTGGTCTAAATGTGTGACCAAGTAAAGACAGTTGAGCTCCAGGTTTCTCAAAGAGTGTGCTTTTATATGAAGTACAGTCACTACAGGTATAATTAATTAAAAGGATATCATGATTGTGACCCAATGTGACTTATATACTACCAAGAGGGCGATTTGCACACAGGCTTGGAGAGTGAGAAGATGATATGAGGACCAGCGGGAGGCCATGGACACAGAGTCATGGAGAAGGAGGCTGGAATGATGGATCTACAGACCAAGGGAGGCCAGGTGCTGGCAAACACTGGAAGCTAGAAGATTCTTCACTGTGGGTGTCATGGAAGGTGACCTTACTAGTATCTTGTAAGGATTTATTTTTATTTTATGTGTATGGGTGTTTTGCCTGTATAGTTGTCTGTGTGCTGTGTTGGTGCCTGGTGCCCACAAAAGCCAGAAGAGGATGTTGAATACCGTGGGACAGGAGTTACAGTTGTGAGGCACCATGTAGGTTTTGGAAACTGAACTTGGGTCCTCTGGAAGAGCAGTCAATGCTCTTAACACTGACCCATCTCTCCAGCCCTTGCCCTACTGGATGATGGCTTTTTGGCCTTTCAGTTGCTAAAACTTAAACAATGAATTTCTGGGACTTGAGGATCTTGCTGTTGTTTAATTATCTGAGACAAATTTTATGCACTCTCTAGGTAGATGAGGATGGCCTGCAAACTCACAGAGATCTGCCTGCCTCTGCTGTCAAGCACCGCTGGGCTGGAGAGACGTATATGTAAATAAACATTTTAAAAATCAAGAATATTTAGTTGTTACGTTATGTCTCTGAGTGTTTTCCTGTATATATGTATGTGCACCACCTGCCTGCACGGAGACCAGAGAAGGCACTGGATCCCCCGGGATTGGAGTTACAGGTGACTGTGAGCCACCATGTGGGTCCTGGGGACTAAACCCAGGTCCGTAGCAAGCACAGCCAAGCCATCCATCTTTCCGGCCCCAGTGAGACATGATTTTTCTATGTAGTCCAGGCTGGCCTCCAACTCTATCCTCCTGCCTCGGCCTCCCCATGTTGGAATGGCCGGCGTCACCATATGAGTTTCTTGGCGTCACCATGATGAGTCTCTGTCACCCAGCTGACTTTGTTATTGCTGTCACAAGAAACTGATATGTGATGCTTGCTTGAGGGAGGAGGGGCTCTGGACCAAAGGGGGGCTTAAATGAGTTGCACTGAAAGGTGCAAGAGGGTCCCACTGGTCTCCTATCCAGTGATCTTGTGATCTTCTTTTTTTTTTTTTTTTTTTTTGGTTTTTTGAGACAGGGTTTCTCTGTGTAGCCTTGGCTGTCCTAGACTCGCTTTGTAGACCAGGCTGGCCTCGAACTCACAATGATCCGCCTGCCTCTGCCTCCCGAGTGCTGGGATTAAAGGCGTGCGCAACCACGCCCAGCTCCAGTGATCTTCTTAAACTGCTCCCACCCTTGACTCTCCAGCAATTGCATCCTGCCGCCCCCTCCCCCCTTACTCCCTCCCCCCTCCCCACACACACTCCAGCAACAACTCCACCCCACTGGGCTTTCCTATGTGAAACCTCACCCACCCTTCCTCCCCCAGCGGGGCTACCCAAGCTCAGACCTTCCATAGCAGGAGTGGGACAGGTAGGTTTGTTGGCCCAACTCCCCTCTAATAGACCATTAGTCCATCAACATACCTTTATCAAATGCCCTCCACGTATCAGATTCCATGCTGAGTGCTGACTTCCCAACCGAACACAGTGAACACAGTCTATGTAACCACTTCCTGGGACAATATCCCTGTTTATTCCCACCTCCGGTCTCCGGGAGTCTCCACCCCCTCCCCAAGGTCCGAGTCTCCACCCCCTCCCCACTGCCAACAGGATGTTGTCCTTTGTTCTTCACAGGCAGGAACACACACTCCTGCCTGGTGACACGTGCCAGCTCAATACAGGCCAGTGAGCAGCACTCTATCTTATGGAGAAAACAGGGCTCCTCCACCAAGAATCTGCATGTCCGTGGGGGAAGGTGGCTACAGTCCATGAGAGAAAGGAAGGTCACCATAGGAAGGGAAGATGGCCTACCAAGGTCACCATGAAAACTTCTAGGATTCCTCTAAGGACTACCTGCATAGCTTTTCTTTTCTTTTATTTTTCCTTTCCTCCCTTTAAGTCAGGGTCTCACTGGGTTGCTAAGGCTGGCCTCAAGCTGACATTGGAGGCCAGGCTTGCCTGGAATTTGTGACTCCCCTGACTTCAGCCTCCCAAGGACAAAGGTCATGCCCATCTTCCTACCAGTGTATCTTAAGTCTCAGAATCCTGACAGATACCACAGTTGCCCGGTGGCATAATCAAAGCACTTATAAATAAACTGTGGCTTTCATATCAGAAATGAAGAGAAGCACAGGTACTGAGTGTGATGGCTCATGTTGGCAATCCCAGCATGCAGGAAGCTAAGGCAGGAGGATTGCTATGAGTTTGAGGCAAGACTGGATTTTATACTGTGAGACCGTCTTAGAAATAATACATGCTAAACCATACAATTCAATATCGAGTCTGTAAAACTTGGCTGAACTGAAAAAAAAATAGCCTTTACCTATAAGCAAATGATATTCAACTAAGAAGTCAGACTGAAATTAGAACATATCACACTATCCATTCCTATGAAATTCATTAATAGACAAAACTAATTTATGACAATACAAATCAGCACAGTGACACAGTGACACAGCTGGGAGGGTGGCGCCCCTACTGATGATAGGGACAGGAGAGAAAATAGCTCTTGGAACTGTTCTGTGTCTGATGAGGCTCTGAGATATGAGAGTATGTATACATTTGTCAAAAAAATACATCAAAGCAGACACTCAAGATCTGCACACATCATTGTTGGCAAATTATATCTTGATTAAAATTAAGATCAAATAGAACAAAGAAGAGAGAGGGCCCTCCCTTCTTATTTGTACGGAAGTCAAGCTGGAAACGCTGGGTTTGGGGAAGGCTGCTGGGAACTGAGGGCTCCCATTTCCTTCTGTGAGTCCTGCAAGTCCTGTGAAGGACCCTGTTCAGGTGGAAGAAACCAGAGCAGCAGCGGCCTTGGCCCACGGACTAACGCTGACTCTTTCTAGTTTTTTTAAGGCAGACCTCTGCCTCAGAGGCGTCCAGACAAAGTACTCCAGGATGTCCTATTGTTATGGAGATGACCCCCATCTGTCCTTTGGCCCACAAGCCTGGAGTTCAACGGGTCAAATCTCCCACCTTCCCACATCCTTTGCCTCAGCCACAGCTGTGACTCCACCTCCTGAAGCCAGTGTTATGTGTAATACCTGACACACAGACTGGATCAGATAATGGGCCAGCCTCACCAAACAAAACCACAGGCTGCACACACACACAGACACACACACACACACACACACACACACACACACACACACACACACA
>OU015747.1:92198984-92227471 GCA_907169655.1 Acomys percivali
TGTGTGTGTGTGTGTGTGTGTGTGTGTGTGTGTGTGTGTGTGTTGAGACAGGGTTTGGTACTCATTATGTAGTCCAGGTTGGCCAGTTTTCACCGTCTGTGGGAAGGGGGATGTTTGTCCTGCCCAGTTCATGGGGCTGTGACAATTGAATGAATTGGCTCTGGGGTAGGAAGTCACCTGCCATGGATCATATACTAGAGAGAGCAGTGAAGGCCTGAGGAAGGGCAGTGTTAGTAAGGACAGTGACGCCCAAGAAAGTGCTTGTCAGGAGTATGACCTTCCTGCAGCTGCTCCACGCAGCTTAGGGCCTGGACCCAAAGACACCTTCAGGGCCCACACCTGTACCCTCTCCCCAACCCTGCTCCCAGGATAGAAGGCCAGAGCCAGGGAGCTTTGCAGATGTCAGCAGAAGAAAATGTTACATGCTCTAGATTACAAAAACAAATTATAAAGTTGGCATTAATCAAGATTTCATTATGCATCTGTAAAGTGTCACACGTGTCAACGGCATCCACATTTAAGTTGACCTCTCACAGAGTTTCATTTTATTTGAAAATAACCTTTAAGCAAAACAATTTTCTCATTTTTTAAAATATTTTTTTTTGCTTATGTTCAGAGTTTCTAAAGCAATTTTAAACAAATAGTTAAAGAAATAATAAATGAAATGTTGATATTCAAGTATTTTTACAAGTGCAAAAATCCTTCGAGTCCCTACCCAGATCTAGCCAATGGACAGGACATTCTCTACAGTTGAGTGGAGAGTGGGGTCTGACTTTCACAGGAAGTCTGATGCCCCATATTTGACCACATCCCCTGGATGGGGAGACCTGGTGGCACTCAGAGGAAGGACAGCAGGCTACCAAGAAGAGACTTGATACCCTATGAGCATATACAGGGGGAGGAAGTCCCCCCCTCAGTCACAGTCATAGGGGAGGGGAGTAAGGGGGAAATGGGAGGGAGGGAGGAATGGGAGGATACAAGGAATGGGATAACCATTGATATGTAATATGAATAAATTAATAAAAAACATTTTAAAAATCCTTTGAGGGGTTAGAGAGATGGTTCAGTAGTTAAGAGTACTGCTTGCTCTTCCAAAAGACCCGGTTCAATTCCCAGCACCCACATGGCAGCTCACAACTGTCTGTAACTCCGAGATCTGACACCCTCACACCAATGCATATAAATTAAAAAAAAAAAAATCATTTGAGTATTTTACATCTAAACCCTCATGTCAGGTGGACTGTGGACCTTGAATGTCCTGTTGAGTATGTTATGCCTGGGTATTTCTGAGTAGTTGCCCCTGGGCACCCAGGGTTTAAGGGCGCCCTCTCTGGCCCAGCTCAGTATTGCAGTGAAGGGTCTCTAGGCCAGGCCTGTGTCCCCTTCTCCTTTCTGCCCTTTGAAATCAGAACTGAACTCAAAGTGTCACAGCTGTCACACCTATGATGAGAGATTCTCATCAGAACATATTTTTCAAAAGCAAGCAAGAGTTTCCCGCCCAAGTTCTCCTAACCCTGCACTGTTACCTACGTAGCTTTCTCTCCTTAGCTCTTCGGCTGCCTGCTTGCCTGAACTTTCGATGGTATACAAATCCTTCTGGTGCTCCCTTGTGTTGCCCCTATGCAGTGCCTATCATTCCCAGTCAAAAAGAATGAAAACAGATGTTTACACTAAAGCTGACCTAGTGCGACCAGGCATCCCATCAGACCTAGGGGTGAGGCTAGTGCATGCCTCCTAGCCTTTCACAACTGCATTATCATCTTCTGTACTTCCTGGCATGCAGCATGGATGGTAATAACGGCTCCTACTCATTGGGCAACTTAGGTGACTCTCTGCACTGTGATTTCTTTACCAGTAAAATGGAGTGAATACTAGCAACTATCTTGCTTAGTTATTGTAAAGATTGAATTGAGTGGTATAAATTAACACATTTCTCAGCTAGGCATGTCTATAGCCTCAGCTACCCAAGAGGCTGAAGTAGGAGGGTCACTTGAGGCCACGTGTTCAAGGCCATCCTAGGCTATATATAGTAAGAAACTATCTCAGCCGGGCGTGGTGGCACACATCATTAATTCCAGCACTCGGGAGGCAGAGGCAGGTCGTGAGTTCTCGCTGTGAGTTTGAGGCCAGCCTGGTCTACAAAGCGAATCTAGGACAGCCAAGGCTACACAGAGAAACCTTGTCCCAAAAATAAATAAATAAATAAATAAATAAATAAATAAATAAATAAATGAATATTTAAAATTAAGAAACTATCTCAATCAATAAAGTGCACTTCATCTAAATTATCATGATCCTAATTGAAAAGACCCTGGTGAGCCCGGCTTGGTGGCTCATACCTTTAATCCCAGCACTCGGGAGGCAGAGACAAGTGGACTGCTGTGAGTTTGTGGCCAGCCTGGTCTAAGACAGCCAAGGCTACACAGTGAAACCCTGTCTAGAAAAACAAACAAGAAAAAAAGAAAGAAAGAAAGAAAGAAAGAAAGAAAGAAAGAAAGAAAGAAAGAAAGAAAGAAAAAGACCCTGGCCCTCCTTCCAGGAGATAAAACTTCAATTCAGGCAGCAAGTAGATTAAGAAAACATGCACAGGGGCTGGAGAGATGGCTCAGAGGTTAAGAGCACTGGCTGCTCTTCCAGAGGTCCTGAGTTCAACTCCCAGCAACCACATGGTGGCTTAAAGCCATCTGTAATGAGATCTGGTGCCCTCTTCTGGCATGCAGGCAAACACGCAGGCAGAATACTATATAAATAATAGATAAATTAATCTTTAAAAAAAAGAAAGAAAGAAAGAAAGAGAGAAAAAAAGAAAACATGCACTTGGAGAACAACGCATGAACTTGAGTATGGCTCTAACTAATTCTGTTATATCTAGTTTTATTGAGCACAATTAAGGTACAGTGGGCATGAAAGAGAATGTCTCCATTCTCAGGAAACACAGCTAAGTATTTAGGGATTGGGAGCTATGATGTCGGCAGTTGTTTTCAAGTGGCTCTGTATATATTTTTAAACGGTGAGTACTATCTATATATACACATATATATGCTATATAATATATATATATGTATATATAATATATACAGTCTGTCCCTAGGAGGCGCCCCCCCTCTTCCCTTTATAAGAAAGAGTAAGCAGGTATAGGTTGCAAAGTGTTAGAACAGCAATTAGATGCTCACAGTAGTCCCCTTCTCTGCTGGTTTGAAAGGCTTCTAACAAAACCTTGATGTGGAAATTCGTACAGCAGAGCACACTGATTGTTTTCTAGTCCCCTTCCCTGGCATCCTGAGGACACGGCCTCCACTCAGAACAGGGGTGAGCTTCACACCTGCCCTCTTAAATCTCCTTAGTAAAGCTCACAGTGCCCACGAGGATGTGCAGGGCTCAGGAGTCTGGCAGCCAATGGGAAGCCCATGGGAGCATCCAGGTCTCCCATACAGTCAAGCCCATCCTTTGGGGAAGGAAAGCCAGGCGAAGAACCACCCAAGGAGAGACAGGGAGGCAGCTGCCGAGTTATGGTTCTGGCTGGCCATCCTGGTTGTTTCATCAGCTGCTTCTCCTTTGTTCAAGGCAAGCAAGAAGAGAACAGTTGGCGTCTTGGCACCACCAGGAACCCTGTTACTCCTTTCCAGTCAACTTAATTATCTGCACCAATGAGCTGGGAAAACAGGCACTGGGAATTGACTCTAGCCATAATTTATTGAGGGCTCAGGCTATGCTATGCTTGAAGTCTACTCCTCCCTCATATTAGATAACACCAAAATAAAATGAGCAAGAGATACAGTAAGACTTTTGTTGCTTTATGCCCTCTTTTATCCCTTCTCGGGGAGCCTAGTTCTCAGGTTTTTTTCAATCGACAAATGGGGGAGGGAACAAAAAAACCCCCTGCTTTGCCAATGAAGGAGTCACCTGTACCAGGAAGCTCATAAGTGAGTTGCTGCTTTTCTGGACACAAGTGGAGGAAAACTGACATTTGTCCCAAGGGTGCCAAGTAGAATTGAGGACAGGAGGAGGAGGAGGAGGAGGAGAAGGAGGAGGAGGAAGAGCCTGGCATTTACTGAACACACCTTTAGCATAGACCCAATTCATGCACTCGCTTTCTAGCTGTTTTCCACAAAGCCGCCACTTTGGGGGGGGGGCATCTTGGTGTGTGTAGGTTGCGATCAGGAGCGAGGGGAATGTCCTATGAGTTAGCTATTTTTGTTCCACTTTTTATGGAGAAGAAATCGAGTCTCTATCAGGTTCTGTAGCCTGCCTAAGATGACACATAGACCCTGGTGCACATGTGGAGGGTGCAATTTCAACTGTCAATATTTGATGGATACTCATATATGCTAGACTTTACACACTAAGTCAAGATATAAAGTGTAACTTCAAGGCTGGCTCAAAATCCTCCTAGCATAGCCTATGTCTTCTTTGGTTGGTTGGTTGGTTGGTTGGGTGTGTGGTTGGGTGGTTGGGTGGTTGGTGGGTAGGTGGGTGGGTGGGTGGGTTGGTTGGTTGGTTGGTTGGTTTTTTGAGACAGAGTTTTTCTGTGTAGACCAGTCTGACCTTGAACTCAGAGATCGCCTGCCTCTGCCTCCTGAGTGCTGAGATTAAAAGCGCTCACCATCACACCTGGCCCTATGGCCCTATATCTTCTCTGAATATCCCCGCCAACACAGGAAGTGATGGTCTGAAAGGCTGAAAGGACGAGAAGAAGACAGGGCCAGAGTAGCTAGTTACAAAAAGTGAAAAGGTGGCATTGTGCCAGTAATTACACTCATCCTGTGTGGCTTAACTTGACTATCCTACACCTAATGTGGGGATGCACATTGACGGTACTCCCTAACATTTTGTGTTTTTCACCAAGGGGTAAAGGTTGCAACCATGACAGACTAATACAAGGAGGAACCCTGAAAGCAAAACTGTCGGGTAGGAAATAAGTTGATTTCGGCAGTGGCGGCATTGTTAGGTGTTCCTTGGCAACAGAGATGTCGCTGGATGAGCACTAGGAGGGAGATTTTTTTTTTTTTTTTTTTTTTTAATGAGGGGTGAGGCTACATAATTAATGCCCTTTCCAGCCTTGAAAGTTTTCATTCTATGGAAGTTGCCAATTACTATGTTTGTAAATAGATTTTAAAATCAGTAAAGGGATGTAAAGTGGGTCAGTATGGTTGGCCAGATGGGTGGGAACTGAGTTACCGGAAGCTGTGACAGGCAAAGGGTCCAGCCAATCAGCTCAGCGGGTTGTGGAGCCAACCTTCACACAGCGGCATAATCACCGAGGGGGATTTTTTTTAAATGCCAGGCACTGAAGCCACAGTCTCATTGGAGCAAAGTCTCTGGGGATGGGCCCAAAAATCAGTAATGTTCAGAAGGTTCCCGGTTTAAGTGACAAGAAGCGCAGGATGACCAACCACAGGCAGACAAAAGGAAGGCCACAGTGGGGCTTTGGAATGGCCACACATTATCATCAGCTCTTGTCTAGCCTGAGCCAGTCATGTCCACACCCGAGGGACACTGGGACATTTTAAGAGACTGAAAGATGAGAAGAAAGGAAGTGTTAACCCCGTAGTACTTAAAGCTTTTACTCCCCTAGTCATTAAGAAGTGTTCACAAATTTATAGAAGTAAAACTATGTTAATTTTGGTTGCCAGAAGATGGGAGGAGGGGAACGAAGGTTTTATCCATTATTAGGTTGTATTTATTTTATTTATGGAATTTTTGAGGCAAGGAGTTGCTGCTACACAGCCCCGACAGGACTCAAACTCCACCTCCTCCTGCATCAGCCTTCTAAGTACTGGGGTTACAGCCTGTGCCGCATGTCCCGCTGGGAGTTAATCTTTAATAGGTAGCTTTAGTTTAGGAGGATTAAAAAGCTTTAGAGATGGCTAGTGCTGATGATTACAAAACAATACGGAGCTTCTAATTCCACTCAACTGTACAGTGATGAGTGGTGTAAAAGCCTGGGTACGGTGGCACAGTCCTGTTATACCCCCCCACCCCCCCCACCCCCCCCACTCCCCCGCGTTTGAGAGGTTGATGCAGGGGGAACCAGATTTTAAGGCCAGTTTGTACCACACGGTGATTCTTTGTCTTTTAAAAAGTGGTTAGGCCAGGCTAGGTGGTGCACGCCTTTAGTCCCAGCACTCAGGAGGCAGAGGCAAGCGGATCTCTGTAAGTCTGAAGTCCAGGATAGCCAGGGCTATAGAGAGAGACTATGTCTCAAAAGAAAAAAAATATTGTTAAATGGGTAAATTTTATGTTACATATATTTTCCCATGGTAAAAAAAGTTGTTTTTAAAAAAAATGTTTCAAGCACAATGATAAAGGGAAATGTAATTGTACCTATCTCATCCAACTCTAGGTACATTCTTTCACCACTGATTTTGGTGACAGAGAAATACAGATTACCGAAAAAGAAAACATCTGCTAGGCATGATGGTGCACTCCTTTAATCCCAGCACTTGGGAGGGAGAGGCAGAGTTCGAGCAGCTTGGTCTACAGAGTGAGTTCCAGAATAGCTAAGGCTACACAGAGAAACCCTGTCTTGAAAAAGAAAGAAAGAAAGAAAAGAAAAGAAAGAAGAAAAGAAAAAGAAAACTTCCAGAGCAATATATCCCAGGAATGCAAGGATGGTTCAATGAAGTTCACCACTTTAACAAAATGAAGGGCCAGGCGTGATGGCGCACGCCTTTAATCCCAGCACTCGGGAGGTGGAGGCAGATGGATTGCTGTAAATTCAAGGCCAGCCTGATCTACAAAGAGTCCAGGACAGCCAAGGCTACACAGAGAGACCCTGGGGGGGGGGGGGATAGAAAAGAAGCCACATGGCATATGCAGAAAAGAGCATTTGCTACAACAACCCAGCATCCTTTCACAATAGAAAAAAATTAGAAATTTTTAAATAGAAGCACATTCTTCCTAGATGATATAGGGCAAACATGAGACACCCACGGCTCACATCATATTTTGATGGTGAAGGACACAAAGCTCTTCCCTAAGATGGAGAACAAGAAGGAAATACCTGCCGTCACCTCAGCTACTTGACAGTGTTCTGAATGTTACAGCCCAAGCAGCCAGGCGAGGAAGAAAAGCACCTACCTGACTCAAAATGGAAGAGGTAAAACTATCCTTATTCATAGCTAGTGTGGCTCTATATGCAGAAAACTCCAAATTCATACACAAAAGCATACCTAGGCAAATTCAACAGGGTGTAAGACCAGCACACAAATATACCAGCAGCGAACAATCCAAAAAAGAAAATTAAGAAACAAATCCATTTAGGAAAGCTTTCAGAGCATCAGAGGACTGGACATCAGAACAGTCTTGTAGTCCTTTGAAGTGGAAACATCTCGTTATTAACAGTCCTCGGTGAGGCATACGCATCGGCACCCTTGATTTTTCATGCACATTAGTGCATCTCATATTAAAATTAAGTAGAGTAAATAGATTTGACGAGGGTGCTAGTCGGGGCTTCACAGGACAGTGCGTCAGAAGCTGAATCAGATCCATTAGCTGTTCGGAGTGCTCTGGGTGCCTCCTTTCTTGTCTTAGGAGTCATAGGAGTCACAGGAAGCTGGGAAGCAAAATCCCAGACCCCTTGGAGAAAACTAAGCCTGAGTCAGCCTCCTTAGGAGATTAGGCCCAGGGAATGTTCACTGAGGGGAGTGCTTCCACCAAAAAAGATGGCAATGTTTATTATTATCATCATCATCATCATCATCATTAATTTTTATTTTTAAAAGGAACTAAAAAAGAAAAGAGAACTAAAGATGTTTTTAATTACTTGTTGATTATTTGAGCGTGTGAGTGTGTGGGTGTCTTGAAAGGGACTAGGGGCTAGCAGGATGAAGACCTCAGTGGCCCACAGAACCAGAGCTGGCGGTTGGTCCCGGCACAGAGACAGCGTTTCCCTTGGCTGTGTTTCTGCTCCTCTCTCCTGCTAACAGCTCAGGACTGTCTGCTGAGATCTGTGCATGGAAACGCTACAGATAAAGGGATCTGTGTGCAAGGAGGCGATTTACTAAAAAGAGTGAGCTCTGGAAAGAGAGCTGAGGGCTTGCCGCCCTAGGCCCTAGGCGGGCTCTGCAGCACCACAGCTGTGTGGCCAGAAGCCCAGCCCTTCCTTCAGGAGGCCTGGATTCTGGTCTGAAGGGAGAACAGGAGTTGGGCTGAGAGACACAGACGTTCTTTTAATTTTAAATGCTAGAGTCTTATAAACCCTGTAAAGAACTCAAAAGCCGTTTAAAAAGAAAGGGAAGTGACATCAATTAAAAGTGGAAGGAAGGATGAACAAACTTGAAAAGATGCATGGGGCACTTTCGTATTTTCCCAAAGTCTTTTCCTACCGGGCCAAAGGTGAGCTGGGGTGGGGGGAGGGGAGTGTAGCTTGGTTGGGCGCACTTTGCTTAGCACGCCCCAGGCCTCGGAGTGTGGAAATTGTGAGGTTAAGTTAGGAGACAGATTAGGTAGAGCGAGAACAAATGGCATTTCCTCAGGCCAAGACTCTCCAGCGCCACCAGATGCCAAACCCCTACCGCACAGGATGGTTTCAGGAGGATCAAATCAAACAGATCTCAAAATGGAGGGCTGGCTCTAGGTGGCATTAAGATTTTTCCCTCCGATTTCATTAAGCTGGCAAATATTTATAAAGTGGTTACTGTGTGCTGGGTGTGTTGAGTGGTCAGATTGAGGACCTGTGTGAAGATTCTCGCGTGTCTAAAATCCAAAGCAGAAGGGAAGACCAGGACCCCTCACCCCCACCCACCCCCACCCCGGGAAGTTAAGAGGAGCGCTCTGGAGGAGCTCACATTAGCGTCAGGCCCCTCACCTGGCAACTTCAGGGAAAGGCCCCGGAGGCCGACACAGATCTGAAAAAAAAAAAAAACTGCTTCCAACAGTAGCTCTCTCTTCCTCGACCAACTGTATAAGCATGAGTCCCAGGGCAAGGTGACGGTGAAGAACTATTTGTTCTCCGACCCAAAGGCCGTAGCACAGGCGCACGGAGAAACAAGTACAGGCGGACTGAGAACTTCATCTAGAAACCCAGTCCTGTGTAAAGCTCACCCCAGAAGACTCCCATATTCCTGGCATTCCCTTCACAGGGTAAAAAGTCCCACCAACCAAAACTCAAAGCGGGGTGCAAACAGTAAGATGCAGGAACAATTATCTTTGTTCTGGAGGAAGCCGAGGTCTCTGGAGTGACCGGCTGTGTTGAAGTCCTTCTACCGCACCACAAGTGAGTTTCTAGGGTACTGTAAGTCCACAGAATTGGAGATATGTGACAGTGTAAGAGTCTCTATGAGCCCACGGCCTTTGCTGGGTGAACTGGCCACAGGCTTCTCAGTCAGCATTGAATTTGAACCAGCCAATGGTATCCCAATGGCTGAAACAGGAAGCCAGATAAACAGCGTGTTATCAAGGGGGTGGGGTGGGGGTGGGGGTGGGATCCAGCACTTCCCTTAAGCCGGCGCCAGCTGTGCTTTCGGACTGTCCTAACAAAGTCCCATTGACTCAGCAGCAGATTTTCCTGTGTTCAGCTCTGGGGTACAAGGAACCCTCTCTGCTGGGTGGACATTACTCTAGGGCACTGCCCAAGCCACTCAGCACTCAGGTCCGCCCCTGTTCCTTCCTCCCCTTTATGGCAGCTGCAGACTTGGCTCTCTAGCCTATCGCCAGTTTTGGTAGACTCTGAGGATTAAAAGGGACCACAAAAACCCAGGCACCGCACCCGCACCCTCAGGTGAGCATCCCTCACAGTTTCTCAGCTTCTCTTTTTTTCTCCTCCCTCCTCTCTCACCCTCGGGATGCTCTTTCTGCTCCCAGACGTCCTGGGCAGGCGCCAGAAGAAACAGCCTAGAAGAGGGCGCTTCTCAGCATCTCCCCGTGCAGGGGGATGGTAGTGGTGGCGGGGCAGTGCACATTTTTTGGAACAGCCCAGTCGGGTCACCTGCCCCAGCTGTTCCTTTAGCTCTTCCTGGGAAGTTCGAAGAGTAAACTAGCTGCTTCAAGTGGTGGTTGTCTGACCACCCCCCCTCTCTCTCTCTGTGTGTGTGTGTGTGTGTGTGTGTGTGTGTGTGATAACACAGCATTTAGTGTCTTTGATTGCAGGAACTTAGCGCACTTTAAATGGCAGGTATTTCTTAGGAAGGGAAAATGAACCCTAGAAGGTTGGAGTTAGGTAGTCGCATTGTCAACCCCACGACAGACGCAAGGTCCATCAGGGGCGTCTAGACGCTCCCGCGCGCGGAGCCACTAGCATCCTGGTTGTTATCCCGCGCTTCTCCCGTGCCAGCCCGCAGCCTCCCTTGAGCATCAGATTCTCCTCCCTCGGGCTGACTCCAGCCCCTCCAAGTGCCGAGTTCAGCCTCTCAGCCGCGCCCGCCCGGTACGGGCCACTCACCGGAGCGCTTCTGGTCCCCGGTTCTGGGTCCGCGCAGCCGCCACGCAGAGTCGCGCATCGCCCGAGCAGCGCAGTGCCGGGCGTCCTCTCCTCGCGACTAGAAAGTTTCCCGGGGTTCCCAGGGCCCAGACGGCTCCTCGCGCGAGTCTCAGCCGGTGCTACGCTCCCCGGCCTCCAGCCTCTCACTAGGGCGGCCGCGGGCTCCGGCTCTACGACGAGAAGGAGGCGGCATCCTGAACAAAGTGCCGTCCCCCAGGCCGGGCGGCCGGGGGCGGAGCCTGGTGACCTGCTGCCCTAGGCACACGCCGGCTGCCTCGGCGGAGGGCCGAGCTGGGAGTGCCCGCGGCTGGGGGTGGACGGGAGGGGAGGCCCGGCTGCGGATCGCCCTCACTTTCCTCCCTGCACTGTGCCAGCTTAACCCGCAGAGGGGCGGAGGCATGGGTCCCTTCCAGACTTTGTCATTGGAAAGCTATTCCCGTAACCCTTTCCTGCGTTAGCTTTCCCGCTCCGCCTTCCCAGCCGGCGGGCCGCAGAAAAGCTGCTGCTGCGTGGCTGGGCTATGCGGAGAGTTGTCAGGGCAGGAAGCCTTAGCACAATTGAGACTTTCCTTTACCCAAGGACTTGCCAACACCACTTCCAGGAGGGGTCTCCTGCCTAAATCCTCTAACTACCTCGGGTTTTTGTTTTGTTTGTTTGTTTTCAGAGAAAGGTGCAGATGGATTGTTGAAAGTCCTACTCTGCCTTTGGAGTCGGCCACCCATTTCCTTCCACTTTGGAACCCTGCTAGGTTCATTCTGTCCGAGCTGGGACCCCTGAGTGAGAGGTAAGGGAAAATCCTGGAAGTTAGCTAGCAAATAGAAGACGTTCAGTTAACCAACTTTCCCTACCTTCCCGATCGCGATGCAGCCCCACCCTTCTTCCAGAGAAGGGGGAGGAGGAGGAGGAGGAGGAAGAGGCAAGGGGAAATGACAAGATCATACCCACGCTGGTGTGTAACTGTCTGTAGTGCTGGGACGTGACTGAGCTTAGAGACGCTTGCCTCCTGACCTGGGGACTTTCAGACCGCAGCAAGCACGCAGACAGAAATCAGGTGGATTGTGCTCAGACCTGGAGCTGGGTGAGGGAACACCTGTCATCAGGGACTCAGAACGTGAGGAGCTTATCTTCTCCCAGCCCCAGCCAACAATCAGGAAGACTGATTTATTTTCAAGGTGCTGTGGGTTGGAGGTTGGGAGGTGGAGAGAAAGCAAAATGTTTACTCCCCGGTCTTGGAGTAGTCAGGATTAAAGCCCCAGAGTCTTGCCTAAGGCCCCACCTAATAACTCAGAGGCACAGGGCAAGCAGACAGTAGACAGTGCCCTTCCTAGATAGTCAAGGAAATGAATGTAATATAATTTTCTTTTTTGGTCCCTGAAAACTCATTGTCCTTTGTGGGGAACGAGAGGGCTGCAGAATGATGCCTGAGATGAGCCCCTTCCTTTGTGTGTAAGGGCTAAAGGTGCCTGTTTTAAAGGCACGCCCTCCAAGTCGGCTGCCTCTGGGTGTATAGCAAGTTCTTTCACCTCCAGCTACCTCAGTTTCTTCTTCTGGAAAACAGACAACAGTGGCTCCTGTCTTGTAATGTTGCCAAAAGGATTGAAGGAGATGATGCACGTGACGTGTTTGTGCCCGGTGATCGTACATCCTCAGTAAACAGAATTTTAAGAGACTGCATTCAACTGGACACTTCCCAATTGGCATCCCCCCACCCTTGCAGCCTACCTAGGGGTGCCTTGTCTTAAGAAACACTATCACTGGGTGTGAGTGGCACATACCTGTAATCCCAGCCCTCAGGAGGCTGAGGCCAAGGGATCAGAAGTTTGAAGCTAATGTGGGTTACATAGAGACTCTGTCTTTCCTCGATGCTCACTGAATAGGGCTGCCTAGGTTTCTTGGCCCTGAAGTCAAAAGGACAAAAGACTGTGGTAGGCATGCAAACGCTCATCAGAAACTGAACTGCTTGGGGCTGGAGAGATGGCTCAGTGGTTAAGAGCACTGTCTGTTCTTCCAGGGGTCCTGAGTTCAATTCCCAGCAACCACATAGAGGCTCACAACCATCTATAATGAGATCTAGTATCCTCTTCTGATGTCCAGGTATATATGGAGGCAGAACACTGTGTATGTAATAAATAAATAAACATTAAAAAAAAAAAAGAAAGAATGAATGAAACTGAACTGCTCACTGAAACTGAATGTGGGGCTCTTGCAGCCCCACTGGAAATGTCAACATGATGTCATCCCTTTGGGTGCTTCCCAGAGTGGAATGAAAGGCCAACACTACTTTTGTGAGAATTTAGTCTTATATTTAGATCAGTATTTCTCTCCTGTGGCCTATCATATAATCCCACCCCCACCCCTCACCCTGCTCCAAACATCTCCAACACTGAACCTGAGTTTATAGGTAAACACAGGGGAATGTGTATACATGTTGTTGAAAGAAAGTAAGGGACCCTGTCTTGTTGGGGTGACAGGCAGAGTGTCTGAAGGCTACCGGGAAGGGCCATTGGTGAGAGCAGCAGAGAGAACAGCCAGGAGGCAGTATGGACAGAGTCCTGTTTGGAGAAGAGGCAGGGTCACGCACATAAGTGCCTACGTTGTGAGTGGCTTTTGTCTGAACACACTGATGAATCCGTTGCTCTGAATTCAACCAATTGATTTTCCTTAAATATGAAAATCAATGAGAGGTAAAGACGAGGGTTGCAGATGGGGTAGGATGGAAGGAGCCAGAAGGGTGTGGGTGGGTAGGGTGGGGTAGACTGGTTGGTGAGTGGCAGGAGAGGGAATCAGGTTCACAGCAGGGGACCCTAGGCATGGTCACAGTTCCCTTTCCCCTCAGCGAAGGTGGCTTTCCAGGACCTGCTGACCCCACTGAGGCAGGTCCTGCTCTGTCCTAAGCTGCTGAGCATCAATTCTGCTCCAGGGTGGATTATTAACAAGAGGATTAATGTCAATGTGACAAATGGGATTTTAAAAATCAGCCCAAGGAGCTTGTGGCCATCCCAAGGAGTCTCAGTCCCAGCCTAAGATTCTTATCTTGGAAGCTTCAGAAAGCATAGCATTTTTTTTTTTTTCTGCCACAGCCTGATTGCTTTGTGTGTGTGTGTGTGGTGGATGTTTTCTTCCTACCCTGAGCTCTGTAGATCAGAGTTCAAATGTCCCACCAGTGGTGCCATCCAATGTGTGGGACTTTGGGGGATCTGAATAGAACCATAGCCTCTGCATTCACTGTGGCTTGTAACAAGGCAGTCTTGACCCTCCTTGCTTCTTTCAGGGCTCTTAGAGTTGTTTGTAAGGCATTTGGCAGGGACATGAAGACAGTGCATGGCTTCATTTTCTTCAGCGTAACAAACATTATTAGTGCTCTTGAGGTGGAGTCCGGGGACCTTCTGACTTCCTCCTCCAAAGCCAGTGGAAAAATACTGGGCCTGGCTGCAGAAGGCATGATTTCATCCATGCTGGCCGGTGCTGCTTACTGAAGCACATCACCTCAGTTTGCTCATCAGTGAAGGTGGGTATTGCCGCCCAGGGGACATCTGTACACACTACCAAGGCTGTGGTATTCGTGAGATCATAGGAGAGGCTGTGGCTTAGACAGTGCCTTTCAAACATAGGCAGACAGTGCAGAAAGCACCAAGTCATGCCTAACCCCCCCCCAACTACACCAGGTCATGCCCAACCACCCACCCCTTCTACCCACCAGGTCATGCCTGACCCCTTCTTCCCCCCACCCCCTGGCACTTCACTGGTTGTAGGCTCAGTGCTGCAAAGAATATTTTCGAGAGATAGAAGCCTGTCCACTCAAGGAGTGGCGGGGCTGCACACCTTTAATCCCAGCAGAGGCAGGTGGATCTCTGTGAGATCCAGGCCAGCCTGGTCTACAGAGTGAGTTCCAGAACAGCCAAGGCTACACAGAGAAACCCTGTCTTGAAAGACCAAGAAAAAAAGCCAGGTGTGGTTACACACACCTTAATCTCAGCACTCGGGAGGCAGAGGCAGATGGATCTCTGTGAGTTCGAGGCCAGCATGGTCTACAGAGCGAGTCTAGGACAGGCAAGGATACACAGAGAAACCCTGTCTTGAAAAACAAAAAACAAACAACCAAAACAAAAAACAAGAAAGAAAGAAAGACCAAGGGGGGAAAAAAGTCTGCTCACGACTAACCCTGTCCTCTCTAGATTGGTTCATTAGCCAGCAAGGGACTTCCTGTGCAGCTGGAACGTTTTGCCCCTGCCCTATCCTTGGTCGCTCTGACCTTGTGGCACCAGCCCCGTGTCCTGCTTTCAATGTTCATTACTAGAGTGAAGAAGGGCCCAGGAGGAACAGTCTGTGGGGAGAGCTGGCCTATAGCGATGAACGCTTTATGAGAGCCAGCAAGTCACTGCCTTATCGGGAAGACAAGCTTCTCCCTGTTACCAGGAAGTAAAATGTGCAGAGAGCCAGTGTTTTTCCAAAGATGGCCTTTGAAGAGGAGTGTTCCTTTAAGGGCTAGGAAAGTAGGAGTGGGGCTGGTGGAGAGAAAGTGGGTCCTTTTAAGTAGCCTGGCTCTGGGAGTCCCGGAGATAATGACAGTCCATACTTACAAGCACTTGCTGGATGTCTATAGCTGTTTTAAGCACGCAACCTATACCAAGCCATATCATAACACATCTGTATAATAAACAGGCTTTCCCCCCTGCCTTTTATCAACAGTCTTAAAGTTTCATGCTTTTAAAAATGTATTGTGGGGCTGGAGTGATGGCTCAGTGGTTAATAGTGCTGACTGCTCTTCTAGATGTCCTGAGTTCAATTGCCAGCAACGCATGGTGGCACACAACCATCTATAATGTGATCTGATGCCCTCTTCTAGCCTGCAGGTGTATATGCAGATAAAGTATGCAGGCTTACATGCATATATATTAAATAATCTTTTTAAAAAACATGTTTGTGGCTGGGCACGGTGACGCATGCCTTTAATCCCAGCACTCGGGAGGCAGAGGCAGGTGGAGCTCTGTGAATTTGAGACCAGGGCTCCACCTGCCTCCACCTCCCTAGCACTAGGATTACAAGGGTTTGCCTTCATATTTGGTTCAGAGGATTGTACTGGGGTCCCTTTGCTGATGGAGTGCCCCTACACACACCCTAAAGTTTTTGTTCTGTTTTGTTTTAAAGACAGGAGCAGGAGCTGGAGAGATGGCTCAGCAGTTAAGTAAACCAGCTGCTTTTCCAGAGGGTCCAGATTCAATTCCCAGCACCTGCAGGCATGGAGGCTTACAACCCAACACACCCATGCCTGGTGTCTCACAACAGTCTGTAACTCAGCTCCTGGGGGAATCTGGTGCCCTCTTCTGGCATCTATAGGTACTAGGCACAGAAGTGATACACGGATGTACACTTCAGGTATACATACAACATTTCTTAAAAAGCCAGGTAGAGCTGGAGAGACGGCTCAGCGGTTAAGAGTACTGACAGCTCTTCCAGAGGTCATGAGTTCAATTCCCAGCAACCACATGGTGGCTCACAATCATCTATAAGGTGATCTGATACCCTCCTCTGGCCTGCAGATGTACATGCAGGCAGAGCTCTGTATACATAATAATAAATAATAAATCTTAAAAAAAAAAAAAACCCAGGCGGCCTAGGCTGGCTTTACCCTCCGTGGCCTCAGCTCACTGAGTAGTAAGAACTACAGATGTATTACCACCAGGCCTTGCCATAGTGTCCTTTAAAAAATCGTTTGTTTGCTGTGTATGATCTTGCCTTTGGGTATATACATGTGCACATCGTATGTCTGGAAATCAGAAGACAGCTTGGGGTTGACTCTCTCCCTCTATCATGTGGATTCAGGGGATTGAAGTGAGGTCATCAGGTTTGTGGGCAAGTACCTTTACAGGTAGAACCATCTTGCAGGCCCCACAGATATCATTTTTATTTCTATTTTGTAAGCGAAGAGATTGAGGCTAAGTATCTTGTGTGTGTGTGTGGGTCTCACAGTTATTAAGAGCTAGGGCCAGGATTTAACCTCATGCCATCTGGCCCCCTGAGTCCATTCCTGTAGAGGATTGTGCATACACAGAGGAGCCCAGACTATGGCAGCGGGGGTGGTGATGAGGGACCCTTTATTTATTTTCTTTTGGCAGCTTTGCTGATATGTAACTTACCGTGAGACTTAGCCAATGTAAGTGTCAAGCTGATTTATAGCAAATCCACAGAGTTATGTGATCATCACTCCATTCAACTTTTAGAACATTTCCCAAACAGGGCGGAGGTTGGCTCACGCCTTTAATCCGAGCACTCGGGAGGCAGAGGCAGGCGGATCTCTGAGTTCCAGGACAGCCTGGTCTGTAGTGGGAGTTCCAGGACAGCCAGGGCTACACAGAGAAACCCTGTCTTCGGACATAAGGCAGAGAACATTTCCTTTCCACATTTTCTCACTGGGCACATACTCTGGGCTGAGCCAAGGTTTCCCCCTCTGTAAGGGTAATAACCCTGCCAGTGTCCTAGGGCTCTAAAGATGAAACAAGATGTGTGAAGAGTGTGTGGCTGCTGCTTAAGGAGCGTCAGCTCTTGTCATCAGTATTACTGTAGTGTCTTAGTCACCGGAATGCAGGCTTTTAGACTGGAAGTGCCGTAGAGATTGTTGAATCCTGCCCACTTCCTTTAACTGAAAGAAACTAAGGTGCCAAGATGTCTGGCGACTTTCCAAGTGAAGAAAAACACACAGGGTCCGTGCTTGGAATCCAAGTTGGGTTTTTTTGGTTGGTGGTTCTGTGCATTCTTTTCTCTGGAGACGTTTTCCTTCTGTGACTCGGGCATGTCATTGTTCAACACTGCTGCCACCTTTGAGGGTGTCTCCAGATCAATGCTGACCAGCAGTCATGGCCCCTAGGAGCTTGCTTAGCAGTCTGGCATTGGAGCAGAGACTGCAGCTGGAGCAGGCTGTGTGCAGAACCAGGAGACGGTGTGGCTGCTGAGACAGGAACGCCCATTGTTAGAACAGGGTGTGCAGTGCTTTGACTCAGAGAATGGAGCACCCTGCCAGGCCAAGCCGGCAAACCTATGTCAGAGCTCACAGGCCAGGCCAGCTTTGTGGGCTTGCGAACATGCACAGTGGCACAGTGCCCCATGCTTAAAAGGGCCTCTATTTGGCTTAACGCCTGCAATTCTGAAATTCCTGATAATTTTAAGAAAAGAATCACACAGTTTTGTTTAGCACTCAATTTTGTTGTTGTTTTTCAAGACAGGGTTTCTCTGTGTAGCCTTGGCTGTCCTGGATTCACTCTGTAGACCAGGCTGGTCTCAAACTCAACAGTGATCCACCTGCCTCTGCCTCCTAAGTGCTGGGATTAAAGGCATGCGCCACCACCGCCCTGCTAGAGCACGGACTTTTAAGACTCCATCAAGGAACCTTGTCTCCACACAGACTTTATTCACATGCGCACTCCACACAGATGCTGCATTGTTGTAGAGTCTTAATTCTGACAATTGAGAAGACCACAGACAGGGCATTCTCTTGTGCACCTGCCATCCCACCAGCTCCAGAGGCTAAAGCAGCGGAGATCACCTGGCTCTTGGAGTTTGGGGCCAGTCTGGGCAACACAGCCAGACCCCCATCTTACAGGAGAAGGAAAGAGAAGGGGAGCAGAGGAAGAAGGAAAAGAGGGAGAGACCAGAGAGCTAGAGGGAGAAACAAAGCTGGGTGTGCTGGTATACACACCTGTTCTCCTAGCACTTGAGAGGCTGAGGCAAGAATATTGCAACACATTCAAAGGCAACCTGGGCTACATAGCAAATAGCAGGCCAGCCAGAGCAAAACCATAGCAAAATCCCATTTTATTTATTTGTTTGTTTGTTTTTGTTTTTCGAGACAGGGTTTCGTGTGTAGCCTTAGCTGTCCTGAACTCACTTTGTAGACCAGGCTGCCCTCAAACTCAGAGACTGCCTGCCTCTGCCTCCCAAGTGCTGGGATTAGAGTTGTGTGCCACCTCGCCCAGCCAAAATCCCATGAATGCCTGAGTGCCAGACAGAGGCAAAGAAAGAATTCAGCCATGGCAGGGATGAAGGGCAGGTGTGGTGCTGGGGGAGAGCGAACTGAGTGGGGACCTCAGAGATGGCTGGCGTGGTAGGGGTGGACATTATCACCACAGGGATTTAGAGACTGCCACACTCACTTTGGACAGGGGAGAGTGAGGGGCTGTGGACTGTTAGAAGAGGTGGCGATGGGCTGACAAGGTGACTGTGGCAGCAGCGAATGAAAACAAACAAGGTGGCATTAGACATGACAGAGAAGGTAGGTAGTGTGGCCCAGTGGTCTCTACAAGCTTTGGAGTTAATTAAGGTGACAATAAAGCCTCATCCTCACCGCATCCTAAGTGTCCAGTGGAACCTTGGTTCTAGTCTATTAAGCAGAACTAATCCCGACAATGCGCCTGTGACAGGCCTCCAAGGAGGATTTAATGAGGTGACGTTTGTGAAGCCAATGCCTGGCTTGGACTAAGAAACCCCATGACCCCCCCCAATGTCAAGCCAAGACCCCTAATATCAAGCCATCATTCAATATCTAGGGAGTCATTCTTTTGTAGGGTATATGTGTGGGTATGTGAAGAGTGTGTGTTCATGTGGTGGCGGTGCATGTGCACACATGTACATGTACACACAGAAGCCAGAGATCAAGGAGTGCTGTTCCTCAGGAGCCATCTGCCTTGTTTTTTGTGACATAGTCAGTCACTGGGAGTTACTAAGGCAAGGCTGGTTGGCCGGTAAGTTCCAGGGATCTGCCTATCACTGCCTCCCCAGCACTGGTATTACAAGATCAGGCCACCTGTGTGTGATGGATACTGTCATACACGTGACAAGGGCAGAGGCCAGCTTTGGGGAATAAAGTCTTTCATTCCACTGTGGGGCTTGGGGCACTGAACTCAGGTTGTCAGGCTTGGTGGCTAGTGCCTTTCCCCCGTGAGCTGTCTCCCCGGCCGGCAGCTGGATTGTTACTTGAGTGCTGGGGTCTGAGCCCACACCCTCACTCATGTACAGCACATCCTTTACTCGCCAGGCAAGCCATTTCCCCAGCTCCAAAGAGCTTGGCTTCTTAAACCAGCAGTTCTCAACCTGTGGCTTGAGACCCCGCTGGCAAATCTCTATCTCCAAAAATATTTACATTAGGATTCATAACAGTAGCAAAATTACAGTTATGAGTGGTAACGAAAATAACTTTATGGCTGGGTGGGGGGTGGGGGGGGTGGTCACCACAACATGAGGAACTAACTGTATTAAATGGTCGCAGCATTGTGAAGACTGAGAACCACTCTAAAACCCTCCACACCCCTGGCTTCCTGGAAGAGCCTGGATTCTGAGCTCCGCCCTGAAAAGTTCTGGGCTCCCTTGGCCAGGAAGAGAAATTGGCGGCAGTCCAGGGACTGGGGAGCTACACAGAGACGGAGAAGATCCCTTCCCCCCATTCCTACGCTGTAGGCCAATGAGGATGAAACTGTACTGAGGTGCCCATTGCGATTTCTAGGGTAAAACAACCCTGAGAATGCTGGTCTGGGCTTCCCTCATCTTCACTCATCCCCTTTCAGGCACTCTCCCGAAATCTGGGGAGTGCTTTGGTGACTGATGGGACCAAGCTGTGGCTGCGGCTTTCTTGTTAGTACAGATGTGCTTTGCAGCAGCTGTGACGGAAAGCCACACCTGTTGTCTAGATCAGCTGCTGTAACTCTACTCCTAGGAAAGCAGGCTAGTGGGGAGGCCTTTCCAAGTCCCCCCTTTTCAAAGGCATGTTGGAAAAGCAGGCATCTGCCTGCCGGAGCAGCAGGGGAGCCTGCTTGGAAGGTCGTGGGGCCCTGGGAATCTCAACCACTAACTGGAGTCTTCCAACTCAGCCTTGTCCCAACTGCGCACGTGCCAGGGCCCCCTCCTCTCTCCCCCATCACTTCGAAGTGGGGAAAACTGAGAAGCGGGAAGATGGCAGGGAAGTCATGCTGTTTCCAAGGAACCAGATGTTTCTAGGATCTCTGATTTCCCTGGGGACCTTCATATTTAACAAGGTGGCCTGAGCTAGGAGGAGGAGGAGGAGGAGGAGGCGGCGGCAGCGGCGCTGAGGAGCAAACTGCAAAATGGACTCGGGAAGTGAAAAGAGACGCCAGGGATACGGATGAGTCGGGAAGCCTTGCAGAGCTTGCTTTTACCGGGCATCAGTCACGGAGACACTGGCCATGGAGACCCGGCACTACTGCCGGCGAATTCCGTTCTACTGAGCAGCGTTGGGCGTGACCGGCGCCGCTGTCCGTGAGAACGGTGCATCAGCTGTTCCCAGAGCTTGAGTCCCTCACTGACATCCTGGCTACGAGGCAGAATCCAGAAATCCCAGGTCTTTGCGAAAACCTCAGCAAGACAAATCCAAATTACACACTCTTTGACACCTAGACCCACACAGTAAGTCGCACATGCCAATACACATTAAAAACCTGGCGGTGAAAAACAGATGGTGAGATGGCATTGCTGATGTCTGCGGTGTACGCTCGCATCCACATCAGCGCTCTTAATGACCACACGCCACTTCACGTTCAAGGGAGGAATCTTGGCTGGCATATAAGAATGATGCCAAGGCCTCAGCAGGACAGCGCCCAGAAGAGATGGAGCATGTGGCAGGCGGCGCCCGGCCAGATGTAGGACACTGCTGACCCCTGCTGGCCTGTGCGCGTCTGCAGAGGAGAGCCCCAGGGAGAATGCAGCACTGGAAAAACCTCGCAATCCGTCTTAAATACCCCAGCTCAGAATCTCCCCATCTGGAGCTCCTTTGAGGAGACAAAGCAGAAATTAGAATAAAACCCAGACTGGATTTTCAGAGGGGACTGTGACAGACCAACAGCGTGTCCCCTCCAGCCTCTGTGGAAAACCCTACGGCCAGTCCTCTTGAAAGTAAATTGGGACATCATTAGCAACACCCATTGCCAAATGCAACCACTAGGGAAACAAAAATAAGGCGGCGGGGGAGGGAGGGAAAGAATACTTCAACAATTTTAATCAGGTTCAATATCTTTCTCCCCCTCCCTCCCCTCCATCTTTCTAGAATAGCTTCCTTATTTCAGCGCAGACTGTGTTTCATCTTGTTTTCCCGTGCAGTGCCGTTCCTCTTCGCCCAAAGGTTGCCTTTAATACCTTCCTTTTCATGCCTAGCGGTGGTAGCGCATGCCTTTAATCCCAGCACTCGGGAGGCAGAGGCAGGTGGATCGCTGAGTTCGAGGCCAGCCTGGTCTACAAAGCAAGTCCAGGACAGCCAAGGCTACACAGAGAAAGCCTGTCTCGAAAACAAAACAAAACAAAACAAAACAAAACAAAACAAAACAAAACTTCCTTTCCATGAGAGATGATGCTACCATGGTCTCTGGGTGCCTCCTGATAAGAAGCCTGGCACCAGAAGAAGAAGGAGAAGAAGGAGAAGAAGCCTGCCATCTAGAGTGTGAAATTTTTCTTTCAAACTTATTTTATGCACAGGAAGGTCTAAGTATTACACAATCTCTACTGAAATAGTCTCAGGGACCCAAGGGCCACCAGGGCCCTGATAACTCCAACAAAAGCAGTACCGAGGCCCCAAGCAGAAAGCAAAAGCCACTCACAGCTAAACCTCTTCCTCTACCAGGAACCGGGTTTACAGAACCTGCTTCACCCCCACTGCATTACTAGATACCGTTGACGGTGTGTGCACAGTCCTCCGGGCTGCCACCGTGCAGCCTTCTCTGGGCACAGCACCGAATCTGCTCCCACCAATGAACTGTGGCTTCTCACAAGCGCCTCTAACCAGTACACTCCACATCTAGCCCTCCTCGTCCTTCCTTCCTTCCTTTTGTGTTACGCTGGGACTAGAACCTGAGGCCTCAAACATAAATCTACCATCAAACTACATTACTGGCCTCCAGTTCTCATTTTATTTTTACCTCTGCAGCACTTGACATTTGGTATGCATTTACGCTTATTTATATAAATTATTGTGAAACATTTTAGATATATAAAGGTATGAAAATAGTACATAAGAAACCGTTATGGTAGTATCCCTCAAAGAAGCAGAAACAGAAGGTGTGCATGTGTGTAGACAGACACACAAGAAGGAATAGGCGAGCAACGCGCTCACTAGGCGACAAGTGTCAAGTTCTATAGGATGGGCCATCAAGCCGGAGATCAGGGAAAACCAGTGATGTAGTTCAAAAGGCAGCAGACTCAGCTTAGGTGCAAAGGCTAGAAAAGCTGGTGTTCTAGTTAGAAGTAAGCCAGGCAAGAGGTGTTCTCCCTGACTGAGGAGAAAGCCAGCCTTTGGTTTAGCTTAGGCCATCAGCTGATTGGACAGGCTCCCTCCTGTACAGAAGACAGTTTGCTCTGTTCATTCTTCTTCCATAAATGTTGATCTCATCCCAAAGCATCAATCATCTTGACAGCTCATAGATCAGACAAGTGGACACTTTATAAATGTAACCATGACACCTAGTAAAGTATGGAGGAGTTTAGGATATAAAACATTACAGACACAGTTTATGCCTCTCTTCCAGTGCCTTTCCTTCTCCGCCCACACAGTAAACGCCATTTTGAATTTGCTGTTAATCTTTGCCATACACATTTATAATTTTATCCCACTGTATATTGCATGTATTTATTTATTTATTTTTTTTTTGGTTTGGTTTGGTTTCTCTTTGTAATCTTGGCTGTCATGGACTCACTTTGTAGACCAGGCTGGCCTTGAACTTACAGAGATCCTCCTGCCTCTGCCTCCCAGAGTGCTGGGATTAAAGGTGTGCGCCAACAGGCCCCACTAGAACACTGCATGTTTTAACTGGTAAATTCTACAGCTTTTCTTCCTGGCTCAACATTATACTGCAAGATTCATCTGCATTGATGCATGTAAATTCAGTTTATTAATTTCTACTGCTTTTAATATTCCATTGTTCTAGAATTCATCAATTTTATATATACAGGATTTCTGTTATTTTAAATGGCTGCTATAGAAATTTTATTTTTTATTTCTAGAGATTGATCCTGAGTTTGAACCTGGGACCTTGCACACGCTAGGCAAGCACTCTTACCATGGTTCTGCGGCCCTGGTCCTTGGAGGTTCTCGCCAACTTCTGGTGGTGCACATTTGTATTCTTTACTAGTCTGTCCAGGAGTCTGGACACTCTTTTTTTTTTCCAAGACAGAGTTTCTCTGTACAGCCCAGCTGTCCTGGCTTTGTAGACCAGGCTGGTTTCGAACTCGCAGAGATCCACTTGATTCGGCCTCCCTGAGTGCTGGGATTACAGGGGAGTGAGTCTGGACACCTTTGACCACATCTTCACTAACATTTGGCATCGTCATTACTCTGCCTTTTTATATCCATGTTGCAATGGAACCACATAGCACCAAGTGGTTTAACTTGAATTTCACTACATTAGCACAGTCAGTAATCACTGGTAAATTCATTTTTCAATAGGATTGCCTTCGATTTCTCATCTCCTTTCTTCTACTGTTGACTCTTCTCTCTGACTTGAAGCATTACATATTGTGACTAGTTACCCTTTTTTAAAGTAGATACTTTCTGCTCATTTTTTCCAAATTAGTGACTTCTGTCTCTTATCACCGTGATGGTTCTTATTGAGGTATAATATATATAATTCACTCACTTTAAGTGTATAATTTAATGATTTTTAGAATAAGGAGTTGCATAACTATTGCCACAGTCCAGTTTTAGAACATTTCCAACACCACAAAGCAGTTCCTCCCACCCACTTGCAACCAACTCCGGTTCCCACCCCTTGCCACAGACAGCCACTAATGTGCTTTCTGTCTCATGATTTAGCTTTTCTAGACATTTCATGTAAATGAAATCATATGATACGAGGTCTTTTGCGTCGGTCTCTTTTCAGTTTGAATAATGTTTTTTAAGGTTTGTTCAGACTGAAAATTGTACTAGTTATTTTTCTTTACTGTAGAGCAGTGTGCCCTCATAGGGACACCATGCATTTTGTTTGTTTGCTAGTCAATGAGTATTTGGCTTATGGTAGATCTCACAAGCTCTAGCCAGATGTGACAGCACATGCTTGTAATCTCAGCACTCAGGAGGTATAGGCAGGAGGATTGCCATGAGTTTGAGCTGAACTACAGAGTAAGACCCTGTCTTTATAAATATATATATATAAATACATATATATATAATACACACACACACAAACAAACAAAATAATAAAGAAAAGTGTATGTGTGTGTGTGTGTGTGTGTGTGTGTGAGAGAGAGAGAGAGAGAGAGAGAGAGAGAGAGAGAGAGAGAGAGAGGAAAGAGGAGACAGAGACAGAGACAGGATGCTACAAATTATCACATTAGATTTAAGTGGTATAAACATTTCTTTTTTTTAAAGATTTATTTATTATGTATACAGTATGCATCAGATCACATTATAGATGGTTGTGAGCCACCTTGTGGTTGCTGGGAATTGAACTCAGGAAGAGCAGTCAGTGCTCTTAACTGCTGAGCCATCTCTCCAGGCCCGGTATAAACATTTCACTTAAAAAGTTTTCTTTCATTTTATTATCACTGAAAGTCCATTCAATCCTCAGCAGGATAAATACAAAGAAAATCTCACAGCATACCATAGTATGATTGCTGGAAACCAAAGACAAAGAAAAGTCTTACAAAGAACCATCAGAAAAAATAAAAGTACATTACACACAGGAGGCCAAATGGAAAATAAATATGGTATTTTTATTTCTTGCTTGCTTGCTTTTTTCCCTTTGAAGCAGGATCTCACTTTGTAGCCTAGGTTGGACTAAAGATCATAATTCTCCTGCCTCAGCCTCCTGATAGCTGCACTTATAAGCATATGGCCTTAATCCCAGAATCCCCACAATGACATTTTAAAAATTAGTGTTAGCATTATCTGTACTTTCATGTTTTTAGGTATAAAGTTCACTTGTTACAGGTAGTAGCAAATAATTGAGTATTACTTAGAACTCCAGCAGGGTACACACCAGCAATCCTAGTACTCAGGGGGCTAATGGTGAAGATTCCAAGCCAGGCTTCAAAAAAAGCAGTCTACATTAAACAGTCTGTCTTTAAAATGGGATGTTTAGTGGGCTGGAGAGATAGCTTAGCCGTTAAGAGCACTTGTTCTTGTAAATGACCAGGTTTAGTTCCCAGCACCCAATGGCCGTGCAAAACAGCCTGTAACTCCAGTTCCAGAGTGTCTGATGCCCTCTCCTGGGCACCATGGGCATCAGGCACGTATGTGGTGCACATACATATGAAATAAAAATATAAATCTGAAAAAAAAAGACAAGTATTTTAAATGAATTTTTTGGTTTTGGTTTTGGTTTTGGTTTTTTGAGACAGGGTTTCTCTATGAAAGCCTTGGCTGTCTTGGACTTGCACTTGCTTTGTAGACCAGGCTGGACTCACAGAGATCCACCTGTCTCTGCTTCCTGAGTGCTGGGATTAAAGGGGTGTGCCACCAACGCCCAGCTTTATTTTTTTTAAATATTTACTTATTATTACGTACGCAGCGCTCTGCCTGCATGTACACCTGCAGGCCAGAAGAGGGCATCAGATCACATTATAGATGGTTGTGAGCCACCATGTGGTTGCTGGAAATTGAACTCAGGACCTCTGGAGGAGTAGTCAGTGCCCCTAACTTTTGAGCCATCTCTCCAACCCCAATGCCCAGCTTTAAATCAAATCTTTAATCTTTACATTGAATATGGTTATTAATAGGATTAGATTTGAGTCAATCTCTTTGCTATTTGTTTTTTATTTGTCTCCTCTGTTCCATTTTGCACTCTCTCTCTCTCTCTCTCTGTCTGCTTTTATGCTGTACTTTTATGATTCCTTCACTGATCTGCTAGTTGAAATTTCTTGGGATTTGTTTATTTGTTTGTTTGTTTGTTTTAATCTTTGCAATTGTTTTAAGTTTTTACATGTTTTTGGCTTTGCCCACACTGTCTATCAAGTAATGCTGTATCGTTTCCTGAATGGCTTCAGGGTGTTACAAGTGTGTATGCCACTTCCCTCTGTCTGGCCACTGCGCTAGTGGAGACATGCATTTACTTTTACAAAAGTCCTACACACTAAAATACATTGTTATTATTTTCATTTAAACAATAAACTTTGTTTGTTTGTTTGTTTTGTTTTGTTTTTCGAGATACGGTGTCTCTTGTAGTCTTGGCTGTCCTGGACTCGCTTTGTAGACTAAAGTGGCCTCGAACTCACAGAGATCCGCCTGCCTCTGCCATCCGAGTGCTGGGATTAAAGTCTGTCTCTCCTAACTACCCCACCCCACCCCCACCATCCCAAGCAGGCAGGAAGTCCAGCCTTATTCTTTCCTGTGCTCATCGATTGACTTTAAGGCACTTTATTGACATTATCAGGGGACAATTGGGGAGCAGAATTTACACAACATTTAGACAGGAAATCAGAATTTAAACTATACACTAACTTGTGCTGGTTTTCCTTCCTTCCTTCCTTTCCAGAGAATTAGATGTGTGTTAGATTGAAGTCATCACTTGGCTCACTGATGATTTGTTCCATTTTTAAAGTTATCCTGGAATGTGGGGCTGGGGAGCAGTCACAACATTTTGTGTACAACCATGAGGACCTGAGTTCAAAGCCCCAGCAGGACATAAAAGCCAGGCAAGGTTCAGCAGTGGGGAGCGGAGATGGGCAGATCCAGTCAGCTCAGCTGAAACAGCAAGCTTTGGGGTCTCAAGTGAGTAAGGCAGAGTGACGGAGAGATGCTCTCCATGTCCTCCAGCTTCTGCACGTGTGCACATGGGAGCACACACGGACGAACACAGGCACACACGCCACACACATACACACACGCAGAGAGAACAGCCTCCTCTCTGTGTTTCATTCCAGGTGGTGTTTATGGCTATGTCTTTGAGCACACAACTTGTTTCTTCTTCAATACCATTATGATTTTGCTCTCCAGAAGCTAATTTGGTTTTTTCCTTTCATTTTCCATATTTCAGCTTTCTTTTGTTGTTGTTGTTTTTGTTTTGTTCTGTTTTTGTTTTTCAAGACAAGGTCTCTCCAGTGTTAGCCTTGGCTGTACTGGACTTGCTTTGTAGACCAGGCTAGCCTTGAACTCATAGCAATCCACCTGCCTCTGTCTCCCGAGTGCTGGGATTAAAGGCGTATACCATCACACCCAGTCAGCAGAGCTTTCTGAGCAGAAAGAATATGGTCCTGATATCTGCTTCAGCAGCCTTATCAGTTAATTCAGTCAATTCTCAGTTGATCTAGGCTAGCTGATTTCTAAGCCCCGTTGTTATGGGTCATGCCTTCCCATTTCTTTGCATGTGTGGATTCCAGACAGTGTATGTGTTTTTTGTTTGTTTTTTGGTTTTTCGAGACAGGGTCTCTCTGTGTAGCCTTGGCTGTCCTAGACTCACTTTGTAGACCAGGCTGGCCTCGAACTCACAGCGATCCGCCTGCCTCTGCCTCCCGAGTGCTGGGATTAAAGGCGTGCGCCACCACCGCCCAGCACAGTGTATGTTTTGATCTTATTGGGTAACCACTACTTTGGTATTCCTGTATAAATGCTTGCACTTTGTGCCAGGAGGTGGCTGTGTTTGGGGAAAAGCTCTTAAGAATTGAAGGTGAGCTCGCTTAGCCTCGGGTTAGCATCACCCAGAGGAGGTACATCCTTCTGCTCTGTTCTCAGGTGACTCACGGGTTTCCATCCCTGCTGGTGAAAGAGGACGCTGCCCCTGCCCCAGCTCTGCATTCCTTCCTTCCCATGTTTTCTTCCCCAGCCCCAGAGATGGTTCCTCTTCCTGTGTGTTCTCTGAGCAACACACTTCACGCGTTGGAGGCAGAGCCTCTGGGGATCTGATTTGAACTCCAGGCAGCATCTCATTCCTGCATCCTATGAGCTCTGTCTCCTTAGACTCTTGGCTGCTTTTCAACTCAGGAAATGTTTTTTTCCCCTGTTGCACTGTGGCCTGGAAACCTTTGTCAGGCAACCTGAGGCAACCCAGGCCTCCCTCACTGGTTTCTCATTCATCAAAAGTCAACCGGCCTTATTGCCTTATGTGAAATTTATTTTGTTGTTCCTGTGTGTGAGTGTGTGCGC
>OU015747.1:92236487-92273648 GCA_907169655.1 Acomys percivali
TGTGTGTGTGTGTGTGTGTGTGTGTGTGTGTGTGTGTGTGTGTGTGTCTAACCATCAGGTTTAGCTATCCGGTGGCCACAGTGGCCTTTTTTCTGGCCTTTCTGCTACCTGTTGCTGTGGTCTTGGTACAGTTGGAAAACCTGTGGGCTGGAAGTTTGGCTCTCGATGAGAGGGGCTGGACTTTTAAGAAGTGAAACCTAGTGGGAGTTGCCGAGGTATAATTGCCCTCCTGAAAGGAGTCATGCAGGCCTAGGGTGGGCTGGGTGGCTTAGGTTGTTATAGAGCAAGCTTTGGCGGGGTGTGGTGGCGCACACCTTTAATCTCAGCACTCTGGAGACAGAGGCAGGCAAATCGCTGTGAGTTTGAGGCCAGCCTGGTCTACAAAGCAAGTCCAGGACAGGCAAGGCTACACAGAGAAACCCTGTCTCAAAACAAACAAACAAACACACAAAAAAACCCAAAACCCCAAACAAAACAAAACAAAAAACCCAACAACAAAAAGAGCAAGCTTTGAGTTTGAGGCCAGCCTGGTCTACATAGTAAATTCCAGGATAGCTGGAGCTATATAGTGAGACCATGCCTTAAAAAATGAAACAAACAAACAACCCCCCCAAAAAAATCTAGCCTAGACTCTGCTTCTCTTGCTGCGTGACCTCTCCCTCAGGTACAGAAACTCCTGCCGTGACTGGTCACTCACCAGACGCCACACTGGTGCTGACACAGCATAAGAAGGCTGATAATCTCAGAGATGTGAAGTCGGAGGGAGGGAGCCCCTCACCTTGGAGTCTGGGCTGATACTCTGACCAGCTAAGAACCTGCTAGTGAAAATTTGTTGTGACAGTGTCTGACACAGAGACAATGCTCGTCTCATAGAGAGAACTTTTACATTAAGACTGCAGTGAGTCATCCTTAAAGCTAGAGGCCATGTGTCCGTCATGCGTGCATCTGTATAGCCTTACCCTTTCCCCAGATATTTGCAGGGAGTCACAAATAAGACTAAATCTTAGTTGTAGTAAAAGCACCTTTACCTGCCCAGTGACCATGTGACCCTGTGACTTGCTGCATAGCAACAACCCTATGATCTCATCCTAGTTTCTTAGCAACGTTAGAAGCTACCAAAAACAGTACATATGGCCACTCTAAAGAAGTCTTGGTGAGACTGTGATAGAGTGTACCTAACTGGGTGTGTCTTACTGTTATCTCTGGTACCTTTCCTTCTATTAACCTGATTTTAAATCTGTTAAAAATATTTTTTGAGCAGGACCTGGTGGTGCATGCCTTTAATCCCAGCACTAAAAAAATAAAAAATAATATTAATTAATTTTTATTTTTTGGTTTTTCAAGATAGGGTTTCTCTGTGTATCCTTGGTTGTCCTAAGCTCGCTTTGTAGACCAGGCTGGCCTTGAACTCGCAGAGATCCACCTGCCTCTGCCTCCAGAGTGCTGGGATTAAATGAGTGTGCCACCTCACCTGTCTCTAGAATTCTTTTTTTGTGTGTGACAAAACCAAGGATCCAAATTTACATGGGTAGAAGTCCCTAAAAGATAAGGCCTCACCCTGCTGCTAGACTTCCTGGGCTTTATCTCCAGAAAGTTATTGCCACTGACAGTTCTATGTTCTTGGATATCCAGAGCTATGAGCTAGATAGACCTCTTTTCCTTATAAAGCATCCAGACTCAGGTGTTTTGTTATAGCAATAGAACATGGATTAAAATAGCTAACAAACTCAGTAAAGCCAGTAAACCCTGTGAGACTCTAGGAACCTTTCTTGGGAAAAACAAATGCAGAGACTGATGAATACGGATCAGCAGTGCTGGGCCCTGTCCCACATTTCCCACCTGCCTTGACTTGTCCCATCACAGTAGAATAGTGCCAGAGCCAAGAAGAATGGTGTGTGTGTGTGTGAGTGTGTATGCAGTGTGCATGCAGGTACATGTATGTGGGCATTCGTGTGGAGGCCAGAGGTCAATGTTAGGTGTTTTCCTTTGTCAGTTTCTACCTTATTTTTTGGGAAGTGGCCTCTCACGGAACCTGGAACTCATCCATTCAGCTAGACTGGCTGCAGTGAGCTCTGAGGAACTACTATCTCTAACTTCCCTTCCCTGTGCTGGGTTACAGGTATATACCACCATGCTCAACTTTCACACAGATTCTAGAGATACAAACTCAGATCCTGACACTTGTGTGACAAGTGCTTTAATCCTCAGTCATGTCCTCAGCCACAAGAATAACCATAAATGTTGCCCACATGCATCAGCGACCTATTCATATTCTCAGGGGCCCACAGTGGCTTAACCAGGGATGCTACACAGTAAACATTACATATTCCCACAAGCATCCTCTTCTCTTAGGGAGTAATCCTGGAACTTTGGAGGTGGAGGCAGGAGCATCAGGAGTTCAGGACCAACTTTCACTATGTGTGTCACAGCTTTGTATGTTACAACTTGTGGGGGGGGGGAGGAAAGGAGGGAGAGAGAAAGAGAGGATGTCTTGCAGAAATTGGTCCTCTATTTCTACCATATGGATCCCAGGGTTCACACTCAGGTCTGCAAGGCCTGGTGGCAAGCTCCTCCACCTGTTGAGCCATCTTTTTGGCTCAAAAACACAATTTTAAAAATTATCTTTTTATTCAAACAAACATAGTTGTGTATAAAGGAGGATGGAGAATCTAAGCAAACCGTTTATAATACAATGTAAAGCTTTAAGGCCATGGGCAAGTGTGGAGTTCCTCTGACAGAGCACAGCTATCTCTCTTTACTGTCATCGGGCCTGCCTTGGTGGAGACACTGAAGTGTTGTGGTAGTCTGGCCTCTCATTTTATGCAGGAGGAGAGCTGATGGCTAGAGCAGGATCTCACAGCCGATGAGGCAATTGCTCCTCCACACCTGTTTCCTCACACATGAAAATGATCCTCCCATCATTCACCCACTGCCTGTGAGAATAAAGGCAGGTGTGTAAAGACCTGTCATGTAGCAGGCGCGCGCGCGCATGCACACACACACACACACACACACACACGTTAGCATTATCCTTAACAGTGGTTTTAATGATTGATGACAGAGCTGAGATGCAAACTGCCAGTATGAAGTTGGTGGGTTTGGAGGCTTGAAGTTGGAGTTTTTGTTTTTTGCTTTGGTTGCTTTTTTTTTTTTTTTTAAAGATTTATTTTATTATTATGTATACAGTGTTGTCTGCTTGTTTACCTGCAGGCCAGAAGAGGGCACCAGGTTACATTATAGATGGTTGTGAGCCACCCCAAGTGGTTGCTGGGAATTGAACTCAGGACCTTTGGAAGAGCAGGTGGTGCTCTTAACCACTGAACCATCTCTCCAGCCCCCTGGTTGCTTCTTTTTCTTTTCTTCTTTCTTTCTTTTTTTTTGGTTTGTTTGTTTGGTTGTTGGTTCATTGTTGTTTTTGAAAGAGGCTCTCATGTAGCCCAGGCTAGCCTTGTACTCTTTAAATAGCCAAGGATAGCTTTGAACTTCCAACCCTCCTTGCTAGAGTAAACCTTGAACAAACTCTGCCAGACCCTGACCAAGACCCTATGTTGAAACTCCAGCCCTTTTGCCCTCACTGCCGTTGCCTAACTCGGTCACCCACTATCGCCTGCATCCTGGTAACCAGAGTAAAGTACTTTCTAAAGACAAAACAACCTTGTCTGGACCAACAACCCTGGGAGGGAGGATCTGGGCATATAGCTCTCTGGAGCTGCAATTAATGTCCTATTCTTTCAACACTATATAAACTCTAGGCTCCCTGTCCCTTCTGGCAGACACAGCTTTCTCACTGTGTCTGCCCCTAGCTGTTTGAAATAATCAGTTCCTTCTGCTGAGGCCACACTGCCCCTTTTCTGCCTCCTGTCTCTTTTTGTTTTGTTTTGTTTTAGTTTGGCTTTGCTTTTTTGTTTTTTGTTTTTTTGGTTTTCTGAGACAGGGTTTCTCTGTGTAGCCTTGGCTGTCCTAGACTCGCCTTGTAGACCAGGCTGGCCTGGAACTCACAGAGATCCACCTGCCTCTGCCTCCCGAGTGCTGGGATTAAAGGCATGTGCCACCGTGCCTGGCTTGGCTTTGGTTTTTTTGAGACAGGGTTTTTCTGTGTAGCCTTGGCTGTCCTAGACTCAATTTATAGACCAGGCTGGCCTGGAATTGACAGTGATCTGCCTGCCTCTGCCTCCTGAATGCTGGGATTAAAGGTGTGCACCACCACACCCATGTCTCTTTAAGCTGCCTCAGAAATAGAACACACACTGCTGCTTCTACCTGCTGAATGTTTGGATGCAGGCATGGGCCAGCAAAAGTGCCTGGTTTTATGCAATGGTGGGCATTGAACACAACAAGCACTCTCCCAGCTGAGCTACACCCTCAGCCCAAAAATTGGATCTTTAAGAGCACAGTGGCTCTGAGTGTTCTCAGGGGCTTTTCTTTTCTTTGGGGTCTGCTTCAGCTCCAAAATGACTCAGTTGTCCCCTGAGAAGCATGAAAAGTGATGCATGTCTGGTGGGGTACCGTTCAAACCCAACAGCAGGGCTTTGCCTCCAGAACCATTGTGCCCCCAGATCTATGCCTTCAGCACTATAGAATGCCCAAATTGGATGAATCACATTTGGGAGTCTCTGGGAACAGGGAAGGAATCTTAAGGGGCTCAGTAACAAAGAAATGAATATCTTTGTTTAAGAGATGTTATGTCCTGGTGATCTGTAGGCTCAATTTTCTTAACAAATATATTTTATTACAAACTTATTAACTGAGCGTATGTCACTTATAACCCAACTAACCTAAACAATAGGAAAAGAAGATTAAAGAACACAATAACAAAACCATAAGGATATCAGTTCCGAGGAACGATTCTCCTAGCGTAATCTGCAGGATTTCTTCTGCTGGAACCTGGAGTAACCAGAACCCGGAACCCCAGCAGGAGCTGGAGCCCTGAAGCCTTCCCTCAAGAGGTTCTCTCTAGGAGCCTCTCGAAGTTGAGCGATGAACAGCCAAAACTATCCCAAGTCTCCAAAAGGCCTCACCTCCAGTTTTGGGCTCATTTATATATCTCCTCCCAGAGTCTGTTCACGGGATCTTTTCAGCTGGCAACAATCAAGCTCCCACACGAGGTGGTTTGTCTTCTAGTGGATTAACCTCACCTGTTCTTACAGGACCGTTCCGATCCCACACTTAGGATCATAACAAAAACAAGTTTATCGTTCCTTCAGTGATCTTACTTTTGGGGGTGCATGGCTGGGAAAGGCTGTGTAGACCAGGCTAGCCTCGAGCTCACAGAGATCTTCCTGCCTCTGGCCCTTGCTGAAATTAAAGACATGTGCCACCATGCCGGGCTGGGCCTTACCTTTCTGATCTTTCCACTCATTTTCTTCTGGTGTCTCCATAACTCCTAGGTCTCTTCTAACACATCATAAAGATGAGACCCTTGTGCATGTCATGTCTCCCACCCCCGACCTTCCCTTGACCTCCAAGTCATGGTCGTTATCCCTCCATCTTTTTTTTTTAATATTTATTTATTTATTATTATGTAGAGTGCTCTGCCTGCATGTACACCTGCAGGCCAAAAGAGGGCATCAGATGACATTATAGATGGTTGTGAGCCACCATGTGGTTGCTGGAAATTGAACTCAGGACCTTTGGAAGAGCAGACAGTGGCTCTTAACCTCTGAGCGCTCTCTCTCTCTTTCTCTGTAACAAAAACAATCTCACAGCATTTATTATCACTGGATAAGGGGCACTAAATAATACAAATAAACATTTCAGGCTATTCTCCTGGCAGAAGACACCTTTAAAACCACTGAACTGCCCTCTCAACTTCTCTGGTGCATGACCATTTCTAGTTGGAAACACTCTGGAGCAGAGTAATGTTATCTCCCTTTAGCATGATCCGACCCAGTTGTTTTCTTGACTTTGTTTTTTGAATGAATCTCTTCTGTATCATTTAATACGAGGTTCAGGTACTCATCAAAGCCAATACACAACCCTCTATCCACGTGTTCACTTGCTCATACAGCCACAGCTGAACTCGAGATCTATTTTTTTTTAAATACTTTATTTAAATTTGAATTTATGTGCTTTGGTGTAGGGGTGTTAGATCTCAGAGTTACAGACAGTTGTGAGCTGCCATGTGGGTGCTGGGAGTTAAACCCAGGTCCTGTGGAAGAGCAGGCAGTGCTCTTAACCACTGAGCCATCTCTCCAGCCCCCTCGAGATCTATTTTGCAAGTATCTGATGATGAGGTTGACGGGCTGCACCATGACCTTCTGCACCTTTTGTCCCTGGCCGAGATACGCCGTGGTGGAAGTCACAAAGGCCACATGCGCAGGAAGGCCTGTCCCTGCATCTTTGATTATTCCTTCTCTATTTCCTTTGTGGGCTCTCAGCCACCCGGGACCTGCTCTTCTTCCCAAACTGCGTCTAGACTGACAACCCCTCACCTCCATCTTCAACCCCAGTCCCCCTGGCTCTGTGTGCAACTGCTCACTAGACATCTCAAGCACTTCAAGTCCAATGAAACTGAGTTCGTCCTCTCTCCCTGTCCCTCACCTGTATGTGGCAAGCCTCCTCTGTAGCCCCCAGCAGAGACCATCCTGGCTACAAACTGTCATCTGTAGGCATGGGCGCTGCTGCCTAGAGGCATCCAGTCTGGGCACAGTTATAAATCACTGTATCACCAAGGACAGGACCAGGACCTCTGCCCTAAAGAAATGTAGACATAAGTACCATGCCAAGTATTGATGATGCTTCCTGGACTGGCTGATTTCAACACGAAGCTCACACTTGTTTGCAGAGCTTGTAAACCAACATTATCTTTGACTTAACTCATTCTCAAGATGCTCCTTATCTGCTAATGAGCTCCCTAAGACCAAGCCCGTTTCATTGGCTGTATGCGAGAATGCTAGATAATTGAGTGTGTGAGGTTCTGAAGAAAACAGGAGAAAAGGAAAGGCCTGTTTGGCTTCCCTTAACTCCATTCAACTCTGCCCACATGGTCCCTAGGCTGGGTATCTGACACAGCCCTTGCATGGAAAACACGGTGACCATACCTATGAGTTTGGATAACACACTGAACATCAGTCTATCAATATGGTGCTTTAAGATGCACTGAGAGCCGGGCATGGCAGCACACGCCTTTAATCCCAACACTCGGGAGGCAGAGGCTGGCAGATCTCTGTGAGTTCGAGGCCAGCCTGGTCTACAAAGTAAGTCCAGGACAACCAGGGCTGTTACACAGAGAACCCCTATCTAACAAAACAAAAACAAAGATGCACTGAGTGAAATACAAGCAGGCAGTAGTTTGTTTTCCTTTTCCTGGCTCATCCTAAGAACATTTCACAGAACAGATTGGTATGCCCTCACAGGGAGATCTATCAAGAGAGCCACAGAGGACAAACTCAGACCAAAGAAGGAAATGCAGGCATTTTGAGGCCTTGGGCCAAAGTCCAAGGCTCATCTCTCCCGGATATTGAGTACTGATGCTTCAGGGGAACCCCAGCCACAGCAGTGACATCTCTGGGCAGCGTGCCCATGGTCTCTAACACTAAGTGTAGCTCTTTAATTTAACATACCTGCTCAATATAAGAAAGACCAAGAATTCTCCTGTTTTTTTCCTCTTAGTCTTGAATATGTCAGATAGGGATAGCAATATTTTCTGCAAGAAATGCTGGTTGGGACCCTACAGACATCCCAGTTTTGAGGGTGTCCTGGTTTGGGTTTTTATTGTTGCTGTGATAAACACTGTAGTCATAACTAACTTGAGGAGGAAAAGGTTTATTTAGCTTGTACTTCCAGGGAACAGACATTGTTTGTTTGTAGACAGGGTTTCTCTGTGTAGCCTTGGCTGTCCTAGACTCACTTTGTAGACCAGGCTGGCCTCAAGTTTACATGGATCTGCCTGCCTCTGTCTCCTGAGTGCTGGGATTAAAGTTGTGAGCCACCACGCCCGGTCCAGGAACATACATTCTATCACAGAGGGAAGTTAGGGCAGGAACTTGAGCAAAAATCATGGGAAAATGCTACTGGACGTTGGGCTCATGGTCAGCTAACTTCCTTCCTTCCTTTCTTTCTTTAGGTCTTTTGAGACAGGATTTCTCCGTTTAGCCTTGGGTGTACTGAAACTTACTCCGTAGACCAGGCTGGCCTCAAACACAGAGATCTGCCTGCTGAGTCCTGGGGTTAGAGGCATGCACTACCATGCCTGGATAAGCTATCTTTTTCAATACAGCCTGACTGCCCTCTGTGAGCGAGACCTTCCTAATCAATCAACAATTAGCAATGACGAAATCTCCCCACCAACATGCTCACAGGACAGTCCGACCGAAGGGATTCTTCAGTTGGGGTCCCCTCACCCTGAGTGACTGTTGTGTTAAGTGATAACAAACATTAACCAGGGCAGTAGGTCTCTTTTCTATGATGGGTCTGGCAAAATGGGTAGATGTTTCTTATGGGAGAAAGCAAGAAAAGCCCATATAAATGCCTCATTTTCTGAATCCTGAGATGTTTAACTTTATTCCTGGAAGAGAGTAAATTCAACAGCCCAGCTCTCATCCCTGACTTGTCTCTATTTATTTAAGCAGTGGAGCATGAACCCAGAGCCTTGCATGCAGTAGGCATGCGTTTGACCACTTTTTACTTTTTATTTTGAATTTCGTGTGTGTGTGTGTGTGTGTGTGTGTGTGTGTGTGTGTATGTGTGTGTGTGTGTGTATGTGTGTGTGTGTGTTTGGGGTTGAAGGTAGGTAGGCATTCCTGAGCCATGGTGTATAACTAACTAGAGGTCAGATGACAACTTTTGGGAGATGGTTCATTCTTTCTACTGTGGGTTTTGGGCAGCAAGCCCCTTTACTCACTGAGCCATCTCACTGGCCCTGCTCTTTATTTTAAGTTACTCAGTCTGCTCTTTCAATATCTCTGCAGCTTGGGCACAAGCTCAGGCTTGTATTCTTCTCTCAGCTTCCACAAGAGATAGGATTACAAATCTAATGCCAGCCGGGCGTGGTGGCACACGCCTTTAATCCCAGCACTCAGGAGGCAGAGGCAGGTGGATCGCTGTGAGTTCGAGGCCAGCCTGGTCTACAAAGTGAGTCCAGGACAGCCAAGGCTAACACAAAGAAATCTTGTCTCAAAAAACAAAAACAAAACAAAACAAAAATCTAATGCCACAGGGTCAAGCTCCATGGCTTTGAACGAAGCCCATGAGGCTCTGAGCCCTGACACAGAGTGAAAGACATGGCAAGCTGTACCTACAGACACTCTTGGGATGGCAGGAGGAACCTGCCTAACAAATGTGACTGCCCGCCCCCCCTTAACACACCGGGCATTTCCTCTGGGGAATGGTTATGGATGGCAGGCAGCACTAGAAAGGTCCACACAGACATACCCACACAGCATGGGAAAGCCATGCTGAGCCTGAGTGTCCTTGCTGAGAGTCATGTGTTTCAACCTGCAATGACAATGGCAGTCCTCAAGTCCCTTTGGTCTTGAAAATAATATAGCATAGTAAACAATATAGCAATAATGATGGTGATAACTGGGTCTTTAATCCTAGCACTTGGGAAGCAGAGGCAGGGCAATCTCTATGAGTTCAAGGCCATCCTGGTCTCCATAGTGAGTTCCAGAATAGTCAGGGCTACACAGTGAAACCTTATCTCAAACAAAACAAAATAAATATACAAAACACTAATAATAATAATAATCATCATCCAATCCTACAAAATAGGAGAGGTTATTCCTTGAAGCTCTAATTTTACCCAAGCCATCCCCACCTCCATCTCCCCTTACCGGGGACATACTTTTTCTTGCAGATTCTTCTTTTACTTATCCCAAGGAAAGAATCGTGCTTCTTGCTTGGATTTATCTGTACCCCTAGCAAAAGTGAAGCTTCCTTTTAAGTCTTGCTCTGCTTCTTGCCACACACTGGACCCAGGAGCAGCACTTCAACTCCAGGATTGGGTTTCTGGGCAGGCGGCTCTGCGGAGTGGGAGCAGTTGAGACCCTAACACCTATTGGAGTTGCGGAGGTAGCTTCCGGAGGCCTGAGCTCTCCCCTGTCCCACCCCCACCCCGGTCCCATCTGTCATACTGAAAGTTAGGAGCCCAGAGAAAGGGAGCTGGTAGAATGATCTCTGGTAGGTGGCGGAGAGATGGGGAAGCCACAAGAGCGGCTGCCTGCAGGAGGGCAGCACTGGGTCTCAATGGCTTTCATCCCCTACCACGTCCCCTTTACAGATGAACCTGAAGCCAGCTGTCTGGCAGAAGTGGAAGGAGTAAGACCACACTTGCTTGTCTTAGTCTGGAGTGCAAGGTAATTCCTTTAATTTACTGTCACCAGGACACAAAAATTTAAGGACCCTCGTTTTCTTCCCTGGGGGGCGGGCAAGTTTATCTCTAGTCTGATCTCACAGTTACCCCTCTGCTTTCCCACATGGCAAGCCAGGAACCCCTTAACCTCGCCCCCCATCCCCCACTCCCATGTAAAGACTTTCCGCTGAGACTACAGAGTGCACAGATAAGCCCAAATTGGGTGCCGGCCACGCCCGGGCTCCAGGCTCCCGGCCGTGGTGGTGGTGGTGGGGAGGGCTTTGAGCTGTGACATCAGCCCTGTTGTGGTGCAGTGTGCAAAGCCTACTGGTTGGCGTGGCGGGGGAAACGCCTTCCGGATTGGGGGGAACAAAACGGCGCGCAGTCATTCGGGCACAGCCTGCTACCGCTTCCCGGAGTGCTACCGACGCGAGTGCTACCGACGCGAGTGCTACCGACGCGCGCCACTCAGCAGCTGCCAGGTGAGTGCGCCCCCGCGTCACCCACCTCGGGTCCCCGCAGCTGCCCGAGTACCTGGGACGCACCCTGCGCCTATTAGGTTTTCCTGTCCTGTCGTTTGCAAGAAAAGTTTGTAGGAAAAGTGATCCCAGGAGGGAGGTGGTGAGAAGTGACCGCGGCTAGCCCGGCGGTGCTTCCTTTTCCTGAAAAAACACTGCGTCCCTCCCCGTCCTGGGACTTCCAGGGCAGCTGGCTTTCGCACGCCCTAGACCCAGAGTGACCCGGCTCCCCCCACGGTCTGCAGGTCCTGCAGAACAATTGGTGATTCTGTGGGCCACTGACACTCATTGTAAGGCTGAAGGATGAGGACATTCGTACCACCCCTTTCCTCCCTCTCTTTCCCTGGGAGAAAGTGCCTGCGAGTGGGAGGGGGGAGGCATCTGGCTTGGTGGCCGCCGAACACACAGGTATGGGTTTTCTTTTTCCTGAGAGAACCAGATGGAAGCAGACTCATTGCACCTCCCCACCAAAATCTTGGTGCTGGATGAGACTGGGATACCGAGATCTCAAAGAGCTCACAGGGAATGTTTCTTGAAAGCCGGGGAGCCGAAAGGGCCTGCGACTGAGCACATTTAAGCAAGTTGCAGTGTTACCCAACAAACTGTGATCAGGCAGGCATTCCATCCAAGTGGCACAGATCTGGGTATATACTGCATGTTTCTGGTCCTGTGCTGTTGTGATCCATCAGAGAGAGGTCTAGACCCTGAGCAATTACATGAAGTCAGGACCAACCCACCCACTTTTTTGCTTCCTGGGGTGAATGAATGGACAGGCTGTCCCTACAGTGAGAGAGACTGCCCTGGGACACCATCAAGCCGTATGTGCCCATGGGAGAAACATGTATCAGAAGAGCTTGCTGTGAAATCTTGGTGACAGGCTGCCTGAAAGGCAAGCAGACTGAGTTTCCACTCAGATTTGACAGTTAATACACAGATGACCTTGAACAAGTGACAGCTCAGTTTCCTTCTGGGACAGTAGTACTTGGACCACATGTTACACACACATACACACACACACACACACACACACACACACACACACACACACTAGCCCTGCTGTCCTGCTTTCTTGCAGAAGCTCAGTTGTCTGGAGCTGCTAGCAGCCTGTTACCTCAGAGCTAGGTTGAGGATTTCCTTCAGGGCTGGGCCTTCTGATCCCCTGCCTAGGCCACTGTTGAGGAGACGCTGGCCTGAGCGCTGCCTAGGCAGCGTTTATCCCTCCCTTGGAGAACCCATCTTGGCCCTGCACAGAGAGACCCTTTGCCTTGGTAAGGATATCCGGGGCTGGGACAGTCAGACAAGGAAGTTTATCCTGCAGAGGGTGTGGCGTTAGCCTGAGGAGGGTGGAAGGAAGAACCGTCCCCAAGGTTCAGAAGCTGAGGGCTTAGGGAGGATGATGGAGAAAGTCTCAAGGGCAGAGTCTGGAACTCTCTAACCATCTGCTAAGAAAATGCGGGGAAACTGCCTCTGGCCTGCCCTAGCACCAGCCTTCTTGGTCCAGGTGTTCTATTTAGCAATTGATACGTAGACTTTAGAGCCAGTCCTTACCGGGTCAGAGTTACAGACCGAGAGTCATGCTTGCCCTTGCTTGGTGGTAAGTCAGCATTGAGTGGTTGAAGCTGGCTGTGGTGGCACAGGTCTGTCTGTAATCCTAGCACTTGGGAGATGAAGGTGAGAGGATCGTAAGTTGGAGGCTAGCCTGGGCTACACATCAGGGGCTCTATCCCTCCCCTCCCCCCAAAAAAACCAGTCAACAATCAAACACTGAGTGAATGAATAAAGTATGTGTAGTCATAAATAATTACCAACTAGTTTGTCTGTGACAGAAATGTTCACAAGGAGTCACACCTGGGGGAGAAAGGAACTTGGGAAAGCTTTCTAGTGGGCTCCTACGGTTTACTTCTTCTGCAGGGCTCACTGGACACATTGTTAGAAGCCTGAGGGAGGGAGGCATGCAACAAGTCCAGAGAGATGCTAGTGACAAAAAGCCCCCACCCCCACCCCACTGAGTTGTTTGGCATTATGCGGGCACACTGGCAAAAACCTAGAGGCACCAAACTGATGGTTCGCGCTGGTCTTTCCTTAAGATTATACAGCGTGCAAACGTCTGTGCTTGCTGAGTGCTGGCCAGAGCTAAACCTTTCACCTGTGTTGTGTTGGATTCTGTTCATGAGGAAGGGGCTGATATTGGCTATTTCTACAGGTGAGAGGCTCCACAGTATAGGGAGTGTCTCAGGATTGCAGCTGGTCCCTGGGGCGGGGCAGGGCGGGGGAGCTGCTCAAACATAGGCCCACTGCTCCTACAACCCGCTGTTTTTCTTCCTTTCTTTTTTTTTGGTTTTTCAAGACAGGGTTTCTCTGTGTAGCCTTGGCTGTCCTGGACTCACTTTGTAGACCAGGCTGGCCTCAAACTCACAGCGATCCACCTGCCTCGACTGCTGAGATCAAAGGTGTGCACCATCACCGCCCACCCCATCCCCCAACCTCCCCCCCCTTTGTTTTTCTTCGCTCTTTCACATTCCCTCATTCCAGGCCACCTGAGGAGATGGAGCCATTCCTGAAGACAGTTTTCCAGGACCCTCTGTGGTGACTGATATTACGAGCAGATAGACTTCAATGACTTTAAATGGAAGGGGTCCCCGCAGTTAGATTGCCCGACCCCTGGGTTTTCAGTCCTCTGGGTGGCTGAGTCACTGCCCAGGTGCACTTTCACCCAGCCTGATATGTGTCTGTGTTTTGGAGTCATGTTTTCAGAAAAGGAAAAAATAAAATCCCGGAAAAGAGGCGACCAGAGTGGGTCACTCCTCCTCCCTACCCCCCACCCCCCACCCCCATAAGAGCTGCTGCCTGGGGAATGGGAGGTAGCAGCCTAAGTCCCGACGGGAGCCTTGCCTACTGTTTCCAGTTGTCAGGATTTTATATGGTAATGACGTGGCTTGGACTACGCAGATCCCTAGGAATTTGTCTGACATCATCGTAGAGTAATTCCCATGTATGGTAAAGTGTGTAAATATGAGGCAGCTAGTGTTTCCAGACTCTGGTATTTCCAGTGCTACCCAAAGCTATGCGGAGCCTGAGGAAAAAAAAATAGAAGGCTCACAGCTAGAATGCAGCCCCACCACCACCACCAAGTCAAGGAGGCCCCAACCCTAGGGGGCCTGGGTATTCTTCAAAAGTCCCCCCACCCCACCCCCTGTGACAGCCGTGAGATGGATCTTCCTGAGATGTCAGCTGCGAGCAATGTGTTTATAAGGCTTACGTGATTGTTTGCCTTTCTGTTCAGCGCAGGGCACCACCAACTGGTTCCGCTCTCAACGTCATTCCAAGCAAAAGCAAATTCAGTTTGATTGTAACATAATTATAAGGTCTCCTGCACCTCATTTGGAAATACTTAAGGAAGTCTAGGGCTTGATGTGGGTTTCCATTTCCATCTGCACACATGGCAATCAGATTTCTGAACTCCAAGGGTAGAGAGCTGGGGGCAGGGGTTGGGGGGGGGGACATGAGCACTCAGTTACAGTCGAGTCCCTGGGGGACTTGGTGTAATGACAGCTCAGGGCAGGTTAGCTGGCTTCTCAGAGGGGAGCCGTATGCAAAATGAAAACAATTGGGAGTCTTGTAAAGCTGAAACTGAGCTGATTTTGGGGGTGCCCCTTTTCTACCAGGGACCTTTATCTACAGGGTAGGTAGGTCTGCTCCATGGGCAATCAGATGTCACATCCCAGATGCAGGCTCCGTGGGTTTTGAATGTGCACTGCTTTCCCACTGGTTCTGTTCCTGGCTGTTCCTGGGGCTTGGGGGCGTGGTAGAGACAGCTGCAGTGTTGGAAAGGATGACAATACTCCTGTCTACCTGGCAGATTCCTAAGAGCTCAGATAACGTGTAGCAGCTCATTTCTACCCAGGTAAACACCTAACAGGTCTCTACCAGACCAAGAAGGTGGGGACTGAAGTCCTGAGCCCGTTAAGCCACCTTCACCCGAGGGAAGAAGGGATTATGGAATGGGAGAGATGGGTTTTTTTTCCCCCCCACTGGAGAGAGGTGTAAGCTGACTTGTCAAGCGTTTGAGGGAGGCCCTCCTTTGGGCATAGGTGGCTGGCAGGCTTAGAACCCAGATGATTCTTTTGACCTGAAACATGACTAACTGGATTCATCACGTCTGTTGAGGTTTGGGATGAGGGTGAGAGTCTGTGCCCCATGCCCAGCCCTTCTTCTACTGCTGTAAGGGTCACCAACTTGCACCTTTTTTTTGGGTTTTGTTTTTTTGAGACAGGGTTTCTCTCTGTGTAACCTTGCCTGTCCTGGACTTGCTTTATAGATCAGGCTGGTCTCTAATTTACAGAGATCCTCCAGCCTCTGCCCTCCCCCCTCCCCCCACCCCCAGTGCTGGGATTAAAGGCATGCGTCACCACGCCCAGCTCATCTTGCAGTCTTTTAAGACTGAGCCCTCTGTATAGCAGGGAATGAGCAGCAGCTTTGAGTTAGTTTGTCTGAAGGGGCCTTCCAGCCTCTAGCTAGCCCTGAGGATCTTGACATTTCATGTAAATGCCGATGGGATGTGCCTAGCCACTGGACAGGAAATTCAGATTGTATTCTCTGTTGAGATTACCAAGACAGTTAAGTAGGACAAACAGAACAGAGGCAGCAAGTCCCGAAGGGAGCAGAACTATCTGAATGAACCCACTGTCGATAACTCTACCATAGAAGACAGTAGTGAGTCGTTGTTGTTTTCAGATAGTCTTGCTGGAAAGGCCTAAAATGTCCTAGAACTTGGTAGCTAGGCCAGGTTAGCCTTGATCTCAATGGTAATCCTCCTGCCTCTACATCCCAAGTACTGAGGTTATACCCATGTGCTCCTCTGCCCAACAGCAATGACTTCTTCCCCAAGAGAGCCACATACCACAATGCCTTATGTAAGACACAGATTCCTGCTGGAAGTCGCAGGTGGCCAGGGGGCAACTGGGGAATTAAGCTGTAGGGAGATAGTCTGTTTGTCACAGACTCATTGGCTGGGCTGGCAGACAGGTCAGGAGTTCTTGGTCCCTACTTGGCCTGTTGCTTCTCAAGTCTTGCTTCTCCCAGATGGGGACCAGTCTGGAAGGAAGGCGGTCTGCCATCTGGCCCCACATCTGACCAGGTGAGGCTGTAGGTGGCAACCAGAGGCATGCCCTCGATAGTGCCATCCCATTTGTACACTCTCATGTAGTCATTCAGAATATGGGGAGTGCTCCATTTTAGGGGGTCAACAAATGAAGTTGAGAAGTGCCACAGGCGCTCAGCTAGGAAGACTAAGTACAGCTGTACTATTTAACCCCAGCTCCGGTTTCCTAAGCACTGGCCACAGCCTCCTGTGGGCCTTCTGTCCCTCAGAAGTAGGAAGGCAATTAAGAATGAGCCACCACCATCCCTCTAAGACTAAGAACAGCCTTCCTTTTAAGGAAATCCAGCTTCCCCACAGGCTGAATTTGGCTGTTGGCGAGAAGGGGCCGGGCAGAAGGACGGAGGTGGGGTGAGGAGCCAGCATCACCTCATAGATTCCCTCCAGCTAGGACTCTACTCATATTCAGAGTCCCCTGAGGGGTCATCATCTGGGCAGAGGACGCGCAGCGTGCTTTCTGGCTGTGTGTGCTTTCCCTCTTGGAACCTGGGCTTCTAACCAGACTCCCAGCTCAAGGAGCAGCCTAGCCAAGGGACATCCTGAGCAGACCTCCTGCACTGACGCGGGTCCTTGGGTTTCACCCATTTCCCCCGCCCCTGTTCCCGATTCCCTGGAGCCCTGCTGGATGTGAGCCCCTGGTACAGAGCCAGGGAGAACAAGGGGAAGCCTGTATGGAGCTGTGGGTCTTCTTCCCCAGTGGGAGGAGGGCTTTGTGTCTCAACAAAACACTGCTTGGACTGGCTTCCCACCACGTGGCCAAGGGACTGTTTCCTCCCTTAGGGGTGTCCCTAGGGAACACGAGCATGTCCCCTATTGCTTCAGGGGGTTGCACAGGAAGGAGAAATTCAAAGAGGAGACCCTGTCTCCATGAGCCGCCTGCCCACCTCGGGGAGCAACCCTTTAACGTGCTCTGTCCACAGCCTGATGAGTAGGATCATGAAGGACAGAAATGTATGGACCTTTCTTCTACCTCCTGCAGCTGTGGTGCTATGAGCAGGCTGCCCAATCTCTCTGGACCTGGCTTTCCTTATCTGCAAACTGGGTATCAATTCCTCATAGTCAGAGGATAGCTGCCTGAACTATCCTCTCTGACACAGAACGTGGGTTCCTAGAGCAAAGAAGGACGGGGGATAGGTGACAATTAGACAGTGATGTATGTGCTTTTCTCACTGAATTGCTGTTCCTCTTACATGGGTTTGCAGCCCTGAGTCCTTGTTCAGCAACTGCAGTTAACCTCTGGAGTCCTCAGGACAGAAGGGGCTGAAAGGGCTCCCGAGGGGCTGGCATGAGGACTGGCCCCAAGGTTATCTGAGGAGGCAGAGAGGTCACGGGCAGGATGGGTGAGCCCACAGAGCTGAGTAAGTGGGTGTATGCAGCAGGTAGTAGTCTCTCCCAGTTCTTCTGGCGGGGGCGCAGTACACCCAGCCACATACCTCAGCATCACACACACACACACACACACACACACACACACACACACACACACACATGTCCCAGCTCTTCCCGAAGGCATAATCTGAGGCTTCCTTCACACTAGGCTGGACTGGGTCCTCAGGGTTGAACAAGGGCTAAATTGACAGCTTCAGGTCTGTGGGGGTGAAACCAGCTGAGGTCAAGCAAGCTGAGATCTGCAAGGCCAAGGGCAGAGCTCCGATGTATGGTGACAGGGTATCTTTGGTTTCTGAGGGATGTGGAGGGATGCTCTGTGAGAAAGCTGGGAGCTGCTGCAAGGGGGCGGATTTAGACACACCACGACTGTCACTCTGTGCGCTAAGTAATCGGCTTAAACAATAAACAATAAAGAGGTTGTTGTTTGTGTAACTAGCATTCAGAAGCACACTGAGCTAGAGATTTGGCTTAAGCTGGTTGTTTAATGACATCAACCAGGACTCAGTTTACTTAATAGACTTCTTTCAGTTCTATTTTGGGCTCCTTGCTTCTGTCCCTTTGCTTAGTGTAGGGGTGGAAGGCACTTGCTCCCAGGAAGCCATCTCAGAAGACAGGATAATTTTTTTTTTCCCTCTTGGAGCCCCCAGGAATTCCTATCCTCCTGGTCTTACACATAACCAAACAATAACTTCAGCTGGCTAGGTTAGGCCCAGGTCACATGACATGGCTGAAAATGGGACTAAGGTATATAGCAGACATATTCTTCCAGGACTGCAAGGCAACCAGGCAAGTGGGGGGAGAGGGAGGGGTGGGGAAAGCCGGGGGAGGGGCCGTAGAACCTGAAGGGCATGGTATACAGCACTGGGGTAACTGAGTAAGTAAAGGGGGGCAGAATGAGACACAGCTAGGGAAGAGTGGGGAGCCCCATCCTTGTTCTTTTACAAACATAGAGAGTGGTGATGTCACCACAAGCAAAATGGAGAAATTGTGTGTGTGGGCGGACAACATTGATAGAAGTGGCTCATTTGCAAATGGAGGCACCTGTGGGTGGGCCTAGAGACCCTCATTTGAAATGAGCTGAGCTAGACTAAGAAGAAAAGCAGGGCTGGAGGTGACAGTAGATAGGTAAGATTGCAGGAGACTGGGACTAAATGGAACCCCCAACTTTCAAGATGAGGGGGTAAAAATGTATCGCCCCTGCTTCAACAAAACTCTGCTCCTTTCGGCCTGGTGGTGTTTGGTCTCGGTGACCAGGGCGCTGGCGTTACCAACTCCGTTCCTGCTTAGGTTGGCTTCTCGGCCTACACACATTCACTGGGGTCCACTTCTAGGTCCCAGGTGCTGTGGAGATACACATGAGCAGAGAACCTGGACTCAATAGAGGCCTAAGAGTCACTCATTCCTCAGCCGGAGGAATTGGACACCCATGCGTACACCTGTGTGTCAGGTGCTGTGCAAGGCATGGGGACTCCGTGGCACAGATTGGGGGGGCGCTTTCTCATTAGGGCTCTTTGGTTCTTGAACAACACACTCTTGTGACTCCAATCCTTTTCCTTCCCTGGTACCCTGTGTCTACTCACTAAGTCCTTGGCCTCCTTCACCCCGGTCTTATGTCCTCCGCTCACCGTGCCTTGAAGAGCGCATCTTCCTTTCATAGGCTTCTGTCGAAAGAGCTAGAGGCTCATCTGCTCCTCGAGTGGTTTATGTGTTGGGGAAAGAAAAGAAACAGCTCATCTATCTAAGGACATCCGATGTTCTCCAGGTCTCTGTGCCACTAGCACGTGGTATCAGCTGTCTGTCCTACAGTCTCTGGCTTATGTTTTACTAATTCCCTTACTGTGTGCCAGCCCTTTGGCATCCTGTGCTTCCTCTAGTGCCCAGAAATAATCTAGGAAGAATTCTTTTTTTTTAAAAAAAAGATTTATTTATTTATTATGTATGCAATGCTCGCCTCCTTGTTCCCCTGCAGGCCAGAAGAGGGCATCAGATCACATTATAGATGGTTGTGAGCCACCATGTGGTTTCTGGGAATTGAACTCAGGACCTCGGAAGAGCAGTCAGTGCTCTTAACCGCTGAGCCATCTCTCCAGCCCAAGAGTTCTTGTTTTTGGCCCCATTTTCTTTTTTCTTTTCTTTTCTTTTCTTTTTTTTCCCCCCCGAGACAGGGTTGGCTGTCCTGGACTCGCTTTGTAGACCAGGCTGGCCTCGAACTCACAACGATCCACCTACCTCTGCCTCCTGAGTGCTGGGATTAAAGGCTGCGCCACCACGCTCGTCTTCAGCCCCATTTTCAGGATGCGGAAACCTAGGCCTGGAAAGTCCCTTTTTCTGGGTCACACAGCGAGTGAGTGGCAGGATCAAACTGGTCTGAACAGTCTGGTATCAGGACCACAGCTCTAAACCAAAACCTAGACCATCTCCAAGTTGCCCCAATCTACCTGCTTGGAATCACCTGGGATGCTTGTTAGAGTCCAGAGTCCTAGGCTGGGCTCACGCCAGGACTCCGCAGGCAGGGAGAAGCAGGTCGTGCTACCGAATCTGGCTTTATAGTGTGCTTGAAAACAATGGCCCATGTGCCCAGCTCTTGTGTTGCTTTAAATCTGTTTGTTTTTATTTTCTTTTGTTGAAACATGGTATCATGTGGCCCAGACTAGCTTCAATCCCACCCGGTAGGAGATGACTTTGTATTTATGATCTTCTGCCTTCATCTTCCAAGTGTAGGAGGTATAGGCTCTTCTGCCACATCTGACTTGTTTTTGGTTTGGTTTTTTGAGTTCTTTTGTTTCGTTTTTTTGTCTTTTGTTTTTTGAGACAGGGTTTCTCTGTGTTATCTTGACTGTCCTGGACTCTTGTAGACCAGGCTGGCCTCGAACTCACAGAGATCCGCCTGCCTCTGCCTCCCAAGTGCTGGGATTAAAGGTGTGCACCACCACACCTGGCTTGTTTTTGTTTCCTGAGACAAGTTCTTTCATTATGTAGCTCAGGCTGGCCTCAAATTTGTCTCAACCCCTTTAGTTTTGGCATCACAGGCAGGTATCACCAAACCCGACTAGCCCCCCTCCCCATCACCTATCTTATATACCAGGCAATGTATAATGCCCATGTGTGTGGTTTAAAGAGTACCTGTTGTAAAGGAGGCTCCCTGTGGGTCAAGCACCGCCAGGTGTTTCTTCAGTATGCTCCCAGGCAATCCTACCTTACCCTGCTCTTTCCACTGTTTGAACTGATGATTCTGAGACGATGGATTGATTGTGTGTGATGTTCCCTCCCTTGTTTTTCTGAGATACTTTTCTTCCCACACACATGTTCATCCCTTGACAATACGAGTTTTGCCTACTTTGCACTGCCCTAAGATTTACAAACCCTGCTTGACCTGACCCCCTTTGGAGCCATTCTCTGCAATGCACTGTGGTGACACCTGGCACTGGCTAGCTCACTTGCACTGCTCCTGCATTCTCTGCGTAAACCTTGTAGCTTATGATCTTGTCGAATAGGGTGCCACGCACAGGGCCAATACACAGCAGCTCCCTAGCAAATAGAATAAAGTAAAAGAAGGGGAGCCCCCTCCCCCTAAAAAACTTGCCAGTAGCAGCTGAAGAATTGTCCTAAGAACAAACCAGAAGCAATCTAGAACTGGTCATCCCCTGGGAGGCCTCCCTGCCATGGGCAGTCTGTGTTTTCCCCTCTCTGTGTATGAACCTCATTTTCATTTTTTTTTGGTGTTCTTTTCAGAATGCCAAACTGGGGAGGAGGCAAGAAATGCGGGGTGTGCCAGAAGACGGTCTACTTTGCGGAGGAGGTCCAGTGCGAGGGCAACAGCTTCCATAAGTCCTGCTTCCTGTGCAGTGAGTACCGCCCAGGCCGGCTGCTGCCTGCTGCGTCAGGGAACCTGGATGGGCCTGCCCCCACAGGCTCGGCCTGCCCACACCCCAGGGAACTGATCCCTGGGGATGTAAACAGCTTGACATTTGGCTGAAGCACAGCTGGGGAGGGAAACACTTAAGGGCCTCTTTGTTCCCTTTCAGGAGCTGTTCTCTCTGAGGGATGAACTGGCCAGTGCTGGTGGGGGTGGCAGGGGTGTGTGTTGGGGTTGGCGGGGGTGGGGGTGGGGGTGGGGAGGTGGGGCAGGGCTGAGAGCCAAGCTGGAAAGGCTCACTTAGGAAAACTTTCCACTCTCTTTTTGTTCCAGCCACTATCCAATCATTTCTGAGAAAGACGCTTTCAAACCCAAAGTCTTACTAGACTTCCAGATACCCCTTGTTAGGTAAAAGAGGCCACAGCCCTAGGGTGAAGGTCGGCGAGGAGGAAGATCCAGTCTCTCACTTGCTCAGCTTCCCTTGTCTTCGCTCCCATTCCCACTCGCCCTTCACAGAGGGATAGAGGAGCCCCCAAATTCATAGCTACCTGCTCCTAGTGGTCCAGGTGAGCTGCACTGGCCCCTCTCTGGTACAGAGAACTGTGCACAGGACACAGAACGACCAAGCAAGGTCGGCTTAACCCTAGGAACCATGCCTCTCAGATGCTGCTTCACCTGGTACCCGGATCAGGTGATGCGTACTCAAAGTGCCAAGCAGCCTCTCCTCTGTTCTTAAACGATTTGCTCTTTATGGTCAGGGCAGAAATCCGGGTTAGAGACAGAAGCAACCATAGCAGCTGTTTCTTGGAAGGTAGGCCCGATGGCAGGCAGTAGGGTGTCTCAGAAGAAGCCTCAGTCTTCAGAGCATCATTCTGATGAGGTCTGGGATCATAATTTTACTTTCTATTGTTTGCATGATGATGGACAGGTTCAATCCTGGGTAGGGTTACTACTGTGAGAGCAGAAATGAAGAGTTTGTAAAGCAAAAGAAGCACTTAAATTCATGTGAGTGTTCCGTAAACACACAGACTCACTCACCCACACTCTCTGATAAGGGCTCCACAGCAAAGAGCTGGGACACTCAGGAGAGCTCACAGGAGCTGAAGTCCCAGCCCATCTGAGGGACCCAGGAAATGAGTCTATCCTGCTGGGTGAGATCAGCTATCCATCCGTTCTGCAGTCCTTTGCTCCGGTGGCCTGATCTGGAGTGGGATCCAGATGGCACATGCGTTGTATGTTCACCCGATAGTCACATCTCCACCTGTTGCTGGGCAGGCCAGCCTGAAGCCACCTAGCACAGGGCAGCAGGGTTCTCCCTTTGCCCTGAAGGCCTGGAGTGCCAGTTCCAGGGCTCATGTGATCAATGAGGAGATGACAAGCTTTGGTGGAACTCTGTTGGCTTGTGGCCTGCCCAGGAGGCTGCAGGCGGCAGCAGCTGGTCCTCAGCAACTCCTTATATAGGGGCTTTTCAGCCTTTTTAAGCACACCCATCATCATCCCCCCCCCCCCCCCGCCCCCCCCGACTCCAGGGGCGTAAGAGACAGCTTGGTGCCAGTTGGAAAGAGGGTCTGGACTCCTTGGCCTCTCAAATGTTGCTTAATCGCCGACAAAAAGGGCCCAGCTGTGTCCAGAGCTCCTGCTGAACCCTTGATGTGAAGGACTAGCTTCTGGTCAGACGTGGATGGAGGTCAGGAATTCAGGAAGTGACCCAGGAAAGAAGGAGCAGGGCCCGGGGCAGAGTATAAAGAGGTGTCAGGGATTAGAAGCAATTGCAGAAAATCAGGCTGGGAGGGGTTGCTATGCAGCTGTTAGTTACTCTAGGGCAACAGACCTTTGGGGTGCAGGAGGTGGGGGGAGATAATGGGGAGTCCAGAGAGTGTCAAACAGCCCTTTCACAGGGGTCACCTAAGGCCATTGGAAAACACAGATATTTGTATTATGATTCGTAACAGTAGCAAAATTACAGTTATGAAGTAGAAACAAAAATAATTTTATGGTTGGGAGTCAGCATAACATGAGGAACTGTATTAAAGGGCCACAGCATCAGGAAGGTTGAGAATTGCTACTCCAGGGGATAGTGGGGTGCAGTTTGGGCCTGTATAGCTTCCAGGTCAGAGCTCTGAGCTGAGCAGGATCCCTATGTTCCAGGCATGCAGGGATACTTACTATCCCCACTGTCTTATCCCTCCTACCCCAAACAGCATCAGCACTTGATGGGATCTCACCAGACACTTGGTCAGGGATGGGAGAGGCAACACTCCCCCTTCAAAGTCAACTGCTTGACATGTCTGCTTTGAATTCACGGTGACCCATAGAATCTAAGGCCTTTTCCTCCTTAGGAAAGGAAAGGCCAGAAGGTTCTGGGCCTGGGTTGCAGTTGGGGGCCATTTTGTTAGTGAGCCTAGGATAGGCCCTTAAAAGAAGGTCTGTTGATTTCAATCCTTGGTTGTGGATTCAACTCAAGTTTGTCACCCTGTAAACACTTTTCTGGAGGGTTAGGATAAGTATGAGGAAGCTGGGGTGATGCAATAGATAAGAGAGACCACATCTTCCTGAGGCAGAGAGGCCTACTGTAAGCCTGCCCCCACCTCTGCTCTGTCCCCTTCAAAGCAGTAGAGAAAGAAAGCCTCCTCCCACTGGGCAGCAAGTGGGTGACAGGTGCAGCCTGCGTTGTTAAGACCTGATAGGAGCCTTCCCTGAGGTGGTGTGTCCAAGCCTGAGTCATAAGCAGCTCCTTCTTGGGGTGTGCTGGGCTGAGCAGCCATGGCCAAAGGAACTGAGGCCTGCTGGTGGGCCCTAAGCTGGTCCCCAGAGTCTAAGCACTGAGGAAACCTGGAGAAACCTCAGACAAGCTCTGACCTCAGGCTGCTGCTTAAGGTCAGTTTTCACTTTCTACCTCTTGGAAGAACCACAGCCTGGCAGAAAACCAGGACTGGAAATCAGAGCTGGGATCTAGCCTGGCCCTTGCTTCTGGAAGACTCTGTGACCCTGAGTGGTTTTTTTTGTTTTGTTTTGTTTTTTTGGAGGGGTTTGGTTTTCCTTCCAGAGGCAGTTGCTCTCCATCTTTGGGTGCGGTGAGTGGGCGCCCCTCTCCTATAGTCCCAAAGAGGGTCACATGAGCCCATGGAGCCTGGTAGCATCTGGAAATGGCTTCCCAGCTAAGACAATTACTAGTCTAGGGGTCTTGTTTTGTTTTGTTTCAGTTTTACTTAACCTGATTTAGTAAACATTTATTCACGTCTTCCTTGAATGAAGGATCTATTCAAATTTTTCCTTGGCAAAGTCTTTTGGGGTACCCCACAAGTGAGCTGAGCCCCCTAATTTTACCACTTGGGTGGAAGGGGATGAGGTTATAGTGGGTGGGACTGTACCTCTGAGAAAATCAAAGTAGTGCACGAAGAAGCAGAAAATCTTTTATTTTTTATTTTTTTATTTTTTTGAAGCAGAAAATCTTGACCAGCATGCAGGGGAACCATCTAGAGGGCATAGGGTTGTAGGACCCCGGTGTCTCCAGAACCAAGGTCCTCATTCCTTGCTGGAAACACTGACCCAAAAAGGCCTTTTCCTCCTGAACTGCTCTTATCTCTGTTTTCTGCCCTCTGTCCTATGTTTGGAATTCCCAGTTTAAAGCACGTCTAAGGGAAACAGTTCCCTGTGTGGCTAGTTCCTGACTTTCCGCCCTAGAAGGGAATGCTGGAGCCTTGGCCCGTCGGTCTCCGCCTTATTCCTTCTTCCCGGAGCCAAGCCCCAGGGGAGGTGGTGGGAGGTTCCATATTTGGGTGGCTGAGAGTGCTGGAATAAGGAAGAGATCTCAAGTGCGGGACGAGAGGGTCCATATTTAGTCTGCAGTCCCCAGCCTGGGCTCAAAGAGAACTGGAGGAGGGCTGGACCTTTAAAGGCAAAGGAAAAAAAAAATGGCGGCTTGGAAGAAGGCTTGGCCTCCTCCGTGGTGTCTGTCGACTTCCAGCTTCAAAGGATATTTTAGGATGCAGTTCAGTTGGGCAGACTCAGCACTGGTACTTAGGGGATATTAAGTAGGAAGATGGAAGCAGGCGCTCTCTCTCCAATGGCACACTACCTGGATGTAATGCTAGTAAGAATAGCTGACAGTAACCGGGAACCTTTCGTGGGTAGGGCACTGAGCTAAGTACATTCCCGTCTAAGACCGCACTTGGTTTTTCTAACTACCTTTTAGGGCAGACGGGATTACCCACACTTAGAAGTGAGGACACCGAGCCTGGAAAAGGCAAAATAGTTTGTCCCAGCCACCCAGATGGAGAGCTGGGCTCTGACTTGCAGAGTCTCGGCGGCATTGCCTGTTGGGGTATCTGGCACGCTCATTGCTAGTTGTGAGGGTAACGGGAAAGCGTATGAGGCTTGAAGGTTCTCCCTCATTCCCCCCTGCCTGCCCTGCCCTGTGCCTCAGAACATTTCTTCTGTTGTACCCAGCCCCTCTTCTCCCTGTGGTTCCATAAGTTCTGAGACCAGAAACTGCAAAATGAAATCCGGTTACCGTGGCTTGTATCTCATTTCAAAACCCACTCGCTCTGTTGGGCATCTAATCCACGTGCCGTTTCTTTCTTTCTTTCTTTTTTTTCCCCCATTCTAAGAGAATGCCATTTAATGAGGACATGTACTGTTTCTTTTCGGGGTGTATCTCGTCACCTGCGTGAGTGCTCCTGCTCAAACAGCACACCCAGATGTCTTCTTTCCCCACCACTTGCCCTTCTTTCTGCCCTTCTGTTTCCTCTCCTATTGGGACACATGCTCTCTCTACTAAAGGCCAGATGAAAAACTTCATCTGGTGTTCTGTGGCTCAGAGCCTGCCTAGTCCGTGGCTTCTAAACCACGGGGCACGCTGAGACTTGGATAGGTACCAGGGTCCAGAAGTCTGAGGGAAACAGCCCCAGATTCCTGAAGGCCAGGCCTTGACCTCCAAGAGTCAGATATTCTGGACGCCAGCCCATTGGCCACCCTGCTGGTCTCCTTTTCTGCGTGAGTCAGTCCTGGGAGGTCCGTAGCTGCATCTCACTGTTCCACTGTCCCCCTCCCTCCGCAGTGGTCTGCAAGAAGAATCTGGACAGCACCACTGTGGCCGTGCATGGAGAAGAGATCTATTGCAAGTCCTGTTACGGCAAGAAGTACGGGCCCAAAGGCTATGGCTACGGGCAGGGCGCAGGCACACTGAGCATGGACAAAGGGGAGTCTCTGGGCATCAAGCATGAGGAGTGAGTACAAGACTCTTTCTCTGTACCTTTTCTTGAGTTCTCCCCCTGTCCCTGAAGTGGACATTAATGAAACTCCTTTGGTTAAGTGGTGGGAGGTCTGGGAAGCCATTGATTTAAAAGGGAGAGAGCTGTACATGGTGGCCCATGCCTGTCACCCTAGGGAGCCCAAACCTCAAAGATCTTAAGTTCAGGGTCAACTTGAGCTACAAATAGAGACTGTGGCTTTAAAACAAACAAACAAACAAACAAACAACATACAAATAGAGACTGTGGCTTTAAAACAAACAAAATATAAATAGAGACCGTAGCTTTAAAACAAACAAACAACATACAAATAGAGACTGTGGCTTTAAAACAAACAAACAAAACAAAACAAAACAAAAAAACCGAACCAGGCTGGGGAAATGGCTCATCTGTTAAAGTCCTTGTCACATCAACAAGAGGACCTGAGTTTAATCCCAAGCACCCATATAAAAGTTGGGGGCTGGCAGTGTGCTCTTACAGTTCCATTGTTGAGGATGTGGAGACAGGAGGATACTTGGGACTTGCTAGGCAGCTGTCCTAGTGAATTGGCGGGTTCCAGATTCAGTGAGTTAAGTAAGAGACCTGCCTCAAAAACTAAGATGGAGAGAGACTGAAGAGATACCTAATGTTGACCTCTGGCCTCCACATGTATGCACCCACATGCACATGTTCACAGAGACACACCAAACTCAAACAAAACATTAACAAATAATAAAATAAAAACAAATGAAAGGAAGCCACAGGTCAGCTCTCTGCGTGGGGGCTGTTGGGGCAGCTGAGGGCCAACTAGGAATGCTGCTTGGATTACTCAGCCTAGATTTTTACAGGTGTCAGAGCTGGAAGGGGCCTTAAGAGTTATAGTCCAGTTTCCCCATTTTATAATTGAAAATCTGGAGGAGTGTCAGCCCCACTACCCTGCATCCCTGTTAAGGGGAAGTAATTTCCTTTCCTGGGGCATGCCTTAGGGTGTCACTGGGTCCCCCCACCCTCACCCTCAGTCATCTCTTGCCTCTGGCCTGCTGGCAAAGGGTGGCTGTCAGCCTGGCCAGTGTCTCAGCAATGGGGAAGCAGATTCAATGATGAAGAATTACCAGATTTCGGCCAAGGTCATTGCCCTCATGGGAACACTCTGTCAGCAGATTTCTTCTGGAAAGAGTGTAATAACAGACGAGCTGCAAAGATGAAGGGCTCAGGGGGAATTATTAGCAAATGATGTGTTAAATGGTTCTGGGGGCTTTAACTAGGCGATGAGGAAAATGTGCTGTTGTGATAGTTCACTGAGCTTTGGGATCTCAGGGGCCACGGTGGCCTTAGCTTTGGTGGGTGGCCCTGTCCCTGGCAAGAGGCGAAAGGGTTCTACCCCCACAGTGTTAGTCATCTCACCACGTACTTCTCTGCACATAGAGCCCCGGGACACAGGCCCACCACCAACCCCAACGCGTCCAAGTTTGCCCAAAAGATTGGCGGCTCTGAGCGCTGTCCCCGATGTAGCCAGGCAGTTTATGCTGCGGAGAAGGTGATTGGTGCCGGGAAGGTAAGGTGCTCCTGGGCACGAGGGAGGGAGGGAGGTAGGAGGTGCGCCTCTGAACTGTGCGTTACAGAGCTTTGCAACTGATGAGTCTAGCTCTGCTCAGGGTAGCAGCGTGACCCCTGGACTTTGTTTCCAGAGATCAGTGACCTGTCCCTGACTCCAGGGAGCTCACCTAAGGCACGAACTGTACCATCGCCAGTGCCACAGATGGTCTCTAGTCACTTTGTAAGGTGTCCCTAAGAGGCATACATAGGGTTCTAAGATTTAGTACTACATGCTAAAGATATAAGGTAGGTGTTGAAGAGCCCACCCCCTAAGATTTTATGGGCAGGTTCCCTCTCTCTCTTAATCCCTCTCTCTGTCTCTGTCTCTCAACAGAGTTTCTCTGTGTAGCTTTGGCTGTCCTAGAACTTGCTTTATAGAGCCATCTGGCCTCAAACTCACAAAGATTCACCTGCCTCTGCCTCCCAAGTGCTGGGATTGATTGAAGGTGTGTGTCACCAACGCTCTAACGTGGCTGAGTTTTCTAAGAGAGTATCTCTTTCTGGGAAGAAGACTCACAGCTTTAATGAGACTTTAGGAATTTTGGTTCCAGAAATATTTACAAACCATCTCAAAATACACATTTTGTTTCATGGAATAAGTTCTGCCAGAAACCCAGCCATATTAACTCTGAGGACAGAGATTTTCATGGTTAAGGCTTTGTCATCCTGCTGGAAGTTTCCGCACTGTTTTTGCTTGTTTGTTTGTTTGTTAAAGATTTATTTATTATGTATAGAGTGCTCTGCCTGCCTGTACACCTGCCTGCCAGAAGAGGGCACCAGATTTCATTATAGATGGTTGTGAGCCACCATATGGTTGCTGGGAATTGAACTCAGGACCTTTGGAAGAACAGCCAGTGCTCTTAACCTCTGAGCCATCTCTCCAGCCCTTCACACTGTTTTAAATCACCATGCCTACCCTTTCCCCATACTAATCCAGTAGTAGCTTCTGACCCCCGATCTGCTGTACCTGATGAGAATCACATTAGCCAACCAACTATCCAAACACCCTACTGACTGTTTCCCTTGGCAGTCAGGCCTTGGTGGGAAGGAGCAGGACAGCCCTGGGGGTTTGCAGTCTTAGGCTAACAGTCAGCAGATCACACAGCATGCACTCTCAAGCAGTGTGGCTTCCGTATCCTTACCTGAACCAGTGATTTGGCCATGATCACACAGCAAGCCAATGGACCCATGGTGCCTACAGCCCATGGCCAGCTCTTTTTGGTGTGCGCCATGGCTTTAAAGGCCCTTTGATCTTGAAGAATGAGGTTCAGGAGTAATGGAATGGGAACTAGTGCTTGGGCCAAATCTGGACCATAGTAACCTCTTCATTGCTGCTGAGATTGTCCACATCATGCAAACTAGAAAAGCGAGAACCAGCTGGGATGAATAATCTGCCCATATCTTTTAGCTAGGGAGGGAGCCAGGAGCCCAGCCAGGTTTGCCTGATTCTTAAGCTTGGGCTCTTTTTTTGGGGGGAGGGGGTTTCAAAACAGGGTCTCTGTGTGTAGCCTTGGCTGTCCTGGACTCACTTTGTAGACCAGGCTGGGCTCAAACTCACAGTGATCTGCCTGCCTCTGCCTCCTGAGTTCTGGGATTAAAGGCATTTGCCACCATGCCTGGATAAGCCCAGGCTCTTATTACTGTTGACTTATCTGTGGGTCACTTAACCCCCTATGAAAACATTTCTACATTTGCAAAGGCAGGAAAATGTTGTTAAGTATCACAACTTCAATGATGAACTGCCTGGACCCTAGTTAACCTGCTTGAATCTTGGTTTTGCCATTTACTCATATGTACTGGGACCAGTTCAGCCTTCCCAAGCATCAGTTATGCATAATGTGGGCCAAGGGAGTGGAGCCGTTAGGAAGTGAAACCAGGATGGCCCCTGACATACAAAATGTTTTAAAGATTACATGAGATGGGGGTTGGAGAGATAGCTCAGAGGTTAAGAGCACCGTCTGTGCTTCCAAAGGTCCTGAATTCAATTCCCAGCAACCACATGGTGGCTCACAACCATCTATAACGAGATGTGGTGCCCTCTTCTGGCGGAAGGCACACATACAGGCAGAATACTGTACACATAGTAAATAAAAATTTAAAAATTGCATGAGGATGGGAGGGAGGAATGGGAGGATACAAGGGATGGGATAACAATTTAGATGTAATATGAATAAATTAATAAAATATATTTTTAAAATTGCATGAGGTAATACATATATAGTAGGCAATGTTTTGCTTTAAATGTTATGAAAACAGGAGTCAGTCATGACCACAGGTGCCTATAAAACCAGACTGAACCCTCAAAAGGAGGGAAAAAAGAAGAGACATTAATATTAAAAGCTGTCTTTTCTTTTTGCCTATGATCTTAGGAAATGATCAAAGAGATACCCAGGAATCCCTATTTCTGTGGCATAGGTTAAAGATTGCACTGAGGATTAGTGGTGATGGCGCACACTTTTAATCCCAGCAGCACACGGGAGGCAGAGGCAGGCAGATCGCTGTGAGTTCCAGGACAGCCTGTTCTATAAAATAAGTCCAGGACAGCGAAGGCTACACAGAGAAACCCTATCTTAGAATCAAGACAAAACAAAAAACAGAACAAACAAACAAAAGAGAAGCATCAAGGAACACAGAGTGCCTTCGGTGTTGAGTGAACGAGGAAAGACAGGAGCTTATTTCGGGGATGGCTGGCAAGTGTGAGATGGTACTCTGGGTGGCTCGTGTGTAACTCGGCCTTATCTCAGTCCAGAGTACTGGGGTAGCTAGCGGCTTTTGCACGGAGCACTGAAGGAGAATTGAGACGATTTGCCCACCCCATATCAGTCCCCTGCTGCTGTCTCTTGGGCACATGAGAAACTGATGGGTGAGGACCAGTGGCCAGGAAGGACCTAGCTGCTTTACTTACTCTCCAGCCTGGGCATTGGAGGTTATACCGAGGAAATCATTGCCCTTATGTGGCATTGTTCTGTTGTGTCAGCTGAATGCTGTCAGCCTCTTATGTCTACACAACACCTCAGCATGTTTAGTTGTTGCTCATGGAAACTGGTTGCTGAGTTGTATTGGTGATGTTATGTAGGTGTGTGTATGTATGTGTGTGTATGTGTGTATGCCATATACAAACTTGAGTCCTGCCTCTTTTGGGAAGCACTTTGTTCCATGCTGCCTTAGGGCACCTCCTGGGATCACCAAGGGCCTTCTGTGGCTTCCTATTGAGTTCAGTATGCTGTAGACAGAACCGTTCTGCTTTCAAAAATCCTACAGATTTGACTCAGGGCTTCCTCCGTGCCTGGCCCCATGCAAGCACTTGACCCTGGTGAAGTCATTTAATTCTGGCAGCTTGCCTCTCAAAGGAGGAAGGCCACGGCACTCTCTTAAGAGCTGAAATGTGGCACCAAGTTCTAGGACCTCAGAGGCCGGGCTGGTCCAGGAAGATCACAATGACAAATGCCTGTCCTGTGGTTGTGCGCCAGACATTTTCCTATCAGATCCTCACATTCACTCTGTGAGATAAACAGAGAGGTCTCCTGGGGAGGAGGACATTAGGGCAGCTATTCAAGTAGCATGTGGCAGTGCCAAGACAAATCCAGAACCATACCAGTTTCACAGGCAAAACAGTGTGACGAAGGCTTGCCTGGCAGCTTGTGAGGGTTGCAGGTACCCAGCTGGCATATAACCCCTACTATGGTGCTATTGTTTTTTAAAATTATCAGTATTACCTATATTATCTGTAGGCCCGGCTAGCAATCAATTAAGATACAGACACTTGGTATATTTTAAAATAGCCTTAGCTAACCTGGTGCAGGGCAGATGCTAATTTTCTAAATTACCTCCCATAGTGGGGCAGGCATGGGATCTCTGTCTCAATCCCATGCCATCTGTTTCTAATAACGTCTACCAAGTTACCTCTCATTTATAATCCCAAATACTTATTAATGTTCTTCATCTGGCCCTGATTCTCCATCCACACCAGCCATGTGCTTTTTAAAAAATCTAACCCGTGGCAGCCTTCTCTTTTCTTCAGGGTTCTCTCCTTCTCCCTCCTGGCAGTCCTTTCTTCTTCCTTTTCCCAGGATTCCTCTCTCTCCTAGCCCTGCCTATCTCCTGCCCTGCCCAGGTGGGATGGCTTTTTATTAAGCAAAAGATTGGTCAGCCAGCAAGCAGTAATTAGCATCAAAATACATCAGACCATCCCCCAACATCTCTCCTTTTTTGTCTAAATAAAAAAGGCCATTTTAAAAATATATAGTAAGTACAATTGTGAAAAATTATAAAAACCAATAGGTAAGACTTTACACATATAATTTTTAATCAAAATGTATTTGGCAACCTTGTAGAAAATATTATCTATTTTATCTTGGTAAATCTAAATTTTTGAACCTAAATCAACATCTATTAAAGCTCAAATCTATCAACCTGAAAGTATTTATCTAGACTTAAAAGTATCTTTTTAACTTTTAAAACAACTAAGCTTAATTTTAAAATTAACTATTTGGTCTTTAACCCCATCAGAGACTTGAGAAGGAATAAATTCAACTATTTGAGTAAAAGTGAAGTGTAGGATAGCAGTTTTTAAAATGAAAAAATGACACAGACAGGTTTTTTTTTGTCTGAACAGATACATTAAAAATTTTATAACATTGGAGCATCATCTTCAGCCTTCTGGCCTAGTATATTTGATAGACATATTTGTGAAATAGGAACCATTGAGGACTTGTTTACTTTGTTTTGGCAGAATTTGACTGTTAACTCTGTCTGTATTTAACCTTGTCCATTTTTAGGTAGAGTTTTGTTTGTGGGAGAAGCAAGGACATTTTTGTCCAGTAGCTGTTTTGTCACACTTAAAGCCATTTTTATATGGAGGTTCTTTAATGTTTATCATCTTTTTTTGAGGTAGGCAGGGTATTGTCAGGAATTAACTTGATTTATTGTCAAAGAATTTTTAAAACAATAAAAACATTTTAATGTCACTTTTTGTAGGTTTTTGAAGACTTTAACTATTTTACCACAAATATCTATAGAATCATCTGTTAAACTTAGCATGTATATTTTTATACTTGACATGACCATGAATTGATCAATAGTTGACTTGTATTACTTAACTATCTTAAATAATTTACAATAACACTATCAGACTATTGGAAATAAACTATGTGTTAATTGAGATGCATATGAACAATGCTTCATATTAGAGTAGAAATATAATGTGTGAAGATAATGTTAAATTTGAATTTTATTTTAATGTATTAAAATTAAACTTATTTTGTATCAATATACAAGTTTTTATATCAATGAATCAAAATTAACCCTATTTGTGAGTAACAATTAAGGCCTTAAATTGAGGAGTAGATTCAATAATCTACTTTTTGTCCTATTATCCCTATATAGCCCCACCTATCTCCTTCCCTGTCCAGGTGGGATGGCATTTTATTAAGCAAAAGGTGGGTCAGCCAGCAAGCAGTAGTGAGCATCAAAACACATCAGACCATCCCCCAACAATGGTACAGCTAGGACCACTAAGCAGGGAGTCATGTGAACACTTCATGGTGGCACACCACTAGTGTGTACTTGGTCCCTCCTGTCTGCTCCCTCTGCATCTGAGCCACATTTTCCTGGCATCTTCCCTACCGTACCGACTTACCCTATGGCAAACTACTGGTGGGCCAGAGTGGAGTACCTTAGTCACTGGCAGTGATGTTAACCATTTCCTTTCTTACCTAGTCCTGGCATAAGTCCTGCTTCCGATGTGCCAAATGTGGCAAAGGCCTTGAGTCGACCACCCTGGCGGACAAGGATGGTGAGATCTACTGCAAAGGTGCGTGCGTAGCTCAGCTTCTCCTTGAAAATCAGAAGGCTGGAGGAAGCTGGAGGAGGCTGGGGGGGGGGGGGGGGGGGGGGCGGAGCACCAACTGACTATGCAGCTGCTAAATGAACCAGTTCCTTGCCTTCCGATCGATCCAAGAGGTAGACAGAGTGTTCCCTTCACGGCACAGATAGGAGGGCCTGGCCAAAGTCAGATGGAACACAGGGCAGGGATAAGGGTGGAGCCCAGGATCCTAATACCTGTACAGTGCTTTTCAGCAAATGATTTATCCTCTCGTTGCAATGAAGGGGAAATGGGTCCTCCACACTGTTGAGGCTAGTGGAAATGGGGAGGTGGCCATTGGTGAACTCTCCTTCTCCAGACACCAGACACAAGGAGTAGCGGGAGGAGTTGCTATGGAGACAGGAATACATCCTTACCCTTCTCGTCTCTCTGCAGGATGCTATGCTAAAAACTTTGGGCCCAAGGGTTTTGGCTTTGGACAAGGAGCTGGTGCCTTGGTCCACTCAGAATGAGGCCGCGGCCGCCTGCGTACCCTGCCTGTTCCTGAGCTTTTCACCATCAGTCTGTTCCCAGAAGCCTTGGACACCTCCAAGATCCTCCCCCTCACTCAGCCCTGCTGCTGCCTGTCACTAATGACTAGGACTTGGGCATCTGGCTTCTTCTGGTTCAGGGGTCTGCCTGAGCTCCTACCCCACTAAGGGCTTCTTCCTGCCTACCATTTGATACCATCACCTATAGGAGACATCTGTCTAGCTACCCCTCTCCAGAGACCAGGTCCCTGTCCCCACACTTCAGTCCCACAGACCTCTGTTTCTAGGCCGAAGGTTCACCCTCTACTGACCAGGACACCCGAGCCTGCATCTTTGGAGCTCAGGGGAGCAACACAGCAGATCTGCAGGAGGGAGGCAGGACCAGAATTGGGCTAGGGAAGGCTGCGGCTTATTAGATCCCAGAGAGTCTCCTCGGAGTTGGAAGCTGAGCTTCTTGGTTCCCTTCAGAATAAACCCAAGGCATCTCAGTCCAGGGGTGGGTCCCCACGGGAGGCAGAGGGGTACAGACAAGGTGGCGGGCCATGAGGTTCTTTCTCTGGCCTCTTGCCTTTGAATGTGGAACTAGTAGTATCTTCCCACTTGGGAATGGAGAACAATGCAGGTTAGAGGACCCCAAAGTCTAGAGGTTGCCTGACCTCCTTAGGCATTTAAGTTCCCTGTCTGATGGGCAAGAGGAGACGGTAATGAGATACTTTGAACAAGCATTCGCATTTATCCGTGGTCCACATCTTGGAGTGGTCAGTCCTGGTTCTAACTTGAGGTCTGGTGGCTGGGGTGCACAGCTTCTCTGTCCCAGGATAGTCCAGGGTAGGGCTACTCCTGGTGGTTCCTTTAATGCAAAGGAAGCAGAGGAGGCCTGTCTTCAGGCAACACCCTTTCCTTCTGCCTCCCGTCCTCACTCTCCTCCAACCCAGGCCCTGCTTCTTTCACCCCACCTTTCTTTAGGGACCTTCACTAGCTACCTTTCCAGGCCCCAAGGTCATAGGAGCAGAGGGAGGGAAGGTAAGGGGCTGGGCTTTGATGCTCCCAGGGACTTGAAAGGACGATGCTGTCCACAACTGTTCAATGCAAAGGCTGTAGGCATGGGCTGTTGAAGCTGTTTTCTCATCTGGTCAATAAAGCAGTTTAGAACCAAACTCTGTTTTCCTCGTCTTCGGTCTATTGGGGCCCTGCCACGCCTTGGAACCAGGACCGGATTGGACCAGAATAAGCTCAGCAAGGCCCGGTGGAAAGAAATGAAAGCGGAAGCACTTTTGAGTTTACTAAGGTCTCCTTATTTTGTAGTATCAGTTCTAAGGGAACCGAAGGACCAAATGCCACTGCCTTGCCCCGTTTGCACTCCATCCCGCCTCAGGACGTGGGGATTTTGTGGACTTGGCTTCTGAGAGGTTCAGTGAGGTCCCAAAGTGCTCAGCACTTCAGCTCGGAAAGCCCCTTGTAAAGAGAGAACCCAGCCAGAGGAACTTCTGCATCAACTCCAGAAATCTCACTTCTGGGAAGTGGGTGGGGGTGGGGCTGAGGGGTGGGGGGACAGCTAGCAGTCTACTTTTCTGTTATGACCCACAGCCAGGTACACGGAAGACCAGATTTGGGAGGTAGGCTTATCTGGAGGGTTGTATAGGCATACCTGTCATAGCCCAGAGCTGGGCAGTGTCCATGAAAATATGCCCATACAGACTTTTTTTTTCAAGACAGGGTTTCTCTGTACCAGCTCTGGCTGTCCTGGAACTCGCTTTGTAGACTAGGCTGGCCTCAAACTCACAGAGATCCGCCTGCCTCTGCCTCTCAAGTGCTGGGATTAAAGGCGTGCGCCACCACTGCCCGGCCACACTGACTTTCAAAACAGTGAGTAGAACGGAAACAATAGTTTTATGCTCAGATTTGTCAGATAGTCAGTCAGCAATGCTCCTCATGGGACCCACACCAATGATGCAGAGCATAGCAAAGTGCAAGGCAACACCTTCCCAACAGCTGGAAATCAACGAATGCCCGTCCTATGTGGCAGTGACAGCTCTCAAAAGGGGCTCAAGACCTATAAGAGGTTCTCAGGGAGGTTTGTGCCCAGAGTACAATGGTTCATTCCATAAACAAAATTGGACCCTCCTACCCTGGGCGGGGCTCACAGAGTATCATGATAGGTGACTTTGGGGTTCAAAGATAGAGACAGGCTGCCCTCTGCCGGCTGCGAGGGCGGGTCTCGGCCAGCACAGTTCCATCAGGCAGGCCGTGGTACTCCATCTCGCTGTTCCCCACTGACCTTCCCACAGTCACGCAGTGCAGAAGGGACAGCATGCACACTGTAAAGCCCTGATACCAACGGAAGGCTGTAATGAGTGGACCGTGGAGAACCTCAGGTATCCGCAAGCGCCATGCTTGCTATATTCCGGTAGACACCAGGTGGCGCTGTGGGGTCAAGGCAAAAAAGACAGCCACACCCTATTTTAATTTCTTTTTGTTATTTTATTTTTGTTATATACTCCCTTTTTGCTGCGGGCGTTAACGACCCTTTGCTTCTGAGCAGGCATCTAATCTTCAAGGATAGCATTTCCCCGGAAAAACTGCTTAATAATGACCTGCAGCACAGGAGAATGACCCAAAAGAGAAAAATAGGCAGAACCCTTTGTATCCATTGAGACCTGGGTGTGGTCCAGGATGCCCTTAGGGTTAAGAAGGAGGCCCAGTTGCGGGAGTTCCCTGGGCCTTTAGGGTAGGATGGGAGAAAGCTGCCTGTTCTGACGGAAGGCAGG
>OU015747.1:92273658-92292054 GCA_907169655.1 Acomys percivali
TGTGTGTGTGTGTGTGTGTGTGTGTGTGTGTGTGTGTTTGATCTGCTATTGGGTATTTAAGTAATCCTCAAGTCAAGAGTAATGCTTTTCTTTTTTTCTCTCTTTTGTTTCTTTTTCTTTTTTTCTCAAGACAGGGCTTCTCTGTGTAGCCTTGGCTGTCCTGGACTCACTTTGTAAACCAGGCTGGCCTCGAACTCACAGCGATCCACCTGCTTCTGCCTCCTGAGTGCTGGGATCAAAGGTGTGGGTCACTGCACCCAGATGAATAATGCTTTTCAAAGAACAGAAACCCAGTGAAGCCAGTCTCCAGATTCATAGATCCTGGGAAGGGTGGGGGTAGTTTGAGAAACAGAGCAATGGCCCTGGGAACCCAGTCACTGGATGTGTCTGACTCCCTTTTTCCAGTGCCTGGTCCTGCCTCCAAACACTCACTCCTGTCATGAGAACCATTACCATTGTGGGGGTGTGGAGGGGTGCTTTAAAAATGGATCCCAGATCCACCCTATAGATTCTGATCAGGTTGGGGTGGGGCCTGAGAATCTGTATTTGAAAAGCGTCTTAAAAAAAAAAAAATGATGCTAACACTCATAGTCAGCCAGGGCTGGAGCAGGTGGAAACTACTCCAGCGTAGCCAGCCTTGCAGCAAGGAAGCCCTCTACCCTGCAGCTCACGTGCCTGAGGACTATTGGTCACTGGAGCTTTTGGAGCTGCCTCCAGTCAGTTGAAATGACTGGAGGGGCCGTCTGTGACCTTTCTGTGTCTGTTCTCTAGAGCAAATGAGACCAGAGCTCCCACCTGGCAGCCTGCAAAGATTTGAAAACAGCTGAGTCTGACTCAGCTCCTCTTTAACCTCACCCCCACAGAGGCACTAAAAGCCTTGAGCAGTTCATTTTATTATTTGAGGACGAAAGAGGAGTTTTCAGGGCCCGAGAGTATAGCTCAGTGATAGAGCACTTAACCTAGCATGTGTGAGGCCTTGGATTCAAATCTTAGAACAAGCATGGGATGTGTGTCTGGAGTAGGGGGGTGGGGTGTGGGGTGTCGGCAGACACCTAGGCACTTGAGATACTTGAATGTGTCAAGGCAGAACCATTCTAGGAAAGACCTATGGCTAGACTTCCCTAACTTTGCCTCTTTCTTTTGGGTGGTTTGGAAACATAAATTTGCCATTTGTGGCTTATTCTGTACTACAGACTATGCAAAGATCAAAGACCTTCAAGGGCCGCAGGAGACAGGGGTCAAACCGTTTATGAATGATCAAACTAAAGCCAGTCACCAGGGAACAGTTTGGGAATTAGTTCAAGGACAGATGGCAGAGCAGGATCTGCAGGGAACCCGCTGGCCTGGGACTTATCCTATACTGCAGTACTGTCTGTGGAGAAGCTGTCATGTGTTGGGAGGGGGAAGAGGATGGGGCTGAGAGCTGTGAGCTGGGACTATAGTAGCAGTGAGTGTTCACGAAACCTGATTTGGATGCTGTCCTATCCGATGCATGCACAGTCACTTGGAGCTGAGTGCGGCTCCCTTTATTATAGAAGAGGAAAGTGAGAGTCTGCACATTTTTAAGCGACTTACTCAAAGTCACTGGCAAGCGGTGGAGCCAGGATTGGAACCAGCTGTGTGACTTTGGGCCAGCCTCCTCCCCTCTGGGTGTCAGCGCCTCATTTGTGAAATGAAAATGCTGGCCTAAATTAGTGCTGGGGAGGTGCTTCCCAGGCTCTGATGTGCATACACATCTCCCGGGGAATCTTGTAAAACACAGATTCTAGTTCAGTAGTTTTGGGTGGGGCCTGAGACCGGATGTCTCTCACAAGCTCCCAGGGGAAGGTGGTGCTGATGTTGCGGATCCAGAGACCACACCGGAGCAGCCAGGCTCCAGGGGGACCCACCCATCTCTGATGTTCTTTGTTTATGAGCTTAGGAAGACTCGCCCCAAAGGCCTTGAAAATTCAGGAAGTAGATTATCCCAACTGAAGATCTTAGTGGGCACTTTGCATGTCTGGACAAGCCCTTGTGCCTAGTCTGAAGTGTCTGCCCCTGAGCCTTCTACACTGCCACACTGTTGACCTTGGACTGACATCTCTGGAGTGTTCAAGGCTGTAGGCTGGTGTCCAGACCTTGCTGTTGCCTATAATGGGTATAAAAAGGGAGCTCCCAAGATCCTACCTCCCAGGATCACCCACCAATCCCATAGTCCTTTGGTTCACAGATATCTGCCAATCTTCAGAGAGCATGGTGAGGGTACATATTTCCTCTTCCCTTTAAGTTAGATGTGGCCATGTGCCTTGCTCTGGCATTTAAGCCGAGATCAAAATGACTCATATCAGTTCTGTACTGAACTCTTTGTCAGCTTGCTTGTTTGCTTACTTGAGACAGAGTTTTGTTGTGTTGCCCGATCTGGCCTGAAACTCACAATCCTCCTGCCTCAGCCTCCAGGGTAGCTGAGATCACCTGTGCATGTCTCTGTACCCAGTTTTGTATAGACTGCTTTTTGTTTCTTTTTGAGGCAAAGCTTTGCTGTGTAGTCAAGGCCATCTATCCTTAAACTCACTGTCCTTCTTGCCTCAGCCTCCCAAGGGTTGGGATTACAGGTTGTTTAAAACTCTTTAGAAAGTGGAGCTGGGGAGATAGCTCAGTTAGTAAATCACTGAGCAATTGCTATTTAGTTAGTAAATTGCTGAGCAAGCAAGAAGACCTGAGTTCGATTCCCGGTAATCACACAAAAGCACAGGCATGGGAGGGTGTCTTACAGTATCAGCACTGGGGAAGCAGAGATAGGCAGATCCCTGGTGTTCACTAGGGAGCTAGCCTAGCCTAACCAATGAAAGACCCCAAGGAGCGACACCAGGTTGACTTTTGGCTTCCACATGCATACATATACATGCATGCCTGCACACATGCCTCACACAGCCATGGATATACGCTTGCACATGCACACACACACACACACACACAACTGTTAAAGAGCCACCGTGGGAACGTTTGTGTCCCCTTTTCCCTTGCACAGAGGATGGGGACAAGTTCAAGATGGAACCTGTCCTCACTGTGTCAGAGTGAGCAGGGCCTTCTCTGCTCTCTGAGTGGGGCTTGTGGTGGGAGCACTGTAGTCTTTGCTAGGGCAAACTGTTGGGTCAGAGAGAGTTCATCAGTCAGAGGAGCCCATCCTGGCCACTCTATGTACACCTTGTCAGCTGTGACCTCAGACGGGCTAAGTGTTCAGTCCTAAGAATCATGTGTCTGTGACTGTCAGAAAGCTGTTGTTTTTTTCATCAGGGTGTCTCTTCAAGAGGGATCACCTTGCTGAGGTAGAGGGGTGTGTGTCCCTGTGCCTATGAACTGCATCTCTCTTGTTTTGCCAATTCCATGAAGAGAATTTAGATTTCATTTCTCTATACCTTAGCCAGAGCCTGACTCAAAGGACCTTCAGTGATCCTGCAAGGCATGCTCTGACTCCCTCTCCTGAACTGCCCAGCCAGCCTTCCTCTTCCTCCTCCTCTTCCTGTTCCTCCTCCTCCTCCTCCTCCACTACTACTACTACTAATTTATTTATTTTATGTCTATGAGTGCTCTGTTTTCATGAATAACAGAAGAAGGATTCAGATTCCATTATAGATGGTTCTGAGTCACCATGTGGTTGCTGGGACTTGAACTCAGGACCTCTAGAAGAGCAGCCAGTGCTCCCAACTGCTGAGCCATCTCTCCAGCCCCCTGTTCATCTCTTCTTGTTTTGTTTTGTTTTTCTAAGACAAGGTCTCTCTGTATAGCTTTGGCTGACCTGGACTCACTTTGTAGACCAGGCTGGCCTCGAACTCACAGTGATCCGCCTGACTCTGCCTCCCGAGTGCTGGGATTAAAGGCGTGCGCCACCACTGCCCGGCTCTGTTCATCTCTTCTTGGCCCTGTTCTCAGACTGGACACCTCACAGCCAACTTCCCTACTTGATCATAGAACCTGGGAACGTCCTTATTACCAAAGTGACAGGAATATTCACAATTTTTGTCATGAAACATCTTAAAATTAGAGGCAGGAAAAAAGTTGATAAGCCCCTCATCTGGAAAGACTCACTGCTGACATGCCTTTCCCCTGCCATTTCCCCCCTCCATGCTCCGTTCCCCATGCCTGTAGCTTAGGACCCGCCTGTGAAGGTCAGCTCTCCAGAAAGAGAGGGAGAGGCATCCTCAAGTACAGAGACTGCCAAAGCTGAATGGCAACTTACAAATCCTCCCATCAATCCCACACCACCAGTGAGCTTGCTACGTATTACTATTCAGCACGCAAATGTACACAAAGCAAAGGCAAATGGCTGGCAGGACCCAGGACTAAATTGATTGTCTGCCCTAGGCCTGGGGACCAGGAAGGTAGAGGAAAGATATTGTCATCTTTTGAATGTTTTCAGTTTTAAAAATGTATATAAGTACAGGCACATGCCACAAGACAATGTGTCAGTCGGTGTTAGGCCACAGATGATGATGATAATGATGATCTCAGTAAGTCTATAATAAAGCTTAAACTTTCTGTCACCTGGTTTTGTTGTTGTCACAAGTTTGCAGCAATGCCGGTGGAAACAAGCCTTCTATTCTCACAGGAATATTGCAGATACGCAGGACACGGTCTTGAGAATGGCAATAAAAAAACCGTGTTGCTGGCTTGTGTGTTTACTACGCTATTGTGTGCCATTCTTTAAACGGCATCTTAGAGCCCATTTTTTCTTCTTTGATGTATGTTGAAAGACACACATTCTTGTAAAAACAGTGCATTGTTTTGCCAGAAGCAGCCTCTTGCATCTTGTGTTTGCTTCAACTCTTGATCCTTTCAAGGGGCCAGGCTCAGCAACTGACATACAATACAGTATCCAGGCCTCAGCGTGCAGACTCTGTGATGCTTGGGGAGGACATGCTCACTTACCAACATGTTTCAGAATGCCTCTGTCACTGAGCAGTGCGTGAATGTGTTACCTGGATTTACTAGAGGGTTCCTTATCCTATTCACACCACAGACCACTTCACACCTGAGAAATTTTTATACAGTCACAGGCATATAGATGTGTACATTACGTGTGCGCATCAGATATTCACTGATAAATCATTAATTGATTTTAAACTATTCTTTGATATGCATATTATTTATTAACTATGAGAGCAAATTTGCATACTCTTGAGAATGGGCGTGCTTGTTTGTTTTTACATAAAGAATTAAGTCTTGGCTGAATATTTGATACGAAGGGCACAGAGCAGAGTCAATATATTTCAGAATTGGCTAGTATTTGGGTATTAGAATCATTAAGGCTATTCACTTTACATAAACACATAATCCAAAGTAATAGTAGGATGTTTAGGGCCATTTTAGAAATTGTTGGGAATTCTAATCCCAAACCAAAAATGCATTGCCTGATCCTTTATTAAAAAGGAATTTTTAAAAAATGAAACTCAAGCCAGCAACTCAAGCAGTAACTCTAAAATTCAAGCGTTCCTGATTGGTGAGATGGCTCATTGAGTAAAAAGACTTCCACAAATATAATGTGGCATACTTGTTGTGTCTGTCCCCATCCCCACGCCCCCACTTCCGTCCCCCCACCCCCCACCAGCCCAGTTTGAATTAAATCTAAACATTCTAACACGATACCATCCATTGATATACTAGGTAAAAACCTACATGCTCAGAATTGTTGGCAGAAAAAATGCTTAAAAGCCTTTATTTTCTGTGATTAAGCTACCATCTTTGTAGTGACAAGAGCTGAAAACCTTTTTTCTTTTTCTCTTTCTTTTTCTTTTCTTTCTTTCTTTTTTTTTTTTTAAACAAGAATTTCTCTGTGTAGCACTGGCTATACTGGAACTCACTCTGTAGACACAGCTGGCCTCGAACTCAGTGATCTGCCTGCTTCTGCCTCCCAGGGGCTGGGATTAAGTGCACCATCACTACCTAGTGAGCCAAAATATTTTCATGTGTAGTAAAAAAACAACAACAACAACCTGCAATTTACAGTATTTAATAGTCTTAAGGCCTAAGTCAAAAGTGCTTCAGCCAACAAGGAATGTTGCACGACGCATGCGCAGTGAGACGCTCATGAGTCGGGATCATGGCTATAATGAAGTTATTAGATACACCATGGTCGTGCGATGCCAAATACACTACAGATTAGCATTGTGTTTGATTTTGAGTTAGCTTTTGATCACTGCGTGCTCAGAAACCTTTTAATCTTACCAAATTTTTCACAGCCCCCCACATTCAGTTATACAACCCCATACAGGGTTGGGACTACGGTTTTAGGCACTGTGATTCAAAGCACTTTGTTGTTATTAAAGGAGAAAGCTAAGAAACAGAAAACGACTGCTACGTCGAGATGTCCAGCTGGCGGGTTGGGAAAGCTACTAGTTGCTTTGAGCCTCAGCCTGTTCTGGTAATAGCTCTGCTTTGTGGTCCAGTGTCCCGGAGGGCCATTCTGGGGCAACCCTTTTGCTTCTGCGGCATGGGCATCCAGATGCCAAGATGGCATGGGAAAGGGGAAAATTCTGCAGGTCCCAACGTGAATCCCTAGCCCACAAATCCAGTCTCAGTCAGACCCAAGCTGGGATCAAATGCCTTCAAGCCCAGACTCAGCCCATCAGAGAGGGGCAGTGGGCGCTCTCAAGACGAAAGGGATCCCTGGTGAATCAGGAAAGTTATTGGGTTGGAAAGTGATTAAAGGGCTGAGCGTGGGAGGGGATTTCCAGCTAGAGAGACAGGCCCGGGGAGCATGCCCGGGCTGGTCAGCTCCACGGTTGCTGCCCACTTGAGGTCTGTTGCAATAGTGCCCATAAAATTCAAGTCATTAAGGGACTTGAAACTTGGGCCAGTTAAAAACAAAAAAACCAAAAAAAACACAACAACAAAACAGAGATCCGAGGAAACCCCAAAGCCCTGAACAACAACAAAAGCTGCACATCAAAGGGGAGCAAGAGGGTCAGATGTCTGGGGGCAAAGAAAACAGAGAGAGACTGGTGACTTGGTGGGTGAACACAGAGAGAGGGGCAGGGTGGGGCCGGGCTACGGGTGGACTCCTGCTTCCATCTAAGTGAGCTACCTGTTTCTGATGTAGGAACAAGGAACCAGCCAAGGAAGGATCAGCAATATGAAGAGTTCCTGAGGCCCTGTGAGCCAAGCCGGCTTTCTTGGAAATCGTTATTAATTATGCAAAATAGAGCTTGACAGTTTGCGCTTTATAGTGAGAAATGGGGGTGTGATCTGAGATGTGACTGACGTCGAGTGCTGCTGAGCTGCTGCAGTTCTTTGAGTGTACAGTGGATCCTTCCTCTACGGCAGGGGTTTTCAGGGTTCATTCTGACTCAGCGGGCCTAGGATGGAGCCTGGAATTTGTTTTTCTGATGTCGTTGGTCCTGGACGTCTTGAGAACCATTACTCTAAACCCTGGCTACCTGAGGTATATGAAATCATATCTACAATGTATAACACGCAGGCTTCTAGAAAGGCATGTTCTCTCGTCCCATAGCAGCCCTACTGAACCATCAGCATCTGTCCCTCGCAGCAGACAGAGTAAGCCTTCCAGTGCCCAGGGGCTAGGTACCCAAGGTACAGAGGGGGGGAACTGCCTCTTTATGTTTCCTGAGGCTGGTAGGGGTGGGGTGGGGTGGGGTATGTCAGGCTGTCTGGTGTGATACTGATACTCCCCAGCGGAAGACTCCCCGCATCCCCCTACCCTCCCCCAAAGCCAACAGATGCCCTGAGGACAGCAACCCACTAATGCATTTGAAATCGACTCTGCTCTCAAGCCAGCCCTGAGTTTTCGGTTTTGTTGAGATTTCTTTGTAAACTGGATGTAGAGGCACATGCTAGCAGTCCCAGGACTAGGGCAACTGAGGCAGGAGGCCAGCTTGGGCTATAGAGGGACTGTGTCTCCAAAAACTAATAAAGAAAAACAAAGGACAGGCATCAGCACGCCCATATTCCATGGTTATATTGGTTACACATCAGGGTAGATCTTTCCAGATTTTACCTACACGACAGAGGTGGGCTTCAGTTCTTGTGGGGTCATATTTCACAGCATGTTATGTTTCCCATACCGAACTATTCCCCTGCTCAGCCACAAATTTCAATCGTCTTTCATTATTTGTTTTATTTAAAAATATTTATTTGGCCAGGCGTGGTGGTGCACGCCTGTAATCCCCACACTGGGGGGGGGGGTGGCCGGGGAGGCAGAGGCAGGCGGATCTCTGTGAGTTCAAGGCCAGCTTGGTCTACAAAGCAAGTCCAAGACAGCCAAGGCTACACAGAGAAACGCTGTTACAAAACAGAACAACTTTATTTATTTAATTTTATGTGTGTGTGCCTGAGTGGATGTCTGTAGCACATGTGTGCAGAGTCTGCGGAGGCCAGAAGAGGGTTGGGATTCCTGGAACTGGAATTTTACAGATAGATGTGAGCCACCATGTGGATGCTGGGAACTGAACCTGGGGGAAGAACAGCAAGCGCTCTTAACCTCCAACCCATCTCTCCAGCCCCTCAAACTCATTTTTGTTTTTGTTTTTTGAGACAGGGTTTCTCTGTGTAGCCTTGGCTCTCCTGGACTCACTTTGTAGACCAGGCTGGCCTTGAACTCACAGCGATTCACCTGCCTCTGCCTCCCAAGTGCTGGGACTAAAGGTGTGCGCCACCACTGCCTGGCTCAAACTCATTATTTTTAACCACGTAAGAGTTGATGTGTTCGGCTCTTAACTAGGTTTGTAAAGAAAGCAGTGTGGCAGAGGACTGAAAACCTCAAGTGCTATATGATGATAATGAATAGCTAAAGGAAAAGAAATACTATCCCACCTCATCTTTTCTCAGAGGGACTTAGAGGTTGAGCTTTGGCCTTTAATCTTTACATTTGTGTGTTTGTTTATTCTGTGAGGGGAGTGGGAGAGGTGTGTTGAGTGCAGTGCTGCATGTCATTAGAGGACAGAGGATAACCTGGAGGAGTCAGTTCTTTCTTTCCACTGTGTGTACAGTAGCCCAGGTAGCCCAGTTTGATAGCAAGGGCCCTTACCTCGGCGTCATCTGGCCTGCCTTTGTTTTGGCTTTATAAGACACATTGTCACTATGTAGCCCAGGCAAGTCTTGAACTCACTGTACAGCTCAACTTGGTTGATGCTGTTGATTCTCCTGCCTCAGCCTCCTGTGTGCTGGGACCATAGATATCAATCGCTAGGTCTAGCTTGTTACTATTTTAGGTGATATACTTAGGCCTTGTTTAATTAGTTCATTAGCGTTCAGCAGCAGCCTGTTTTACCTCTCAATTTTTGAGCTGTATTTTGCCATTTTCCCCACTCATCAGTGAATGTTTACTGACACACTGGACCAGAGGTGGTGGCTCATGCTTTTAATCCTAGCACTCAGGAGGCAGAGGCCGGCCGATCTCTATGAGTTCGAGGCCAGCCTGGTCTACAGAGTGAGTTCCAGGACAGCTGGGGCCACATAGAGAAACCCTGTCTCAAAAAACAAACAAACAAACAAAACAAAAAACAAAACCAAAAAAATAAAAACCAAAAAACCAAAAAAAAAAAAAAAAAAAAAAACCAAACCAAAACAAAAAAAACCCAAAACCAAAACCAAACCAAACAAACAAAAAACATTTACTGAGGCCATACTGTGAGCCAAGCAACATGCTGGAGCTGTGAGGGTGAAGAAAATATCAAACTCTTGTTGATATAAAGCTTACATTCTGGTACAGGAAAAACAACAGATAAATAGGAAAAATAGAGCTGAACAGCGTGACGCGGAGAGGAGACACAGTGTGTCTGTGGGGAGTGGGTGGAAGTTTGAAGCAGGGTGTTGGGGGAAATCTCACTGAGAAGGTAGACCTGGAACAAATACCTGAGGGAGGCAAAGAAGAAGCAGGTGAGCATGTGGGGGTTGGGGTGGGGGTGGGGGTGCAGGGGTGGGCCTTCAGTCAGAATGCAAAGTGCAAACAAAGGTCATGAGGAGCAAGGTCAGAAAGCTAGAGCTGGCCTCACAGCAGACCTGGAGGGCCTTGTGGGCAGCACTAGCTACTCCTTACTCTTGCGGATGCGTTTCTTTCTTTCCTTCCTTCCTTTCTTTCTTTCCTTTTCTTTTGGTTTTTGAGACAGGGTTTCTCTGTGTAGCCTTGGCTATTCTAATCACTTTGTAGACCAGGCTGGCCTCGAACTCACAGCGATCCGCCTGCCTCTGCCTCCCCAGTGCTGGGCTTAAAGACATGTGCCACCACACCTGGCTTATTCTTATGGATTCTAAGCAAATAAGTTCCCTCTCTTTATGTAGTTAATTTTTTTTTTTTTTTTCCTTTTTGAGACAGGGTCTTACTATGTGGCCCAACCTAACCTGGAACTTTCTATAGATCAGGCTACCTTCACACTCCTGGCAGCCCTCCTGCCTCTAGAGTGTTGGGATTACGGGTGTATATTGTTATGCCTGGCTTAGTTTACTCTTTTTTGTTTTGTTTTGTTTTTTGTTTTTCAAGAGAGGGTGTCCTGGACTCACTTTGTAGACCAGGCTGGCCTAGAACTCACAGCGATCTGCCTGCTTATGCCTCCCCAGTGCTGGGATTAAAGGCATGCACCACCACACCTGACTAGTTTAAATTTTTTAGTGTTAAAATATATTTCACTTTTGAAGGATTGTTTAAATTTTATTTTTTTAGGCATGTCTCATGTATCTAAGCAGTCCAACCTTGATCCCCTCCCCCCTCCCCCAACCCCAGGACAGGGCCTCTCTACATAGCTCTGCCTGTCCTGGAAACCAGGTTGGCCTCAAACTCAGAGATCTACCTGCCTCTACTTTTCTACTTCCTCAGTGCTGGGATTAAAGGCATGGGCTGCCACCGCCTCAACCTTATTTTTATTTTAACCTTTTGTTTTTATTTGCAGTTATTACAGGTGTGCTTTGCTCTGCCACACTATACATGCTATATTGTTGATAAAATGATCTTTCCTGCTATTGCTTTGTCTGGCAATGAATTATTCCCTGATTTAACTTACTCAAGTAAGTACAAAACAATAGTTCTGGGGCTGGAGAAGATGCTCAACACTGAAGAACACTTGTGCTCTTTCAGAGGACCTGAGTTTGTTTCTCAGCTCCCATGTCAGACGGGTGATTCCTGCCTGGAACTCCAGTCCCAGGAAATGCAACACCCTCTTCCGCGTCCATGGGCACTCTCACATATGTCCACATGCATACACGCACATGAAATATTATAAATAAAATTATTTTTTAAATCAACTATGGGGGCTGGAGAGATGGCTCAGCTGTCAAGAGAATTGGCTGCACTTCCAGAGGACCCACATGGCAGCTCACAATTGTCTGTCGCTGCCTGTAACACAGACCTTTATGCAGGCAAAACGCCAATGCACATTAAATAAGAATAAATAAATGATTACAAACATAAAGCCAGGTATGGATTTTTGTTGTCTACTTGTTTTTTTGCCACTCTAGACCCAGCTTTGGCTGTCCTCTCAATGTGGTCCTTTCCGTCCCTTACAATGTGCAGAATCGGGACATTCACTAGCAGGGGGCCTGTTTTCAGCTGACGCCCTGCCCCCTCCTCTGGGACATTTTGAGTCAGCCCCAAACAGCTGGACTCAGCTTGCCTGAAAAGGCAGATCAGCTTTCTCTTTGGTACAGGCCAAGGGAGGTGGCAGCTCTGGGTTGCTACAGGGGACAGTCTGTCCATCTGTCTCATGTGGAGTCAACAAGTCAATGAGAGTCCAATCAGAATCCAGGGACTGAACGTTTCCCCTGGTCAGTGGCCTGAGCAGGCCACATAGTAGTTCCCGATCCTGGTGAAGCACCAGGAACTCTTGACGGTGAGGTGTGCCCTGCACCCCCTAATATTTAACTAATCCAACCTGGACCTGAGCGTCCCTCAGTGAGGATGCCAATCCTGGGGGAACTGAGTTCTCTTTCCTAACCCCAGGAAGCCACGCGATCACATTCCTGCATTTCGAGGCCTGACTCTGGCCATTAGTCTGATGTGATAGTATGGGGAGCCCCATGTTGGTGGTCTGAGATCCTCCCGGCGGTAGAATATGGCCGACTGACTTCCTCCTATGCCCCTTGCCCGCTCCCTTCCTACCCAATGTTGCTGCCGCCCTTCCCCCTTCCACTGTCTAGAAGCCTCCAGGCCTCCAGCCAGTAAGTAAGAAGTGTGGGTGGCCATGTCATGCATTAAAAGGGCTCAGTGTTTATGGAGCGGCTGTGTGATGTCACCAGCAGATTCCGGGGCCCTGTGAGCCATCATGGATTGACATCCTACATACATTTACAAAGCTGCAGGATCCCATTTAAGTTGTTTAGCTGTTTGAGTTCCCTCTCTCCCTCCTCCCTCCTCTCTCTCCTCATGAGAAAAAGTGAGCAAAACAGTATTATCTGTTCTCTCATGGGAATTTAAAACATGGGAGAGGGCGCTGTAAATTCTGTCTTGAGAAGCATCCGGTAGCTATAGCAAGCATGAGTGAAAGAAAAGGAAGTGTTAGAGATGGGGCGGGATGGAGACACCCCCACCCCTCTTCCTGGCCACCACCCATTTCCTAAAGGAGAGAAGGTTGTGTCAGGGCAGGATTCTGTCAGGTTGGTTAACTTAGGAGACCCTGAAAGAAGATTGTGTGTGTGTGTGTGGGGGGGAAGCCACAGTACGGCTGGCAGACCGGGGTCCCTAAGGCACTGCTGTTCTCTCTCCTAAAGTAGTATTCTGGGAGGTGAGAGCTGAGAGAGAGAGAGAGAGAGAGAGAGAGAGAGAGAGAGAGAGAGAGAGAGAGAGAGAGGGAAGGACAGAGGGAGGAGAGGCATACACACGCAGGGCTATAGGTGGAGGCTGATAGTTGCTTCCCTCCACAGCTGGCTTGGTTCTGCAGGGGAAGGGCACAACTGGATCCTCCCTGTACCCGTTAGTTCCTCCTCACCGAAGACAGAAACACGAGGAGTGAGTACATCTTGGTCTTTTTTTCTGTCACTATTATATGTCATTAGTCCCAGAACATTTATTATTCACATGTCCCTGAATAGGTGTTTAAGAAACTTTGGCCTGGAGGAGTTGGCAGAGAGGGAGAGCCATCTTTCTCTGGCTCTGACCTTCTCTAAAGGAAGACGTAGTAGGAAGAGATGGGTAACTGAGTTGCCAGGTCTGTCCTGGGCCTCTCACAAATGGTTGCTAACTTACTTGACACAGGGTAGACTAGTTGTCCCATTTGATAGATGAAAGTACAAAAGGTAGAGCCTTTGGCCAGGTAGGAGAGACACTGCAATCAAGGTAGAGAGGTTCGAAGTTAACTGAGAGAAGCCCGTCTTCCTTCAATTTAGGGTCAGAAAGAAGCCCATTCTCTGGTGTGGCACCTGCAGAGGAGTAATTACACTTGGCATGGCTGGTCCTCCGAGTGAGCGCCCGTCACCTCCAAGTGCTTGGTGAGAACTGTGGGACACCCCAAACCCACAGCACGTGTCTTTGCTTCCCACTCTGGTGAAGTCGTGCGTGATCCGTCAAGATTTCTCTCCCTCTCTCCCCACTTTATACGGACTATTTCCTAATGCCTACCCTAAAAGACGCGGGTGAATGTGGGAGAATAGGTTGTCTAAGCAGTGCTCAGCCTCTTTTGAGCCCAACAGAGATTCATCTGGTGATGGTGGAGGCACCCGACACTAGCTTTTGGCAGAGGCTGGCGGACAAGGGTTTCCAAGGTCTGAGAAGCAGCCAGTGGGTGTTTGACACCCACTGTTCCTTGGTGCCACTGCGCTATGGCCAGGCAGGCCCAATCCCTGGCTAGCGGCGACTTTGCTCCTCTAAAAGACGCTCCTCTGCCCTCCCCCCACTTCTCCTCTTCTGTCCCCCCCCCCTTCTCCTCCTATGTCCTGGGGGCAGGGGTGGCGGGCGGGGGATGGTGTTTTAAGAAGGGGCAGCCTGCAGGCCAGAAGCCTGGCTATTGAGTAAGCAGCCCCCTCCCGGGTCGGAGCTGGCGGAGGGTGTTGGAGCCCCGCTGCGGCCCCGCCCCTCGGGGCCCTGTCCGGGCGGGTGCGCGGCGCAGAGGGGAGGGCCAGCGGGGCAGGAATGCGCGGCGGGCGGGCGGCGCAGAAGGCGAGCGGCAGAACATGTAAGGACACATCCCGCCAGCAGCCGCCTAGCGCGCAGACAGAGCCCAGGGGAGCGGGCGTGCGGGCGGAGAGGCGCAGGGCTCCGGGGACAGGCTCCGGGTGGTTGGAGCGGTGTGCAGGGTCCCGAACAGGCGGCGGGCGAGTAGCATCCGCAGGCGTCTCCCGAACGCCGCTGTCCGCCAGGCGCCCCGGGCTGCAGCCTTGGCTGGACAGGGAGCAAGGCCAGCCAGCCCAGGGTGCGAGAAGCCGGATCCGTAGAGCTGAGATCGCCGCGCCCGCCGCAACCTCCAACGCTGTGGGGACCTCGGGGCGCCCATGACGGCGGCGGCGACCGTGCTGAAGGAGGGCGTGCTGGAGAAGCGCAGCGGCGGGCTGCTGCAGCTGTGGAAGCGGAAGCGCTGCGTGCTCACCGAGCGTGGGCTGCAGCTCTTCGAGGCCAAGGGCACGGGCGGCCGGCCCAAGGAGCTCAGCTTTGCCCGCATCAAAGCCGTGGAGTGCGTGGAGAGCACCGGGCGCCACATCTACTTCACGCTAGTGACAGAGGGCGGGGGTGAGATCGACTTCCGCTGCCCCCTCGAAGACCCCGGCTGGAACGCTCAGATCACCCTGGGCCTGGTCAAGTTCAAGAATCAACAGGCCATCCAGACTGTGCGGGCCCGGCAGAGTCTTGGGACTGGGACCCTCGTGTCCTAAACCACGAGGCATATCATTTTATCGACATGCCCTCACCTCCGTGCCTAGAGGACATGTCAGGTAAGCCCCAGGGCGCCGAACCCTCCCTCTTCTCCTTCCTCCTCTCTTTACAGAAAACCAAGGGCTTTGTTTTCCGTCCGACCCAAAGATGTACAGTCCTAGGGAAGGCTGCTGGGACTGAGAGGGTAGGATCCCGAAAGAATGTGTTTGGGAAGCCTGGGCCCTTTGCCAAGTGATCAGAGCTGGCTTTTCTCTAGGGTGCCAGGCAGGAGGGTCTTTAATGTGTTCGAGAGGAAGACGGATGCTGGGAGGGAGAGCTCTGGTGGGATAGGTGTCTTAAAAGATTAGGTGAACAAGAGGCAGTGGTCAGCCAGTATTCAACATAGGGCTCCCACGTTCCATGACTCTTTTAGAATGGATGCATGTTGGGCAGAGGTGAAGACTCACTGTCTTGTAGTTATCGATGGTGTCCTAGCTCCCCACGTGGGACCTCACTGGAAGGCTGGGCTGAGCCAACCACTCCAAAACTCATTCTTGATAGTGGCTTTGGGGTTCCAGGGCTAATTGGGCAAGTCAAGAGATGTGGGATGGTGGGACTGGCCTATCCATGAGTGCTGGCTAAGGCCCGCTGGGCCAGAGGGTGGTTAGGAACAGGATGGGGCCACGAATTATCATTTGTGATGTCTTAATCCTCCTTGAGCAGTGAGGCAGCTGGTTGAAAGGTGGTGGTGGGGGGAAGGGGGGGGAGTTAGTTTGTGGTTAGAGTGTCTCAAGGGAGGGACCAGGAATAGAACCTAGAAGCCGTGGCACTTAGCCTTGTGCCCTCTTCCTCAGATACCACTCCCTCCCCATGGGAACTGAAGCTGGGTCAAGGAGGGGTTTATATAATTCTGGCCTTATGGTCTCCAATGGAAGCTTAGCTCTTGTCCCTCTGGACCCAGTTACACCTCCCCCAGTATCATCCACCTCCCCTTCCATTTTCTTTGTTCCAGCAGGCAGAGTTCAGGTGAGCCTGGGGGCCAGCCTGTGCTCTAGCCCCTTTGAGAGGCCTGTTTACTGCGCCCCAACCCCCTCATCCCCATCCCATTGTAGTGAAGCTGCATATAAAGGAAACCTACTGGGCCAAGAATGGCTGGCTCCACCTTGATCCCTTAGGCCTCAGAGTGGGGCTTGAGGAGACAGTTTCCACTGGCCACAGTGTGTTTTCAGCCCACTGTATCCACCGCTTCCTCCTCTGCGGATTCAGTCAGTCTCTGGTCAGAAATGGTTGGGGAAACAAGTGTCACCTGAACATTTGCAGACCTTTTTTCTTGTTAATATTTCCCAAACAATATAGTGTGACGACTATTTCTCTAACACATTACATTGTATTAGGTATTAAAGGCAATACAGAGATGATGTCAAGAATACGGGAGGTTTGCCAGGCAATGGTGGCGCACGCCTTTAATCCCAGCACTCGGGAGGCAGAGGCAGGCAGATCGATGTGAGTTTGAGGTCAGCCTGGTCTACAAAGCAAGTCCAAAGCCAACGCTAATACAGAGAGACTCTGTCTGGAGAAAAAAAAAAAAAAAGAATATGGGAGGTTTGCATATGCAAAAACTACAGCCTGTTATGGAAAGAAGACCCAAGACCAGATTGTAGTGTCTGTGGCATGTCCAGGAACCTATTTCCCTGTGGGTAACAGCAGTAGCCACATTATTTTCTGGTTTGTTCTGGTGTAGAAAAGGCTGGGAAGGTTCATAGTTCCTAGTAAATCAACTGTCTTAACCACTGTTCTCTCTCCAGCTTCTCTGTCCACCTTGGTTGGTTGGGGCCTGACTACATGTGACGAGGCAGAAGCTTTCAACGTGTGGAAGAGGGGTACGACCATGGAAGGAGCCAGCTGGCCAGAGGCAGACAGCAGAGGCCAATGAGGGGCTGAGGATGAAGCTTCAGCCTCTAGATGCGCAGAGACTGCTACCCCCAGCTCAGACCTTCGAGCCACAGGCCTGGCCTCATCTGGACCACTTGGGGCTTCCCTGGCATCAAGGCCCCTCCCACTGGCCCTGCCCTCGGTTCTGGGTTCGGCAGACTGCTCATTGGCCCCTGGCTTTGAGACATGCCTAAAGGAGGGGCATGCTAAGCCAGGGCCTCAGAGCTCAGGAGGCCAGCCTGGCATCCAGAAGATGACCACCCCACCTTAGGACAGTCGAGGCACTCAGCTCGTGGAGGGGGATCTGCTGGGCTGGAGGCATGTGCCTGGGGGGGTGTCTCTTGCTGCTTAGGTCCTTTTGGGACCCCCACCCACCCATCTATACCCTCTCTTTGCACACTTCTTCCCTCACCTCTGTTGCCCTCTCTCCTCACTTTGGTGTTGGGCCTGGAGGTGGTGGGGGTGGGGTAAGGGTTTGGCCATTACCATTTCATGCCTATTTCCAGAAATGAAGATGCCCAATATATGGGCAGTAACCACACTGTCTGCTGTGTGAAATTCTTTTAACTACAGGACACCTAGAGCCTTGGAGCATCTCTTTACTTCTCCAGCCTACAGGCAGTCTGAAACATGTAACTTGAGGGGTGCAGACACTGTACCCTTAGAGGACATGGCCTCATTGGTCTTAGGAATGAAGGGCCTCGGTGTGACTGGAGACCATCACGGTCCTGTAGCTGTCTCTGCTGTACAGGGTTTCTTGGCCCCTGCTAGCCTGGGAAGTGTGTCTACTTTCTGTGTAGGCTTCTCTCCCTGCTATTTACACACACAGACGCACACATTAATACCGTACGTCCTCCTTAGTGCCTAAAAGAGCCATTTCTACGTGGGAAGATGCAGACCTGCTGCCAAGTGACCCCTGGGACCTTTCCCAGCATAACCCGATGCAGACCTGTGGCCTGCTTGGGAGTCTCTGGAAGGAACAGTGAGTCTGAGGGAACTCCTCAATAACTCGACATCACTTTAATAACCTTTTTGTTCTTCTCATGTTTCACTCCTTCATGTTTCTCTTGTTCTCTGATCAAATTTTCCCTCTCTCCTGTCTGTGTCCCTCGTTCCTCAGAAGTCTCTTCCATATGGGATGGGAACTATGTCTCAAAGTTGAAAACAGGCGCAAGATTTACAGAAGAACATTCAACAATGGTTCCATTCATTATCTCATTAGTCTGTACCACCACCCTGTGGATAGCTTAATCCCACCAGGTCAAAGGTCATCATCCTTCATGCCAACCTAGAGCAATGCTAGAGCAAGGCCCAGATGCTGTGATCAACTGATGATGTCGTCTGTGGGTGGGGAGAGTCAAGCACTTTCATATGTCTGGAATGGAGAGAAAGTAGCCACTCCTGCCTCCACGTAGCTGTTAGTGGAAAAAGGTTAGCTTCCTGGTGGTCCTTATGAAATAGACTATTCCCACAAAGCCCAAGAATCGCTGGTGGTGGAGATTTGGGCTTAAAGAAATGAGGCATGAGCCGGGCAGTGGTGGCGCATGCCTTTAATCCCAGCACTCGGGAGGCAGAGGCAGGTGGATCGCTGTGAGTTCGGAGGCCAGCCTGGTCTACAAAGCGAGTCCAGGACAGCCAAGGCTACACAGAGAGACCCTGTCTCGAAAAACCAAAAAAAAAAAAAAAAAAAAAAAAAAAAA
>OU015747.1:92292454-92323684 GCA_907169655.1 Acomys percivali
AAAAAAAAAAAAAAAAAAAAAAAAAAAAAAAAAAAAAAGAAATGAGGCATGAGGTACCCAGGAAAGAAGGAAGGAAGGTTTGTGAGTAGATGGGTTTGGGTTCAAGGTGCGATCATTCGCCACATAAAGGCTCTTCTGGGTCCGGTGCTCTGTCCTCCAATGGATATGGAGGAACAAAAAGGAGATCCAGTCTCTGCCCTAGGAGCCCGGAGTTTAGTGGGAGACAAGCTAATAGCAGCAGGTGCCAGGAGAGCTGACCACAGGAAGCCTTCCAAGCACCAGGCAGTATTTCCTTGCTGCTTAAAGTTGACCTCAGCAGAGCTGAGAAGCGTCCCTGTGCTGCAGAAGGGCATAGGCAGCTTGGGAGGGACAAGGGCAGAGGGCGGGGCTTAGACCCTCTTGTGGACTTGGCACACCGTGGGTAAGCAGAGACTGTTATAACAGAACGGATATTTTCCACAGTTCTGAGAGCCCTGGGTTCTCAAGAACCCTCACCGGAGAGAGAGGTCTGGCGCTCCTAGGACAGGCTATTTCAAAAGACTGACCTTTTACGGGAGTTCTACTCTTTTACAATCAGGGAATGGGTCATTTTGCTTTCTGGGTTCAAGGCTGCCCTTTTTGCTCTGAATTTCCAGGAAGGTGCAAAGGCCTTCACCCTTGGAATGCTTGTTGGACTGCTGAGTAGGGTAAAAGCCCCTTTGTTGACAGAGGCAGGCCTTCATGGTGCCAGCAGACTCTTGGGAGAGAGAAAACTGCCCAGCTGGGCCCGAGGACACACTGCGAGGCTAGGGAGGGGCTGTTGCCTCCACCAACTCTCCCCCTGCCCTGGCAGCCGGGGCCTCACCCGGCCTGATCTGTGAGTCATCAATGGGAAAATGAGACAGGGCATGTCTCAGCCGAACAACTGGAGTCCGATGAGGTGGGGTGGGGAGGCAAGGGGAGAAGGGATGGGCTCGTTCTGGTCCGGGAGAGCTGGGTTGGGAGTTGAGGCTTTGGCAAGAGTGAGCCTGTTTCGGGGAAAGAATGAAAAAAGGTGGGAAGAGCCGGAGAGCCGTCCAGAGCCCGGAACTGCAGAAGAAAGGAGAAGAGGGTGGATGTGCTGGGCAGGATAACTGGCGGCCGGAAGTGTGGAGCCAATGATAAGGCACCACGAGCAGCTGTGCCACCAGGGCCAGGATCCAAGGACCCTAGCAACGATGCCAGGCTGAGACTGTATAGAGAGCTCTGGCTTGGGCGTCTCCAGTCTTGCCCACCATAGTCTACCAGAGTGATCTATATAAAAGACAATTGATTGATCTGTCAGTACCACCAGCTGCTTGTCCCCTGCAATGGGAGAGGTCCCCTTCCTGAGGGCACCCTGTCTCTACATGCTTATGTGTGCATTTCCAGGTCCCTACAGGTAACTGTTCGCATTGCAGTGCCAGTGAAGGCAATCTCACACTACAAGCCATTTCTTCCAACTCCTCCCACACATTTTGGTATCGTGGCTCTGAGCTTTGCTGCTGAGATGCCCTCCCCTGCCTGCCCTGCCTACAGGCTAGCCTGAGTAACCACTTTTCCTGTCGTGTGGCCATATCTTATTCATTAGTCACACTGCGTGCGATTGCTGGCTTATATTTCTGCCTGCGCCACTAGACTGGTTCATTCTTGGATGTGTCATCTGTGTATTCCTGGTGTCCCAGATTACCCGGCACCCAATAGACCCTTAATAATAGTAATGACAAGCAGTACGTATGTTTGCTCTGTATCGGTCCAAAAGCTGCAGTAATTTATAGTGCTAAGTCATCTAATTTTGTAGTGCTCGATGAGACAGGTACCCAGTCTTACCTTAAGAAACCAAGACCCTGGCACACGTCTGTAATCATGGCACTCGGGGAGGCATAAGTGATGGAGCCGGGAGTCAACTTAGTCACGGTGAAAATCAAAGCAGGTGCTATTAACCCAATGGCAACTAGATTAACTCTTATTGCATGAGTGAATGCATAAGTGAGTGATTTAAGCCATGGCTTCGCCGAGAGGAGGGAGCTCAGAAGTGAAGGAACTCTTCTGGGTTAAGCTCCGAGGAGCAGGGATCTTTAAAGGGCAGAGAAGAGACCTGTCCGTGAGCTGGCGTGTGGTGGGGTATTCACAGAGGACGTGACTGGCTCCAGGCCCTGAAACGGGTGGGGCCAAGCTGTGTAGACAGCACCTGCAGTTCTAGCACTTGGGAGGCTAAGGCACGAAGAACAAGAGTTTGAGGGCAGCCCAGGTCACACGGAGGCCTGGAGGCCCGGAGGCCCGGAGGCCCAGAGGCCCGGAGGCCCGGAGGCCCGGAGGCCTGGAGGCCCGTCCCAAGCCCCTACTTAACCCTAAACAAAACAAAACAAAGTAATCAATAAGGGTAGAGTCTAACAGTAGGAAAAGACCAGCACGCAAGGCCAGGACAGGCGTCATCTTAAGGATGGAGGGACCTTAGCAAGGGAAGGGACAACAAGAACTTTGGGGGACCTAAGGAGACCCCCAGCTCCAAATGCTATCCGTATGCTGGTCTAAGATATTTGCCTCAGAACCTAAACTCAGGGTTACCCCCAAAGCACAAAGGCCAAGATTCAGGAGCTGTGTTTCTTATGTAGCCTCAGGCCCTGGGGCCTCAAGACAGCATGTAGAATTTCCCTTTCCTGTTTTTTTTTTTTTTTCCTTCCTTTTTTCTTTCCATTGTTATCCCTGACCAGTCCAGGTTCTGAGAGATTCCTCAATCCTAGACACTGACTCACTGCCTAAGATAGATGCTGACAGAATCCAAGCCTACAAGGCAATGATGCTTTGGCCCAGAACATCACCTCCTTTGGCATCGGTTGGCAATATTTCTTACCTTCTTTGAGAAAGGGCACCAACCCTCTAGTTGCAGGGGGAAGAGCTAGCAGGAGTCTCTCTGGGGTTCTCCTGCCAGCTCTCTGCAGGGCCCCTCTTAGGAGGCAGAGGCAGGTGGATCTCTGTGAGTTCAAGTCCAGCCTGGTCTACAAAGCGAGTCCAGGACAGCCAAGGCTACACAGGGAAACCTTGTCTCAAAAAACAAAACAAAACAAAACAAAACAAAACAATTCACTGCCCCCAAAAGATACTGGTCTAAGCAGATGTTGGTTTCCAGGAGGCCCCAAGGGAATTGAGACCAAGAACGTAGCAAGGGAAAAGCAGGCTGGAGCTAGGGTGGGTGGGGGTGTTCTCTGGGGAGTCTTTGAAGGTGGGATAGGATTCTGACCTCAGGGAACACTCCAAGTAGAGGAAATTGATTGTGTAAAGATGCTAGAACCGGAAAAGGTGAGGTGTGACAAGAGACACACACAGGTTTGCACAGATCCTGGGAGTGACAGCTAGCTGAGTGCAGGCCAGAAGGGACTGGGACACCGGGAGCACTTCCAGGAACTATGCTTTTTATAGGTGGTGGAGACCATTCAAAACTCTGACACACACACATACACATACACACAGCACATACCACATACACACACACCACACAGACACACACATACCACAGACACAATACACAACACACACAACACACAACACATACATACACACACACCACACACATACACCACAGAGACACACACCAAAATACCACATACATACACACACATATACACACACCACACACACACACACACACACACACACACACACACACACACCCCACACATACCCCTTTAGTTTTGTTATAAAAACACATTTCATCCAAGCCTGATGAAGAAGGCCTATAATTACAACTATGCCAGGAGGTTGAGACAGGGGGATGACAAATTCAAGACCAACCTGGGCAACTTGTCTTAAAAGTAAAGAGGGCTGGTGGCATGGTTTGAGGGTAGAGCATGCGATTAGCCTGTGCAAGGCTCTGGGTTCAATCCCAGTTTTGGAAAATAAAAACAAAACATGTCCCAACAAATGTAAATAAGATATGCTCACCAAAGAAAAATGTGCACAGACAGAACATGCCATAGAAGAAACCAAATGTTACCTTCATGCTTTCAACCTGAGTGTAGTCCTTGGACTTCCTTCTACACTCATTTCTATGCAGATGGCTAACATGCAACTATTAAAGAGTTAGTGCTTCTGTTTTATACTCAGGATTTTGATGTGTACTTTATTGCATGCTGGCATGCTGGTTATTTTTCCCTCTCTGCCTCCCCATTCCTGTGGTGCTAGGGATCATGGAGAGCAAATATTCCAACACTGAGTTTAGCTTCCATTTTTATTTGCTGACTTATTGGTTTGCTTGTTTGCTTATGTATATAGATGTTTTGTCTTCCTGCATGTATTTGCACCACATGCATGCCTGGTATCCACGGAAGCCAGAAGGTGTCAGACAGATCTCCTGGAACTGGAGGTAAAGACAGTTGTGAGCCACCATGTGGGTACTGGGAATTGAACTGGGTCCCCTGGAAGAGCAAGCAGCCAGTGCTCTTAACCACTGAGTCACATCTCTAGAGAGTCAGTCCTTCACTTGTACCCTGTTTTTTCTTTCCCCTCTGTGGTATGGAAGGCGACAATGACCATTTCTGCTATGTCTTTATGGTACTGTTCAGGTTGAGTGGGCAGGTCCCCATTGGAAGGTGGCTGGGACCTTCAGGATGGAGGTTGGTGCCCACCACCCCTAGAATGGAAAGGGGAGCCCTGTGTGCAGGGAAGCCAACAGTTGAAGCATTAGGCTCAAAGTCAGTGGTGGGAACTGCTGGGGGGGGTGAGGGGGTGGGGTGGGGGGATTAGGTAGCAAAGATGAGAATAAGGTGGTTTGTGACCTCTCACTCAAGGCAGGTACTTAGGCACCCCTGTCACCCATCACCCTTACAGAGGTGCCCCAGGGGCAGTGAGAAACGTGGGTTCTCATCATAGGCCTGAGTGTGACTTTTCCCTGTGCTTCACATCAGCCCCAGGACTTGGGCAGGTTATCTGGCACCCCGTTGAAATGGGGGTGTTAATAGCCTTGCTTTCTAGGATCACCAGTGAGATGTAATTGAGAAAATGCCTGTAAAGAAGATAAAGCACACAGATAGAGTGGTTAAGTGTTTGTTTTTATAGTAGTATAATAATCCTCCCAGCAGCCTTGCTCCACCTAATCCCCATTTAGAAAACTGCACGTAATTACCACCTTAAATTAGTACCACTTACAGAGTGCTTTTGCCTAATCCCAATGCCTAGCCTTCTTGAAGTGTGCTCTAAATCTCCTTGACTCTGTGCTAGATTTACCTTCCTTCAGGAGCGGGTCCTTATTATTTTAGGGACAATGAAGCCAACACCCAGAGGAGTGGTCTGAGACTCCCCAGCCACAGATGGTGGCTCAGAGTGGCCTTGGGTCTCTCTGTTATACGTCTCCTTATGGCCTTTGCACTCTTTCACTCTTGTCTTAGTTGAGGTTTCTATTGCTCTGATCAAACACCACAACCAAAAGCAACTTTTGGAGGAAAAGTTTTACTTGGCTTAAACGTCCACACTGTAGCCCATCGACTGAAAGGAGTCAGGGCAGGAACTCAAACAGGCTGGAACCTGGTGTCAGGAGCTGATGCATAGGCAATGGAGGGGGACTGCTTACTGCCTTGCACCTCATGGCTCGCTCAGCCTGCTTTCTTACAGAACCCAGGACCACTAGACCAGGGATGGCACGGACCACAATAGGCTGGGTCCTCTCCCATGACTAAGTCAACAGTCCGATCTTATGGGGGCATCTTCTCAGCTGAGGTTCCCTCCTTTCAGATGACTGTAGCTTGTGTCAAGTTGACATAAGACTAGCCGGGACGACTTTCTCCTCAGCTTTTGAATTTCTAGTTTTGAAGATGGTGAGAAGGTATGGCTCTCTCCCGTTCCCATCAACAGCTGACTGCAATAGGACATTATTACTATTACCAGTTTTTTTCACCAGGCTCCAGTCTAGTACAGGTCAGAGCCTTTCACACACACCTAACCCACCCTCCCTCCCCACTCTCCCCCTCCCAGATCCCCCCCAGCTTGCCCACCCCCATGCTTGCAAGCAGCATGACTCAGCTGAGTTTACAAGCTACTCTATACATATCCCAGTTACAAACCACATGCCAGCGGCTAGCGTTCCCTACAACCCTGGTGTTCTCCCACCTGTCCAGAAGGGTGATTTCTCCAGTGGGTCAAATACAGGCCCCATCTCCCTCCTCCTCAGCTTTCAATCAGGTAATCCTTGCCATCATATCTGTGTTCCTATCTAAGGCTCTGACTCAAAGAGCCATCACAAAAGACCTGACTGTATGCTCTCAACAGTTCTGTCATGTGATCTCTTATAGTGCTACTCAACTACCCCAGGTGTGTTTCCTGAGAAGGACTGTACTGTACATTTAAGGCTCTGGGGGGGAGCAGTGTATCTTCCCTGTGTTTGGGGGAAAGACTTCCAATCCAAAATCTTGAATAAAAATCAGGCATCCTCACCCAGGGCGGTGACCACTGTTGCTGGGCGATCTGCATACATCTGGGTCAGCTGTCCCTTCAGGGAAAGGATGGCCTCCAGCATTTCCTCCTGGCCTCTGTGGCAGCTAGTCTGCATGGCCTGCTTCCTTACATCATACGTTGCCGTGTCCGTGCTGGTCTGAGACTTTCACATTTGCTGCCTACATAAAATACAGGGGCTGCAGCAACCACGCCCCTGCTCCTGTGCTTAACTGCTCCTGGCCAGGATAGAGCCTGCACAGAGTCTGGCCACTGGAATGAACTCAAAGCCCTCAATTATTCACTGCTCTGGTCTGGAAGATGCAGGAAGCCAAGGCTTCTAACCTCGGGCTGTACTCTGTTGGATTCCCAGGCCAGTGGCTGGCTGCATCAAAGTTATACATGGAAGGAGAGAGAGGGAGGGAGGGAAAGAGGGAGAGAGAGGGAAAGAGAGAGGGAGAGAGAGGAGGAGGAGGGAGGAGGGAGGGAGTCAGGGAGGGAGGGAGGAAGGGAAAGAGAAGAAAGGAAAGAGAGGAAAAGAGGGAGGGAGGCGGGAGAGAGGGAGTAAGGGAGGGAGGGAGGAAGGGAGGAAGGAAGGGAGGAAGGGAGGGAGGCCTATTAGCTGGCAGGGCAGTTGCCTTCTGAGTGTGAGCAGTCACAAGCTGAGCTCCCAGAGCCAGGGGACACAGGAAGTTACATGTCAGGAGGTACATTCTGAGTTTATTCAGACTGGGCCATTATCCAGCACTATGACCTTAAGCACAGCTTTATTACCTTCCTGCCTTGGCATTGTTGTAACATAGAAACTATTCAGTAGTTACCAGTCCAGCAAATGAGCAGAAATGGGTGCTTGATAAAAGCACACAGCATACTGGATATGATGGTACATGCTTGTCATCCCAGCAATCAGGAGGCTGAGGCAGGAGGATTATAAATTTAAGGCTAGGCTAGGCTGCATAGTGAGACTCTGCATCAACAACAACACAACTGGGAATTGTTCCAAGCACTTGGAAGGCAGAGTTCAAAGCCAACCAAGAGTCTCAGGACATCTAGGGCTACATAGAGAAATCCTGTTCGAAACACACACACACACACACACACACACACACACACACAAACACACACACACTTATCCTGTAGGCTTGATACATCTACTTAGCTTTGTATGCCAGGGTTCATCAAGGGCTACTTGACAACAATAATGAAGACAATCACTTCTCTATTTTTGATGTCTTTCTCTCAGTGTAGGTTGTCTCTTGTGGTTTTCTGTCAGATCGTGCCAATCCCTGGAGAACAGAGCCTCCTGGGGAAAATGGGCCTCTGGCTTCATTTACTGTTCTGGGCCTCAGTTTCTACTAACAAGGGAGCAGGGTCATGCTTGTAAGAATACCACGTACATAGGGTCCAGAGTAGGACACAGTGAACTTGTAGTCAAATGGAAACACCAGGCTGTACGCATGTGTAGGAATGTCACATCCGGCCGGGGAAGGATCGATGCCCAGATGTCAACAAGCCAGTGGCTGGGAGCCTCTCTCTGAAAGCCGGAGCAACCTTCCACTCAGCAGAACAAAAGAGTCTCCATGAATTGCTAATGCCTTCTGTTTTGGGTACAGCATCTCATGTACCTCAGGCTAGCCTCAAACTTGCCAGGTTGCTGAAGATGGCTCTGAGCTTCTGAGCTTCTTGCCTCAACCTCTGGAGTGCTGAAACGACCGGCTTGCAGGCAAATGTCACCATGTCTGGTTTTGTGTGGTGCTCAGAGATGGGAACCAGGGCTTCGTGAACGTGGGCAGACACCCCGTGCCGACATCCCTGTGATTTGTGGAGTGGGGCGATGTCATCTCTGTTGTTAGGCCCCATAAAGTTGTGACTTTCGTCCTGTCCATTCTAACTCTCTTTTCGTTGTGTTTGGTGACACACGCATCTTGTGAGGAAGGCCTTTTGCCAGGAACCGAGAACAGTCTCAGGCCATCAGCAGCATATATATTTCTCTTTAGGTTGGGGGATGCATCACTTTATAGCTCTTAGCCTGGCCCTGTACTTGGTATGCTGTGAGTCTAGCAAGTGACTGCTAAGGGTTTGAGAGTCTGGGCTCTTTCTCCCCTATTTGGTTTCTCTGAAAGTGTGACGGCTTCCTTGTGATTACTGAGTCCAAAATCCTCCTGGGTGGTAGAGCGGGAGACTGACAGGCTAACCCAGGGCCCAGATACCCAGGGCTCAGCCCAGTGGTCCTTTGTATTTTGAGGCAGGGTCTATGTCGGCCTGGCTGACAGAGAACTCAACGTTCTGCAGCTTCAGCCCCCTTAGTGTCAGCCACCCAATTACAGACCTACGCCCCCACACCAAGCTGGTCCAGGAGTCTTGGAGGCCACATCAGGCACCAAAGAAGCTGAGATGGGAGAGTGGACAAGCCTAGCCCTTCTTGTCTCCTACTTAGCAAACACATGCTCACTAGCTGGTTTGGTGAGCACAGACATCTTACCTTCCCACTTCCGGGAAATGCCCCTAGGCCAGAATGATGTTCTTGGGCAGAGAAAAGTGCAGTTCCAGGGTGGGGTTTGTGTGTGGGGGGGACTCCTTGAAAAGGAAAGTGACAACCCCACAGAGAAAGAATCACTGAGCCAGAGGATGCTCTGCTGCAGCCGCGCCGGGGAAGGGGCTGTACTAGATTTCTGTCACTACCTAAAGGAATCATCCCACCATTTTTGTCTTACCCACGGAAGTTAACTTTCTCATGGCTCCGGAGGCCAAAGGCTATTACAGCCATCTGTAGGCCAAAAATCAAGATACGGGCTGCCTACATTCCTGCTGCATCCTGGATGTGAGAAGTTCCTGGTCTCTTTTGCCTCGGGTGGCTCCAGGTACGCTATGGGTTTATGTAGCACTAGCAATCCCTGCTTTGGTGGTCACAGTGCCTTCTGGTCTGTCTCCATGTGCCTTCCTTGTATGAGGCACCCTTGCGGTGGCATTTACACTCCACAGGGGTCATCAAGGTCATCTTACCACCTCAGGACCCTTAATATGATCACAGGTTTGAGGGACTAGAATATATGGATATTTGGGGGCTTCATTACTATATTACCCCGGAAGGGTGCATCAAAGGGGGGAAATTAAGCCAGACATGGTGGCACACGCCTTTAATCCCAGCACTTGGGAGGCAGAGGCAGGTAAATCTCTGTGAGTTCCGGGCCAACCTGGTCAAGAAATCGAGTGCAAGACAGTCAAGGCCACACAAAGGAACAGTGTCTAAAATAAGAAAGAGAGCGAGAGAGAGGAGAAACTGAGGCACGTACATATTGGGCAGCACAGTGTTAGATTCTCCTCAGGAAACTGAAGCCTGGCATTGAAACTCCGAGATCCACTTCCCCGCCAGTTCTGTCTTTATCCATCTTGGTATTTTAGAGGCAGGGTTCTTCCAAACGCCAGGCTCCTCTTTCCTGCCCCCACTTTCCTCCTGGCGCCGCGTGGGAGGCCCTGGCTGAGAGACCGAGGAGTCTGACCTCCCAGCAAGAACACTCTGCTTTTCCTGTCACTGGGTGAGAGAGAAGGATCTCTCTCCAGCACAGGCGGCTTGGGGCCTCACAGTGTGGGAGGCTCAGAGGTTGTAAATCCCTTGCCTGGCCCGCCCACGCCCACGGAAACAGCTGGGTCCTGGGCACATCCTGTGGACTTAACTCCTTCCAGGCCCGTGGACCCTCCCTTTGCGTTGAGCTGAGAAGAGGTGGAGGCCTCTTCAGGCCCAAGCAGGGTTTCTGCAGCTGTATGCAATGCTGGCAACCAGCCCTAGCACTGTTTATTGAGGGGACTAGAGACTGACCCTCCTGTCCCAAACCAGGAAGGGCTGGGCTAGTTAACTCTTGGTGTGGCTGGGGAAAGCAGCCGCAGGATGGGCGTGGCCTGGGGCGCAGGAGCCTCCTTTGCAGCTATTGCGAGCAACCGGGAGGCCCATTGTTCTGAGCCAGATTGTCAAGGGTTCTGAGAGAAACACTGGACCAGCTGGCCATGCCACGCACTCACTCACCTGCCCCAGGGCAGGGCTGCTGACAGCAAGCTGCTTGCTTAGCCTTCTCCTCACAGGGTGGAAGTTGTTCAGTGGAGGCCCTGGTTGTTTGTATTTGGCAGATACCGAGTTCTTTATAAATGACTCAATGGATGCCGACAGTTCCCAGCTCTCCCAAAGTATTTCTCTCCTCTCCTTTCCTCTTCCGCTTCTTCCCTCCCCGCCCCCCTCACTATATAACCCAGGCACAGCGTTCTCCTGCCTCTGCCAGCTGAGAGCTACAAATCTACACTACCAAGACTTGGTAGGAATCAAGTCCAGAGTCTGGCACGCGCTGGGCGTGTACGATGTCTCTGTGCTGCCTGCTTAGCCCTAAGCCTCCCTTTCTGCGTCTTCTTTAATCTTTTAAAATTAATTAACTTAGTTTTGTTTAGTACGCCTATGGGCAAATGCATACCACGGTGTGTGTGTGTGTGTGTGTGTGTATGTGAGAAAAAGAACTTGGAAGAGTTGTGAGTTTTTTCACTTGCCATATGGGTTCCCAGGATCAAGCTTGGGTCATGAGCCTTGGCAGCAAGCCCCTTCACCTGCTGAGCTGATCTTCTCAGCCCCGTTTTTGCCTCTTCTGACATCATACTTAACAAATGATGCTACTAATGTCCACCTGCTACCCTCAGCTGCCCAGGATAGAGTGGAAACCTCTCAGGCCGTCTCCTGCACCCCACATTGTGACTTCTGCTCCCTTTTCTCCCATGTTGTGGCCTTGTATCTTCCAGGGTGCCTTCAGCACCTTAAAGCTTTCACCCAGGTTGAGTGTCCAGCCCCCACAAAGCTTAGTAATAATAACGTTGCATGTAGGTTAGAGCTGTTAGGCACCTGGTATAAATTACTCTGTAATTAATTAGAAAAGGATAGCAAGGAAATAAGGGGCTGGAGTGTGAAGACGGGGCGGGGGAGGGGCAGAGGCCACTGGATAATGGTAAGCACGTTGGCCAAAGACTACAGAACAGATCCTGGTAGACATCTGGCTGATGTGAGGTAAGAGGAAGGTACCCAGGGCCATAGCATATGAACCGAGGGGCCCCCCCGTCACTGCACTTAAGAGGTGGACTTGGCCTATGCCTTGTGGGCTATGATCTGCTGGCCCCTCAAGCCACAACAGAAACACAATCGTTCTAGAGAGCCCGCTCAAGATCAGACAGCCGGTGCCAGGCTGCCCGGCAGGACAAGGAGCCCTTGTGCAAGCTTCAGCCTTCCAGCCTGCTCCACCCTCCCTGGCCCTGGGGGGTTGGGGGGGACAGCAGTGGTGGGAAGGTCAGATCCCTAGGAGGCTGCAAGCTCACGCAGCAGGCCTTGTGCTGGGACCGGGGTCACCTGGAGGTCTCCAGAGAGCCAGGATAGAGCCAGGAACAAGCTTGGGTTGATAGAGCCTGGGCGGGGGGAGGGGAGGTGGGCCTTGTGTTTGTGGCCTTCCTTGGACAGAAATGTTAAAGTTTCTAGATATTTTTCCTTTGATCCTCACAACCACCCCTGGAAAGGAGTGCAAGGGATGATTAACCACAGTTTACAGCTGGGAAGATGGAGCCAAAGAGAGGAAAGGCTTTTCCTGGGCTTGTCTAGAGAGAGGATAAGGATGCTGCAGGACAGCCCTGGGTATGGGCTTGGGAGATGGGCAGAGAGCAGTTTGCTAAAGCTTTTTATGTTCAGGAGCTCAAGGCCACCTGGAAGGTCAGGGTTCTCTCATTGGTTCCCCTGGTCCCCCTCCTTACTCAGCCTCCGCATGCATCCAGGGGAGTCCCCTGGGAACCTAGGCCAAGCCTGCAACATTCCAGGGAAAAGGAGGTACTGCCGGCTGCATCAGGGAAGCACAAGGCCCACTGGGACAGCCCAAATCCACTCAGCTTTTTCTTGAAATTCCATACACCCAGGGCGTTTGGCAGGACCCTGGAATGTGTGCTTCATCGGAACAATTTGTCTTTCAGGTCCATCTGCGTCAATCAGCCCATTGTTCTATGCCTCTGTCTGGACCACTCTGGCTAGCCGAGGCCTCCCTGTGCTTGTTACATATAGGGAAGGGCGACCCCTGGTGGCCCAATCTGTAAACACACAGGTTCCCTAGAGGAGCCTTTCCCCCATTGTGGCCTCTGATACCTGTCCCCCACTCCCCACTCTGTTCCTAGGAGTCCTGGAAACAATTAGAGAAAAACACTTCAGGAGCTTAGAAGGTGTAAATAACACAGGTAGGTCAGGCACTTGATGAGAGAGGGGGCGCTGTTGTTGAGGGAACAGACTGTCCACCTGTCCGAGCCCACAGTGCATGCTGGTATTGCCTCCAGTGTCTGTGGCTGGCCATCCTTTCTGGACCAAGAGATTTATTTATAGAATGAATGAGTATGGGCTGGAGGACAGTATCTAAGTAATGCCACTAAAACCCCAGCCACAGAAGATTCTTTGGCAGGGTTTGAATCCTAGATCTACTACTATTTATTAGCTAGTGCTCCGATGAGCTTTACTCTCTCCATCTTGTGATGAAGATAGTGATGCCCTTAGCTCTTGTTATGTGTGGATTTTATGTTTGGGAATTAGTCTTCTTTGCTAACAGTTCTTTGTAATTATCTAAATCAGATGTGGAACTCGGGATTCACCTGCAACAGGCAGAGTGTTGGACAATTCTAATTTTCCAAAGCCCACATTTGCTGAGGCAGAATGATTCTCTGGCCTCTCATCTTGTGAGTGTCCTTAAAAAAAAAAAAGATTTATTCACTTACTTTTATTTATTTGTTTTTGTTTTTGTTTTTTTGAGACAGGGTTTCTCTGTGTAGCCTTGGCTGTCCTGGACTCACTTTGTAGACCAGGCTGGCCTCAAACTCACAGCGATCTGCCTGCCTCTGCCTCCTGAGTCCTGGGATTAAAGGCATGCGCCCCCATGCCCGGGTCACTTACTTTCATATGTATGAGCATTTTGTTCACGTGTATGTATGTGTGCCTGATGTCTGCAGAAGTTAGAAAAAAGTGTCCCCCTGAACTGGAGTCATCACGTGGGTGCTGGAGATTGAACTGGGGTCCTCTGTTAGAGCCACAAGCACTCCTAACTGCTGAGCCATCTCTCCAGCCCCAAGTTTTCTCTCAAGGTTTATATAGTGCCATTTGCAGGGTTGGGGGGATACTTGTGCTTTTTGTTGGTGATCTTACAAATCACTATCAAATGATGCACAGATGACCTTCCTGGGGTTCCTAAGTAAAAGGAGGCTGTGCTGTGCCTCATGGAGAAAGTATGTAAGATAAAGCCTTGTCATGGAGGGGTGTGTTACAGTGCTGCTGCCTGTGAGTTCAATGCTAATGGGCAGTATGCACTCAGTATGGTGTCCTTAAACAGAAATACCCACACTGCACACTATGACGAGATGAGCTGATAATCAGATTCTGGCTGTGTGTAGTGGTGCATGCCTTTAATCCCAGCACTCGGGACAGAGGCAGGTGGATCTCTGTGAGTTCGAGTCCAGCCTGGGACTCAAGTCCAGGACAGCCAAGGCTTCACAGAGAAACCTTGTCTCAAAAAACCCAATTAATTAATTAATTACTTTTAAAAAAGGTAATCAGATTGTGTTCAGGGGCTCCCAGGAACCAAGCCTTATGCTTCTCCTAAGAGCAAGTGGTCTCTATTTGCTGAATGAGTGTGCAAGTGACTTTATAGGCTGCAATTACTGCAAATATGAAATACTTATAGTTATTTCACAGTGTGTCAACGGTGGATTCATAGGTAGGGCAGTTGTCACTGTCCTGTGATGCATGTGTCCACCTGTCTACCTCCCGAAGCCATACTCAGAGGCTCATCACCCCAGCTTCTGTAAGCCCGCCACCTGGAACTTTCTTCATGAACCTCGGGTTGCATTCAAAGCCCAGCACAGCTCTGGGTGACTCACAAAAGCTCCTTTCACTGACATGAGCTCATCAGATCCTCTCAACAATACCAGGGTGGTGGCATCACGGCTCCCGTTGTACGGATGAGCCTAGAGTTCACAGAGGCTAAGTAAGCAGCCCAAGGTCATCCGGTGTGTTGGCAGTGATGGCTTGCTTTCCACCATGAAACAGACGCAACGGAGGAGCTGCGAGCCAGATCTTGATACTGTTGATGCCTCGCTATGAACGAGTGCATTGAAGTCCCCAAGGAAATTGGCCAGGAGCAGGTGAGCGATAACTATCTTAGCGCCCACTCTCCAGCCTCTACCTCCGCTTGCAGCTCCCTCACTCCTCCCACCTTCCGGGACCGGGACCTGCAATCCCCATGGGAAGCTTCTAGTCACCTGCCTCATCATCATAGTCACCGTCCTAAAAACCAGTTTGGATGCTCCTGTATCCTGAGAACACACAGGACGAGGTTGCCCAAAGCACGGTCCTGTCCGCACTGCCTAGTCTACATTCAAGGAGGCAGGGGATTCCATGATCAGAAGAGAGCTGATACTGCCTCCGGGTATGGGAGGGGGCGGGGCAGCGGTGCCCTTTCTGGTTTTTGGACAAACTCCTTTTTATATCTACACAGTAGAGAAAAAAAAATCCTTGTCTTTCTCAAGTCTGTTCTCTATAAGGGTACCAATCTCACCCCTGAGACCTGATCACCTCCAGAGTTGCATCTCCTATACCACCTAGTAGGGGTTACGATCCTGAAACATGAAATTTTCCTTTCTTTTTTTTTAAAAAAAATTTATTATTATGTATACAGAGCTTTGCCTGCATGTACACCCAGAGGCCAGAACAGGACATCAGATTACATTGTAGATGGTTGTGAGCCACCATGGGGTTGCTGGGGATTGAACTCAGGACCTCTAGGAAGAGCAGACAATGAGTGCTCTTAACTGCTGAGCTCTCTGTAGCCTAAAAATTTCCTTTCTTAACAGGCTCTTCATGCTCCTGAGCCGGAGAAGCCCTAAGGTAGGAGGCAGAAGCAGAACACACTTCACTGTTAGCCCTGTACCTCACTGGCCTCCACTTTCTTCTGTTTCATCAATTACCCTAACTTTTTCTCCCCGAGAAAGCCACAGCCTCTTGGGTATGGATGCCCTAGGCACTCCCAGCTTTCCTTTCTCACCCAGGGACTGCACCCCTGTACAGGATTGCTTTTTTTCTCTCCAGCTCATTCTTTTTTGTTTTTGTTTTGGGTTTGGGTTTTTTTGAGACAGAGTTTCTCTGTGTAGCCATGGCTGTCCTGGACTCACTTTGTAGACCAGGCTGGTCTCGAACTCACAGAGATCTACCTGCCTCTGCCTCCCATAGTGCTGAGATTACAGGTGTGCGCCACCGCACCTGGTTTCCAGCTCATTCTTTTAGAAGAAATTATTATGACCAAATAAACATAGTAAAATTTATCTCTGATCATAGCGGCCTGCACTCGTGGTCCCTGCATCTGAGTAAACACAGGTAGGATGATCTGAATTCAAGGCCAGCCTCAACTATCTAGTAAGGCCAATGACATTAAGAACATATACATAGGGTGTGACAGTCATATCATTAATCCACAGCACTGGTCATATGGCAAAACTGTAGCTGCAGTCCCAACCCCCAATCCTTTTTAGGCCTGGAAGCCTTCTATGTTTTGCTTTCTGAATTTGACTCTCTAGAAACTTCATAGGAGGGGATCTATGTAGCATTTGTCTTTTTGTGACTTTATTTGTTTGTTTTTGAGACAGAGTTTCTTTGTATAGCTTTGACTGTCCTAGACTCACTTTGTAGATAGGCTGGCCTTGAACTCACAGATATCGGCCTGCCTCTGCCTCCCTGAGTGTTGTGTAATTACACGCTTGTGCCATCATGCCCAGCTTTTGTGACTGCTTTTATTTTAATAATATTATCAAAGTTCACCTATGTTGTAGGCTGTGTCAGAATTCTCTCCCTTTGAAGGTGGAACCTGGTTCCACTGTGTACACACACAGAAATCAGCTCATTTCTCTGTCAGCGGACCTTCAGATGCTATGAACGATTTGGCTATGAGCAGTAGTGTACAAATATCTCGTTAAGATCCTACTTTCAAATCTTTGTGTTGAGTTTTTGAGACAGAGTCTCACTGTATAGCCCAGCCTGGCATCAACTCACAGTACCCGCTGCCTCTCCCCGGCTAGAACGCAAGGATTGCAGGTGTGCCACATGTCTGACTCTGCTTTTGAATCTTTTGGGTATATATATGTCCAGAAGTAGAATTCCTGTATCATAAGGTAAATTTATTTTTTAAAAATTAAACATCTTTAGATTTTTAAAAAATTTATTATATGTGTATGAGTGTTTGCTTAGATGTATGTACGTGTGTTACCTGTGTGCCTGGCACCTGATGAGGTCAGAAGAAGGTGTCTGATCCTCTGGAACTGGAGTCACAGTTGCATCTACAGACCCACCAGGTGGATGCTGAACTCCAGTTGTCCTGTAATGTCATTAGGAGGTGGGTCCTGCCTGGGCAGTGGGGCACCTTTAATCCCAGCACTCAGGAGGCAAAGGCAAGCAGATCTCTTGTGAGTTCCAGGCCAGTCTGGTCTACAGAGCTAGTTTCAGGACAGCCCAGGCTACACTGAGAAACTCTGTCTAGGCCAGGCATGGTGGTGCATACCTTTAATCCCAGCACTCAGAAGGCAGAGGCAGGCGGATCACTGTGAGTTTGAGGCCAGCCTGGTCTACAAAGTGAGTCTAGGACAGCCAAGGCTACACAGAGAAACTCTATGTCTTAAAAGAAAGAAAGAAAGGAAAAAAAAAGAAAGAAAGAAAGAAAGAAGAAAGAAAGAAAAGAAAAGAAACCCGGTCTAGAAAACAAAATAAAATAATAACAACAACAACAGGAGGCTGGCCCTTTAAGAGCAGACTTTGGCATGAGGGTGGTTCTTTAAGGCTTTTAAAAGAAGGCTTTCAGTAGATTTCCTGCAGCTGTGGCATCTAAGCACTTGTGAAGTTGAGGCAGGAGCACTGCCTAGACTGGAGTTATAAACCAGCTGGGGTAACATAATGGCTGTGAGACCACCTTGGACTACGTGGGTTTTGGAGGCCAACTTGTGCTACATAACAAAATCCTCCCCTTCCCCAAAATTCTAAAACAAGCACGTGAATAGATTTCAGCAGTGTGCCCCGGGGTCTCTTTCTTGCCTGTTCATTTCTGCTGTGTGGGAAGGGAGTGCGAAGCCCCTTGGCAGATGACATCATCACCTTGGAGCCCTCGGACTCTATAACAGGGAACCAACGGGTCCTGTAAGTTATGGCTTCCCCCATCCTGGGTATTCTTTTTCAGCCATTCATGGTGGACTAGACGACGGTTATAAGTGCCTCACACTTGGCCTCTAATTCTTTCACCTTCCACCCCCCCCCTTTTAAAAACATCTACATGAAGTATGATGTCACTCTGTCTTATCACCCTTTGACGGGTGCCATATAAATGCATGGAAATCAGCTCCTTAGCCCCTGTTATCACCTCCACATCCACTGTCAGCTACATCATCTTCTGCCGGTACAGACCAGCCTTTCGCATCCTAGCAAGAACAGATGACGTGGAGTCTCTCGCTCCTTTTTCATTCCACTTTGCTATTTGTTCTGGTCTCAGGTCTTCAATGCCTTCTCTCCGGGTGCCTGACAAGCTTCACATATAGTCTGGCTTGGGGATGTGCCTCTGAGATAATAGATCACCTTCCCCACCCCACCCCCACTCATCTCCCCCACCCCCGCTATGGGTCAAATCTAGGGCTGTCAATGTGCTAGGACAGTGTGAGCTATATTGCAAGAAATTTTTCTTGAGACAAAGTCTCATTGTGTAGCTCAGGCTAGCCCAGAACTTAAGACTCTCCCTAGTTCCTGAGTTCTGGTATTACAGAGGTGTCTACAGTACTTGGCAATATCTTCCTCCTTCATGGGACAGGAAAGCAGATTTCTTATTACACACATCACAAATGTTTGGGGGAAACTCTTAGATCTGTGTGACAACAAAGTGGGAGAAGTTTCTCTTTATTTAGGTTTTGGTATGACTCACTAGGAAGTCACATGTGTCGGACTCACGAAGGAGTTAGGAGGTGGGTTTCAGTCTAGGCTGAACCTCTGAATAGTTCTGAGGCGATCATATCAGAAAGTGGATATGTTGGTGGGGAAAAATGTCATTTTGTCAGAGTGTGGAACTCTGGGCTTCCTGGACTCCACTAGTGACCTTGAATCCTTCATAATAAATTGAAATTAATATAATGTGGAAATATCACAGACACAGACAGACAGACAGACAGACAGACAGACACACACACACACACACACACACACACACACACTAGTGCAAATGGCAGCATAAATTTTCTTCAACCAGCCTAGGATCTCCTGAGTGGTTAGAAGCCAGTCCACTTTCTCCCTGCTCTATGCTGCCCTCTAGTGGCAACTAGAGGTCTAGGGTGTCCTTCAGGTTTTTGCTTGGTCATGTCCAAAGAGGACCAGGAGCTGTGTCTCAAAGCTGCCGGAGTGGGGTTATAGAAGATGCTGACGTGTCCATCCAGAGGCTGCGCTTGTTGCTCTCCAAGCCTTCTCTGGTATTGGTCCAGAGGCCCTCACTGGGAACAAGGAACGCATGCAGAATGCAAAGGGAGGAATGGGTAAGAGAGACTGGAAATATGTCTGCTTATTTATCACCTGGGTGGGGCAGGAGGAGGAGGGATCGAAATGAGAGACGGAACAGTCGGAAGTTTCTGTAGATAAGTCACTCACACATTCATTGCTCCCTCTAGCGGCAAGAAGAGCTTCTTTCTCCAGGAACCTCAGCTAGATACCCGCAGAGGAGACCCAAACAAGGACGAAACAAGACCACATCTCCACAGATACGTCGTTTGGCACCTTTGGGGTGTTTTTATTAAATCACAAGCTCCTCAGAGCTCACCAACAATGGACAAGATTATTCTGAATGACGGATCGAAAACAATGTGGAGCAGGGAGCCCAAGATGGCTCAGCGGGCAAAAGTGCTTGTAGAGACACCTGGCTACCTGAGTTCAGTCTCTGGGGCCCACACTGTGGATCCCACAATCAACTCTTACACGTTGTCCTCTGACCTCTGCTCGACGGCAGTGGTGATGTGTGCGCATGCGCGCGCTCCCATGCAAGCACTAAAGGGGTAAAATTTAAAAATTACTTGTTTGGTTTTTACGAATGACTGACACTTTTCAGGACAAAAGATTGTACTTTTTGTCTTGGTTATCTTGTATCACACTTTATGTATCTGTCTATCTACAAGAAAGGAAAAAAATCCAACTACAGGTAGGGGTAATTCCTAGCTCACGTTGGTTCCACTGCCTTGATTCAAGTTAAGGCACTGTTAGATTTCTCCAAGGTCACACTGGTACCTTCTATGCAAATGCCAGCACAATATAAAAGGCCAACAATGCAGCCCAGGTCCTAACAGGCCACGCCGTGAGAAACATTGCCATAGATTTTTTTTCCCCCACAGGATGGCCTTGATGAGGAAGAAACTGGCTGTGTCAAATGTCCAACACTATCTTCATGGTCAGCATTTAGGCTGGTTGAATTAGCTATGACCTCCATTTTTTTTCCCTGCCCCACAGTGTGACTACTCTGAGTAACACGACTGCTTGCAGGCCTGCGCCCCCTGCTGGACGCTCCCAGCATTTGCGATTAGGGTTTAGTGTTGCCAGTTTTGGATCTGAGCCCCAGACAAAGAAAGAGGAGCTGGGGAAGGTGCAGTTGGGGAGAGAGGGTCTGTGTTGAGGAGGAAATCAAGGAGGTGGCCTCCTGTTTCTTCTACAGCAAGAAGTGTAGCAGATGCCTCTGCATGGAAAGAGCGGGCGCTATAGAGTTCAGAAGACGTTATTCTTCCTGGCCGGACTCATGAAGGAACTTCATTAGGCCTGCTGACCAAAGGAGAGCCTCCCAGGCCAGTCACTTGCCTAGGTGCTTAAAACAGGAATGTGTGGTTGAGCAGAGAGGAAAGACCTTGGGTGTGGAGGGGAACGGAGAGAGTTACTGTGAGGAGGTGACTGAGTGGCCAGCACACACACAAGGCAGGGAGGCCCTTGGCTTGTCTTGGTGCCTGCTTCCCTGGTACCTGCTCCTAGCTTACCCATGGGATGGAGAGGGGGCAGCCATTGCTTAGGAGCTAAGTCTGATAACAGCAAAGGCCCAGGCCCCCAGCTGTTGTTTCTTTGTGTGTGTGAGCACATTGCTGGAAGTCATCACCTATGTCCAGGGCAGAGCAGGGTGGGGTTGCTCCTCCTCCCCCACTTGGAGGGGACAGCTGGTACCAAATGCCTGGACAAGACAGATTCCTGTCAGTCTTCTCTCTCAGCTGTGAGCCCCTGACCTTACTCCAGGACCCCCAGGAAATGCCCAGATCCCTTCTGAGCTGGGAAGGGACTCCCTGCACGGTCTCCGTTCAGGAAGGCACCTCCCAGGACTGGCCATATGCCCATTTAGTCACTTAGTGGGAGCCTTTTTACTATGTGTGTCCCTGAGGGGAGAGGGATACAAAAGAATGGGACCTGGGGTCTACACTCCAGTTCTTCCCAGAGAACGAAATGGATGATGTGAGTGTTGGGGGTGAAGTGTGGGAAAGAGGGACATCGGGGACAGCACGGTCAGGAGGAGGAGCATCTGGCATAATCAGGGGTGGCTGGGCAGACTGAGGCTTGGAGGAAGTGTAAAAGGCAGGACTCTTTAATGGCAGTGCCAATGCTCATGGCTGAAGCTGGGGGAGTAGGAAGCCAGGAAAGCCATGAGAAGTGTGAACTGAATCCATAGCTCTGTTACGTCTTTCCAGGAGCTGTAGAGGCTCTCTCCACAGCTTGGAGAGCACGGAAGAGGCTATGCTGGTGAAGCTGGCTACGGCCAAAGCTGAACTGGTGGCATGGCCTATGCAGATCAGAAACTTCAACGGGAAACTGACCCTAGGGCTCAGCTGGCTTTCAGGAGTTGTTGGCTCATTGTTGGTGGCTGGACCTTCCTGTGACCCTGGGGACAGAGGGAACAGGTTAGGGACAGACATGGGACTCAGGAAGAAACTAGTGGGTGAAGATTGCTCGTGGATGCAGGGGCGAGGGTGATAGTCAGTGAAAGGACACAGAGACAGACTGTTGGGAGCATGGAGTTTATTATTGCCTTGGACAGACAGACAGACAAACAGACAGGCAGGCAGACAACAGTGTGGCCTGGCCTCTAAGAAGAGTCCAGGCCCCAGGACGGCTGGAATTCTAAAGAGAGAAAATCAGGGCTCACACGGTAGAAGTAGGTGTCTTGTCTTATACCATAGGGTGTAAGGTATTATTACTCCATCTCAGTAATGAAGTGATAGTGGGGGTGGGGGTGGGGGCCTTCGCAGCAAAAGTCTGCAGTCTGAATCCCTGACTGCCAGCCAGGACACAGGGACATGGAGCAGGGTGTGTGGTCACCAGTACCTGCTCTGATATAAACTCACTTCCCTGGGTAAGAAACTCTGGCGCCAGGAAGTCTGTTAGCTCAGCTGTGCCTACCTGTCTATATCTGTGACAGAGACAGGGCGGCTACTGCAGGGACTGTGGTCTGAGCAGGAGCTGCATCCTAATGTTACATTCTTTCTTTTTTTGTTTTTTCTTTCTTCTTTTAAAAATTGTATCTATTTTTAATAATAATAATAATAATAATAATAATAATAATAATAATAATAATAATAATAATAATAATAATAAAGTGTGTGTGTTTTCAAAACATGGGTTTCTCTCTGTAGCCCTGGCTATCCTGGAACTCTCTCTGTAGACCAGGTTAGCCTTGAGCTTAGGGGTCTGCCAGCCTCTGCCTCCTGAGTTCTGGGATTAAAGGTGTGCACCTCAGCACCAGACTCTAGCATTATATTCTTTTTTTTTTCTTTCTTTCTTTTTTTCCTTTTTGGGTTTTTCAAGACAGGGTTTCTCTGTGTAGCCTTCACTGTCCTGGACTCACTTTGTAGACCAGGCTGGCCCTAGCATTACATTTTCTTTTTCTTTCTTTCTTTTTTTTTTTTTTTTTTATAAAAAGAAAGTGTTTATTTGGGCTTAAAGTCCCAGAGGGTTAGTATCCATAATGTCAGAGCAAAGGCCTGGCGTCAAAATTAGCTGAGATCTTACACTGGATTTACAAATGGGAGGCAGAGAGTACACTGTGAATAGCACTAATCTTTTGAAAATTTCAAAGCTTACCCTAGTGACTTACTTCCTCCAACAAGACCACACCTCCCAATTCTTCCAAAACAGTTCCACTAACTGAGGCCCAAGCATTCAAGTGAGCCTATAGGGACTATTCTCATTAAACCATCCCCAGGATACACAGACAGACACAATTGTGTATATTGGCAGATAGGAAGTCTATTTTACTGTTATGAGGTCTGCCTTTGCTAGAGCATGTGATATTAATTCCATCTCATGTGATGTCCTTGTCTTCTTGCTGCCTGTTATACTTTGGACGTTCCTGCCTTGGATGTCTGGAGGAGCTATTTGGGGAGGTTGGAGAAACTTTAGGAGGTGAGGCAGGTCCGGCAGAGATGGGTCACTAAGGGGCGGGCCTTCGAGAGTTACAGCCTGGCACTGCTTCCTTCCAGTCCCATCTCTGTTTCAAGAGTCACCAAATGGGGGCATCTAGAGGGAAGGTTCTCACTGCTATGAACTCTAGAGGGATGGACTGTTCTTCTGTAAACTGTGAGCCAGAAGCAGCTCCTTCCTTCAAGTTGCTTCTGTCAGGTATTTTGTGACAGGGAAAAGACAAGCTCACTCCTAGCTGCTCACACAGATTTGGGTAGACAGAGCCTCATGTGATGATAAGAAGCACTGAACAGTCCTGGGGTGGCATGTGTTGATCTCTTCTTAGAGGCACTCTCCAGAGCTTCTGCTCTCCCATGGTTGCCATTGGCACAACTTAGTCCTTCCTCTACTTTTTCCCCTTCTTCACTTCATAGTTTCTGTGTTGTACCATGTGTGTCTTCCTGGGTCTGGGTGCATTACATTTTCAAAGTCAGGAGGCACCCTTCTCCTATGGCCTCCTCCTCCTCTTTGCTTCCATCTAAGCACTGGTCAGGTGGAGTGGCCCAGTTACCTTGCTCTCAGCTTCCCAGCCCCAGGACAAGGTAAAGCTCCTCCTGATGACAAAAGGGACAATCATGCCTGGTTTTCTTGGACCGTTTCGTGGGGAAAGGGGTAGTATGAGAGCAGCGGAAAAAGGTCGGAAGCCCAGGGCCGGGACCCTCTGGGGGCCTGGCCGTGAGCCCTGGGGCTGGGACCCTCTGAGGGCCTGGCCATGAGCCCCGGGGCCGGGACCCTCTGGGGGCCTGGCTGTGAGACCCAGGGCCAGGGACCCTCTGGGGGCCCGGGCGTGAGCCCTGGGGCTGGGACCCTCTGAGGGCCTGACATGACTTTTCTGGACTGCTCAGTGCCTGGTACTCACAGAATTCTAATAGAGACAGCTGAATGAACAAAGGTGTAGCTGCAAAATGGGGTGCCCAGGACCCACATGATTGGGAACTGGAGGGTGTTGTGGGAGGGTGGGTCAGCCAAGCAGCTACTCTGTACCCACACCTTGCTTTGGGGCAAGCTCAGGCCACATATGGGCACTTTTACCCCAAATTGTGTTTTCCCAGAAGGGGACATTTGAATGATTTTTTTTTAAATTTTATTTTATTCTTTGGTTTTTTGAGACAGGGTTTCTCTGTGTAGCCTTCACTATCCTGGACTTGTTTTGTAGACCAGGCTGGCCTCAAACTCACAGTGATCTGCCTGCCTCTGCTTCCCGAGTGCTGGGATTAAAGGCATAGAATGATTCTTTTTTTATTTTTTATTCTTATTTTATGTGCATTGGTGTTATGCATGCATGCATGCATGCATGCATGCATGCATGTATGTATGTATGAGGGTGTCAGATCTCGGAGTTACAGTCAGTTGCGAGCTGCCATGTGGGTGCTGTGAATTGAACCTGGGTCCTTTGGAAGAGCAGTCAGTGCTCTTAACCGCTGATCCATCTCTCCAGCCCCTAGAATGATTCTTAATTGTGTCTCACATCAGCTATACTAGCCTGACCTTGGTAAAGACACCCATTTCTGGACCACCGTCAACCCAGCTGAAGCAGAAACTTGAGGTTGAGTACCAGAACTTATGCTTTAACAAGCCTTCTGGTACATTCTGAGGCATCGTGGCTTAGAAAACCACTGGGCTAGCATGGGCTTGCTCTGTTACAGACCTTGTCCCAGGGGAAAGATAGACTGACTGGCACATAATGCCTAGGATCAGATGAACTATGCAGAAGGAAACCTAGGAGAACTGAGGCAAGCAGGTCTGTGTGGGAGAGCTGCCTCTATACTGTGTAGTGTGTGTGGTATTAGAGGGGAAAAACACCCCAACTCTGGAAGCCTGTACATTCAAGACACAGATATAGATAGAAACTACTACAGACTCTGAGTTTCTACACAAACAAACAAACAAACAAACAAACAAAAACCAGAGTCAAATGGCCAGGGTAGGGTGCAGGGCAAGTTGGAAATTATACAGAAGTCTGGGAGCTGCAGTTATCAGACTTGGGGTGGGGGTGGGGGGGATACTAGGCATGGGCAGTGGGCAGGGTGAGACAGCACTGGGAGAGCTGCGTGCTGACCCGGTGTCCCAGTTCCCAGGTTCACTGACTGTTCATGAGGCGCAGCGCAAAAAGAATTTGTTTGTGAAGGGTGGGACCCACACCTGGTTTGCTGGCTCTCTCCAGTTCCATGCCCCACACCCCTTTCCCGTGCCCCACGGGGGCATCCCCAAACCTTACCTACTTATTATGAGGATTTCTGGCCAGGCAACCTGTTCTGCAGGGACCTGCCAAGGCACGGCCCAGCCCTAGGCTCAAAACACAAGGGCCCAGATGACAGCTTGGAGGCAGCCTCAGGTGAAGAGTGGGGTTCGCCTTGGGTACCCCTCATCTGTCTATCGCAGCACGTGGCCAGAAGCCGGAAGCAGGCAGAGGGGCAGAGGCAGACTTGCTGCACGAGGGAGTAAAGTTTAGCTCAAGGAGCAGGGAACTGGAGGGAGAAGTGAGACACAGGTTTGGGCAGAGGGTGTGGGAGGAAGTCCGAGGCGTGGGAGGTAGCAGAGAGCGCGGAGTGTGAGAAAGGCAGCTTGGGCTGAAGGTGGCAGGGCCCCACCCAGCTGCTGCTGGAGCCTGCTGGAGCTGCAAGGCCCTCACCTCCTCACTTGGTGGACTTAGTCATTTGCTTCTTATTCCCTCTCTGCTCAGGCCGTGCATCCCCGGAGCTCAAAGAAAAGCTTCCTCTTCTTGGGGTCTTCCTGTTGAGGCTGTGAAATATTTTTGGCTCGACAGATACAGACTGGCCTCTGATAAGACTCAATAATTCAAAGTGGCAGTTTAGGGCCTGGCGTGGTGCCTTACCGTGCCTTTAATCCCAGTACTTGGGAGGCAGAGGCAGGGGGATCGCTGTGAGTTTGAGGTCAGCCTGGTCTACACAGCGAGTCCAGGACAGCCAAGGCTAAACAGAGAAACCCTGTCCCGAAAACCAAACCAAACCAAACCAAAGTGGCCATTTAGTTTTTAGGGAGCTTTGGGTCCCAAGACTGGTTCCTTGGGATTCGCAGTAGGAAAAAAAAAAAAATCTGAAGTTGAGAACATTGAAGAGATAAACATTAAACTGTTTACGGAACAGTTCATGTGTCACCAGGGACCAGGGTATAGTTTTTGGCTCGGCTTCCTCCTTTCTGTGGGTCATGGAGTGAGTTGCTTACCTGCCGTGAGCTTGTTTACTCACCAGTGCAATGGGATTGGTAATAATATCAAAGCAATCCGGAGGCTTCAGTAAGAATACACTACAGGGCTGGGAAATATCACAGTGGCGGAGTGCTTGCCTGGCACACTCGGCGATCCGACACCAGAACACACCGAAGAACCTAACCTCGTGCCAGACCTTTGCAAAGCCCTTTGTACACATTACCTCACCCCAGGCCCCACAGCAGCCCTCTGAGGCAGACACTATTATTATCTCCATTTTACAGATGAGGAAACGGAATCTCACAAGGGTCAAACTGCTCAAGTTACACCAGGTCAGATTTGCTGGGAGGGAGGCTGTCTGTCTCCAAGCTTGAGTGTTGACTCACTCTGCTAGGCTCTATCTCCAATGACACAGGGCGGTCCATGGAGTAAAACTGAGGAGCGACAGTCTTTCTTTGTTCTGGCTACTCTATCTGTCCCCATCCCCCACCTTCCCCGTCCCAGAGTCCACAGTAGGCACTTGGATAGATAGCTCGGCACTGGGTGATGTGGCTGTGGAGAAGGGGCTCCTGTTTACTGGTCACTGAGGTATGGCTCCTGAGCCGTGTGGGAGGGCCTGCTGGCAGGGCTTATGGGCTGGTTTTGTCATTTGCTAATTTAGGTTCTTTTGCTTTCCAAACAATACCAGGGCATCTGGGGCTGGCCGACAGGTGTCTGCCACTGAGATGGCTGCCCCTGACCCTTACCCGCAGCCTTGTAAAGTTTAGCTCTTTTGGCTAGATACTTCCTTCCTCACATACCCTACGGTCTTCCTAGCCCTGGGAGAGGAGATAATACCGACATTGAAAACAAGCATGACAAAAGGCTGGACACTCCTTTGACCAACCCTTTCAGAGTCACTTTTCTAGATTCGCTGCACCCCTTTTCCCTAACCTAGAAAGCCCTGGATGTTCCTGGCATTATTCTTCCCCACTTCCTTCCAACTCAAACTGTCCTCGAACTCACAGCAACCCTCCTGCCTCAGTGTCTCAAGTGTTGGGATTACAGGCGTGCCCCGCCAACGGCCCACTTTTGCCTTGTTAAGTTTCTGGTTGGGTTGAGGGTCATGAGAGTTCTGAGCATGGGGGTCATCCTCTCAAGGCCCAACGTCGTCTGTTGACACTGCCTCAGATTTCCCATGAAACATTTAAAAGAATTTAAAGGAAGTGCATCAACCTGTGCCCTGCAGGAGTCCCTGTCCCCCGGAGGCAAAGAGGGCCATGCTGGAAGCCAGGCTCCCATAAGGTCATGGCAAGGCTCCGAAGCCAGTTTACCAGTGAGAAAGCCAAGGTTCTAAGAGGGCCCCGGGGAGCTGCTTTATTTGGCCTTGAACCTTCATTTAGGTTAGGTTCTGGAAGGTTGGCAGTAAGGTCGGGGGTGATGCTGAGGTGGGGGTGGAAGCAGGCGGGGTGGGTGGTGGAGTTGTTGAACTAAGCGGCTGGTTGAGCAGACTGGGAACTGAAGGGGCATTACAATGAGAGTTTTAGCATTTTCCACATCCGGGTGGTCGTCTCAGGACACTGATGGAGAGCACTAAGAACATGGGGTTAAGTTAGTTAGCACTAGGGCGTATGGTGTGGTGGAGCCTACCCTTCTGGCTCCTGCAGTCCCACACTGAGCTGGGGGTGGGGATAGGGGTGGGGGTGAGGCATGGGCGGGGGAGGCCCAGTGCCTGCTGGGCTTCGGGCACCAAGAGGGGCTCTCTTCTCATTTGCGCAGTGGACACCTACAGGCCTTAGCAGGGGTAAAGACAAAGGTTGGGGTGTCTTCGGATTAGAAGGAGGTACAGAAGTAGAGTTAGTCAGACTAGTGCTAAAATGAGGGAGGCGTGTGTGTGGCAGAGGGGCCGTGAGGTAGACCGGAATCGCTCCCCTCTCCTCCCCTCTCCACGTTCTCCTGGACTGTACAGTCTTCCTCCTCTGACCTCCTGTGACCCTCCCCGCAAGAGAAGACTTGGCTTTGAGGAAGGGCAAGCCCGAAGGGGGCTGGGTTTTGTCAGGAAGGAGTCAGGGTCTGCCTTTAGACTGTCTTGCTTTGGGTGTGCACCACCTGCCCTGACTCCTCTCATTGACCTTGTCAAGCCCACTGTTATTCTGGCTTGCCCCAAGTGGCCCGCCCATGAAGCCTGGGGCCCTGCAAGCCACTGGAGAGAGCCCTTTAAGTTTCTTATTGCTGCTATAATAAGCCGCCACAAGCTTAACGATCCTGCAGTCCTGAAGGGCCAACGTCTAGAACCAGTCTCACAAGGCTGGGACATGAGGTGCCTACAGGCCTGCTGCTTCCTTTTGGAGGCCGAGGGAGGCTGTTTCCTTTCCTCTTCTATGACCTTCGGCTGGCGCTCACTTCCTCTGACTTGGAAGACAGTGTTTTGCATTTCCCTTCTTTGACCTCTGCTTCATTTGCCACATTTCACACCAACCCTGAGAGCCCCATGCCCCAGCCTTTTTTTCTTTTTTAAGATTTATTTATTTATTTTATGTATATGAACGCTCTATTTGTCTGTACACTTGCACACCAAAGAGGGTCTCATTACAGATGGTTGTGAGCCACCATGTGGTTGCTGGGAATTGAACTCAGGACCTCTGGAAGAGCAGATAGTGCTCTTAACCTCTAAGCCATCTCTCCAGCCCCATGCCCCTGTCTTAAAAAGGCACTTTTGATAATTCAGGATAACCCCCACCCCATTTTAATTTAATCACATCTGCAATGTGATTTTGCTATATAAAGTATCATAGTCACGCTGTCATTAGGCTACAGACATGTTTGCGGGACCATTATATCCCCCTCCCCCCCCCCCCCCCCCCCCCCCCCCCCCGAGGTCACAGGATGTTCTGCCTGGGGACTCTGGAGAGCTGTGAATACTGCTTCTGTCTCCATGTTTGAGGAGAAGTCAGACAGAGCCCGGAGGCTCTGGGATAGCTGCCTCTGGAGAGGCAGAATAGGAAGTGGGTGACCTGTTCCTGACAGATATGAACTGAAAAGGAGATGACCGTCACAGAGGCACACTCGGCAACGGCAGCAGTTGGTTGTAGCAGGGCAGAGACTCATGGGCTGAATGAACCCTTAGCTAGACGGAGAAAGGCTCCTGCTGGAGATCACAGGATCTACCTGAGGATGACTCTGGAGGTCTCTGCACCCACTTCCATCCTCCACAGAAACTGAAGCATGTACAAGGACTACAGGGCACAGCCAGCTTCGTTTTGTAGGCCACGTCTGAGGGATCTCAAGGGACAGACATTAGAAACATCTGTGGGCCAGAGTGCAAAACCAAAATTGGAGTCATGAGTTGGGGTGGACCTGAGGGAGACACCTAGATGTTGGGGAGCACATGGCACAGAAGGAAAACACACGGAGGAGGGATCCCGGGACCAAGCATACGGAGGCGGGAGCCCAGGACCTAGCACACGGAGGCGGGACCCCGGGACCTAGCACACGGAGGCAGGACCCCGGGACCTAGCACACGGAGGCGGGATCCCGGGACCTAGCACACGGAGTTAGGATTCCGGGACCTAGCACACGGAGGAGGGGTCCTGGGACCTAGCACATGGAGGCGGGATCCCGGGACCTAGCACACAGAGGCAAGATCCCGGAACCTAGCACAAGAGAACCCAGGCCCTACTTTCCTCCCAAGACCCTCCACATGGCCTTGTAGTTTCAGCAGAGAGGACGCCCTCCTGGGTGGTCTACATTCACACATAGTCACTTAATTTTTTTTCTTTTGGTTTGGCCTTTTTTTTTTTTTTTGTGCTTTGCCATATTATCTTTATTTTCCTTTTTAAAAAGCAAGATACTTCATGCAGACAACCCATTTGTGTGTGAAGTCTTCGGAGAAGTTTATTGTAGGTGCTAGAGAGACGGTTCCATGGATAGAGTGCTTGCTGTATACTCGGTTTGATCCTTCACACCCACATCAGAAGCTGGACACATCACCCCAGCACTGGGGAGACAGAGACAGAGTGGTCTCTTCTGGGGGACCTCTGGGCCAGGTAGCCTAGCTAAACTATGAACCCCAGGTCCCAATGAGAGACTCTGTCTCAAAACAACGACAACAACAACAACAAAAAAAAAACAACACAGCAGATGTTGCCAAAGGAATAGTACCCCAAGTTGACTTCTGGCCTCCATATTTTTTAATGCATCAGTGTACAAACACTTATATATGCACCACACATATGAGAACACACACACACACACACACACACACACACACACACACACACACACACCCCAGATATTTTAAAAAAGAGAAAGGGATTCACAAGAAACTAAGGCAATAAGGCCCAGTGGACCCTTCCTCGAAGCCCCTAGATTCCTCCTCTGCAGCTGTCCCATGAGCTTGATGGCTCATGATGTGGAAGCCTGTGTCCTAGCCCCATAGTTTCTCAGACCCTGTCCTTTCTCCCTGGCAGCCATTAGCAAGAGGCTTCCTGAAAGTGACCTGTGAAGAACACGCTTGGAGCCCACCTCTGCCGGGCATATTCGTGTCCCTAGGGCAGGTAATTTTTTTTTCTTTGTGGGCGCTGGAAATGGTCCTCCTTAGCTCACCCTCGCCCTCCCCTCCCTCTGTGAACCTGCTTCTGGCCTCTCTGAGGGGTCAGTGCTCTGCCTGTCCTGCCTAGCCTGGGATCTTGGCCCACAAGATGACCGACTATAATAGGCACAGGATTAACATAGCAGGCATTGTCTTTCTCTGACTATAGGGTGGGTATTATGTGTTCATCAACAGTCCTAAAAATACCCAGGAAACAGGTGCGGCCCTGCAGGCACTCAGCAGCCTCTAGTTGACTTGCAGAGTAAGCGGGGAAGACTGTCTGTCTCCCTGGGTTCAAGAAGTAAGGTGCTATTTGTAATCTGGGCAACGGGGATTCCTTAAAGCACACCTGAAGGAAGAGGTGTGTAGTTGTCTCAGATGCATCCAAGAGCATTAAGGTGGCTTTGGTGCCACTGTGACTCAGCTGGGCCTCCAGAAACATACTCTGGATCCACCAGAACCCTGCAGGCACCGTCCTAACTCACTGGCGCCAGAGTCACAAACACTCAGGTCTTTGGCTTTTTGAGGTTTTTGGAG